>BPTQ01000009.1:238837911-238855458 GCA_019973895.1 Chrysanthemum seticuspe
GTTAGGTTTTCATTTTCTTTTATTACTTGTTGTTTTTCTAGTATGATGCATTTGCTTGTCTTAAGTGCATTCAGGTTATTAAAGTTTGCTCATTGATCTCAAAGCGGGACACGTTTACTCGTGAGTCTTCGATCATGCCGAGAAATTCCAGGGGAGTTTTTTGTTCCAATTCTAACCCTTCTTATCTTTCGTTTATATGCTTAAGTATGACCCAAGTAGGGTGAAGGGATTAGACATAGACACCCGCTTGATTTTACTTGCCCTTATTTTTCTAGTTTTTGATGAAAAGTATTTCATTAATAAAATTTTGACATGTTTTTCTATACTTAACTGGATTAATCTAGACTGTGCACACCTACCCTATATTTCCATTGTGTGAGGATAAGCATTTCCGTTTTCCCCTTATACATAATTCCATAAAATTGAGTGTGCCGGTGGCTGTAGTAGCCTTTAGAACTTGGCCTTGCATATATTTTCGAGGCCATTATCATGAGCATTACACTGAGGCAACTTGGTGTGATCGGTGCAGCTAGGACAAAAGGTAATTTTAGGATTAAACCCAAATAGCCCATTATATATGTTTTGTGTATATTGGCTTTTCACATCGATCAGTCAATCCCCCTGTTAAACCTTTTTTGTTGCACTCACCATTAGTGCAAGATACCCCTAGATATACCCTTCAGAGTATTTCCTTTTATTTTGTTCACCCAATATATGTTTGTTTCGTTACACCTATCGCCTAGCCTACCCTGTAGTTTCCTTATGTCCATGGTCCGGGCGCTGTTGGTTAATTTTGGTTCTATTAGTGAAAGTCACGGGTTTTGAATAAAGGGTTTTGGAAGAAGATTTGGTTTAGATGATAGTTGATCTCAAGTGGGGGAATGCTTTATATGTTGGTATTGTTTTTATTTTTTCATGTATACCTTGTCTTGCATAAAATAAAAAAAAAAAAAAAAAAAAAAAAAAAAAAAAAAAAAAAGTGTAAAAAAATGCAAGCAAGAGTTTGTTAGTTTGTTTCTAGCTGATCGTTATATAAATCAGCTTATGTGTCGTATTGTGTTAAGTGTTCTCGCCTTGTTTCAGCTGGCGCAAATTTTTACAAATCCGTTTTGTCTTACGGATAAAATTAGAAACCCGTACATTTCTATCTCGCCTTTCAAATTTTTATCAATATTCGTACAATGGGGACATTGTACATTTCAAGTGGGGAGATGGGAGATAGAAATGGTTGTTTTTGGTTGAAATATGTGCTAAAAGTGCCCAAATTTTAAAATTTTTTTATAGCACATACTTTTTTTTCATTAATGATGAAGGACAAGTTAATGCACCTTATTTGCCTAATTTATGGAGATTATTAGGCACTACACTACATTTCTTATGCATTGACTCGTGTGTTGAAGACCCCTTGACTCTTGACCCTTGATTTTTGCTATGGGATTGAATGTGACTAGTGGTGGGGCGACTGTGGACTTAGGAATCTATTTGTTTCGTGTCTTTTTATTTACACCCATTAAAAGTGTTCCCATGTCTTATCCTACCCTTAGTCATGAATCGAGTTTAGGAGTGGAAACGAGCAATCATTGGTGTCTTCGCCATGGATTTGGTCATGTATCATTGGTTTTGTCCCCTTCGCCGTAGCTCGTTAGTAATGACAAAATAACCCCATAAGCCTTTATGTTGTGTCAACTCATTGCCTTTTAGAATAGCTGCATCTATAGACTCTAGTGGTGGAGATTAGTATATTTGCCAAGCCTATGATAGAATACTCGCCATGACTGAGTAGTTGAGTGATCACCCAAAAATAAACACGTGAATTATGAGAGAGAGTGTGATTTCAATTCCCTTTTCGTGAGGTGCTCGGTTTGGAATTTTCTAGCTTAGGGGATTTTTAGACTCATATCTTCCAATTAATCCCGGGATATATCTTTTTAAGAATTATTTAAAGGGTCTACTTGAGGACAAGTAGAATTCAAGTGGGGGGATATTTGATAACATCAAATTAGGCTGATCTTTTATATATCAAATTCCCGTGTTTATGACCTCAATTGTATTAATATGGTACTTAATTCGTTCATATTTCCATTTCAGGATAAATGAGGCGTTGAAGCGGAAAAGATGTGACATAAGGCCAAATATATGTTCTGAAGATAGATTTACGAGGGCCTATGAATTCAGTGTGAAGATTACGCCGTAACTCGTTAATAATGTTACGGCGTAAATATGATGCTTTGAAGGATACGGCGTAACCATTTCTTATGGTTACGTCGTAATTATTTTTGTGAAGGTTACGGCGTAACGTAGCAATTTAGTTACGCCGTAGAGATAATTACGGAGCGGATATTAATATACGGTTGAAGAATTATGGCGTAATTCGGCTATTTAATTACGCAATAATTATTAACTTGGGCGTGAACGAGTTGAAGTCCAGGGGCTAAATGAAGTTAATGATATTTATTCTGAGGATTAAAAGTAAAAGTAACAAGTACGATCAGGGACTAAAGGTGACAATTCTTATGAAGTTTATTTACTTCAAGGACTTGTTATAAAAATATGAAATACGATGAGGGACTAAAGTCGTACGGAAGGCTAATAAAGTTTCAAGATATTAATGTGACATGAAAAACTACGAAGTTGATGATTTGATGATTTACGTCGTAATTGTAATTTGGTTAAGGCGTAACTTTAGTTACGACGTAACTAATAAATTTAATTATGTCGTAACTATGTCGCGGCCTTTACATACAGCCCTAAATCTACATTTTTTAGTATCTCTCTTCACCCCTCTCCTAGGGGTCGATTAGGGCACCACTCCAGGGCAATTTCCAGCAGTTCCAAGCCATCTTTGAAGGAAGAATTCACTCGCAATCATCATTATTATTAGCTCTACATCAAGTAATTTGTATCAAACATTATGTTTAATTCAATTCATGTTTTATTCATTCTTGTTGGTGTGATTTACTATATGTTTGGCTAAGCACCTCTGGTGCTGGCCTAGTTATGATTCCTTAATTGTTTTGTTTATGCTTATATTGCTTCCGTATAATTATTTCTAAGTGTATGCATGCATAGTTTATTGGTAGCTACCCTTGTTTCGGTAGTTTTGAATGGCAGTAGAGGCTAGTTGCTTAGGAGATATGACCAACTGACCCTAAGTGAGTAGACTGAGACGGGAAGGGTAAGATATGACCAACTGACGACCCTTTCTACTTGTGCTATTTGACCAACTGATCACCTACTGTTTGGATGAACTTAAGAATTAGGGGGTGAGTGTTTAAGTTGCTAGCGCCCGGGCACTCACTATTATAAGTCTAGCATGTAGCGGAACTTAATGACTTGGCTTAGGGGACCAGGAACAACTGGACTTATGAGGGGATACCTGACTTCTCCAGTGGTGGCTCTTTGCTGATAGGTTAGGACGAACTGACCAAATGATGTCCTCTCGACTTTGACCCCACCTGAGGTAATTGGAAGTAATTAAACGTAAACATAACTTGATAGGATGAATAACTAGGATAGCACACCTCTCCTTCATTGATCACAACTCTTGCCCTTTTCTACTTTCTTTTATTTCCTTGTTTTATTAGTTAATTTATTCTTAAAAGCAATTAAAATCGTGACATAGACTTAAGTTAATTTCCGATCCACGTAGCTCTTGGGACGACCTCGGTTTTACCAAATACTACGCTACACACGACCGGGTACACTGCCCGTTAGTGCATTAAGGTAGACCATAGGTATAACGAGACTTTATAAATATTAAAACCTGATCAGTAAAACCTGCATCAATTAGAAACCACCATCTTTGTATGGATTAACATCAAATCAAACACAGTTCTCCATGAATCCTTTGTTCTATAAATTAAACACTTCCAGGATGGTATTTTTACAGCTTCACTACCACTTCCTCTTACTCTTACCATCTCTTAAGCAAAGTTAAAATGACTAAATCCTCAACCTCATCTCCTTCAAACAAGCCACTTAAGAAAACCGCTAGAATGAGCGTACGTCCATGTTGCTTCGTCAACTTGAACTCCTTATCATTCGACTCCTCACAACTCAACATCTCATCACTCATTAGAGATGAGAACTTCCTAAACTTGAGTACTCCAACTCCACCACAAAAATCAACCATCATTGTGACTACTCCACCATCAACAAAAACACCAATTGTCACCTCACCACCACCGGCTCCATCACAACCATCCAAAACACCTTCACCACCAAAGTCTCCAAAACTTATACCACTTGAACTTTTTACAACACCACCAACATCCCCTCATCCATTTGCGGATGATTTGGATGACTTACCACCTAGGACAAAAAATCCACCACCTCTTCCATCTTTTGGCACCATTGAGCGTATTGCTCATGAACCTCCAAGGGCATCCTTTATGCCAAACGAGCCTTTTCAAGATGAACCTAGACCTCTATTTTTTCATCCAATCTACAAAGAAATTCATGGGCCACTATATTGAGATCATGCTTTACCACCTCACTCATTTTCCCCACATATTGAGGATATTGATGAGTCCATGTGGGAAGACCACCCACAATCGCAAGTAGAGATCCGAGCTCACCTAGATAATTTTCAAGCCTTCTCTAAAATGGTAGATTCACATCTTAATTAGGCAATGCAAATGCAAACCGCTTTGCTCACTTCCCTCATTGCCCCACCCAATCCCAACCATCAATCAACTAATGCTTCACCACCACCACCAACAAACAATGAACCCATTCTACAACAAAACCAATCTCGCCATGGTTGCTCACATTGTGAGCGAACCGCTCATCTAAGTGAAAGGACTAGCATTATGGTCCACGAACTTCAAGATGAAATAAAGTTCATCCTCAACCACATTCTTGAGCGTATTAATCATCTTTCCCATCCTCCATCACAATAGAATGGTTATTAGTTATTTCTAAGACTTTTTATTTTCTAAGTTATTTTTTTATTTTTTTTCTAGGGTTTATTTTCCTTATTAATTTAACACATCTCCATTATTGTCCATTTTATAACTTTTAGTCATAAAAATTTTACTAATGAATGATGTTTGTTATAATATTGTTGGTTACCCTTAGTGATTGTATGTTGGTTGTGATAATTGTTTTGGATTGTAGCATGTTTAAATTCACTAACCTTTGTTTTGTAGCTCTTCATAATCCATGTATCTTTCTCTTGGAACCCAATTAAGGGGGAGCATTGGCCAAGGGGGAGCATTTGGCTCGGGCTCATTGCATTATCCGTCTCGCCTCTTCTTTTTGTTTCGACAAAAAGGGGGAGAAATTAATTATAACTTGAAAAGTAAAAGATTCTTATTTTTTATTCTTCAACTAGCTAGTTCATCAAAAATTTCAAGTTAAAACACATATTTTTATAATTCTTGAAAATCTTTATACCATCATTTAAAAATAAAATTTATGTTTTGTCCTTAACAAAAAGGGGGAGATTGTTAATACAAACATCGTTTAAAAAATGTTATTTATATTTTACGATCTTTGCTATATTTTGTTGTTAACAATAATAAATTTCATATTAGCAAAAGTATAAATCTTGTCAAGAATTTTACATATAGCTACAAGTTTTTCTTAAACACAAAATGTTTTAAACATTTGTTCACAAAATGATAGTTCGTCATTTTAATAAAAATACCACTATTAGATGTTAAATAAAAAGACACATTACATTTTTAGTAAATTAGTTTTACAATAAAACAAAAATGTATCTCATAAAAACATATGTGATCAAACATTATTTTTCACTCATCTAGTTTACTAACATGTACATTACAATAGTTATTTACATAAACATAGAAAACTTAAAATGAAAATGCATATTACATCATGTCTTGCATCATCTTAGAAATCCTTGGAAGATTTCTTGGATATTTTGTTTAAATTGTCACTCAACATATCAAATGTAATCTTGGTAAGATATTCTAAGATCTTGGTAAGATATGGTGAATATTTTGTTAGATTTGTAAAGATTTTCTGACAGACCCCACGTAACCAAAAATTAACATGGACGGAACCAATTTTTTGTGATCTGTGGTTTGCTGGGCTCTTTGCCTATAAATAGCAAGCCACACTAGGTTTTTTTCTCATCCCTCATAAGCATAAAACACATACATTCTCTCATTCTCTTTCATTTAACTCATTCTCATTTCATTTTTAGTGATCCTCTTTGTAGCAAAGAAGATTAAGGCATTCCAAGCTTCAACGAATTGTTGCAAGTCTTGTTTATTTATAGTTGTGTGAATTGTTGTTATTCATACATCATTGTTTGTACCAAACCATCATAAACCTCTGATAGTGATTTGTTAGTATTTTAGTCCTTAAAATACATAGTGTGTTGGAGTGGTTGTGCCCTTGTAAAAGAACTCGACATCTAGCTTTGTGTCGGAAATATTGTGTAAGCGACGTGTAAAGGTTTTCTCCGCCGGTTAAAGGATCTTGTTCATTAGTGAAGATAACTCTCGAGTTGGAGACTCGAGGAGTGGAGTAGGGCAAGGAAAAATAGTCCTTGTAGACCGAACCACTATAAACAACCGTGTTGTGGTCTGATCATTTCTTTCTTTACTTGCATATTATTTATTCTTGATTCTCTATATTGTTTGAATTCACACATTGTTATTCAAAGCAAATCAAATTTTAAAATGGTAAAACTATTCAACCCCCCTTCTAGTTTTCCACAGAGTTCCCTTTGTCAACAATATGATTATAGAAGAACCTGAGTATGGACTGTTCTTTATTGATGCTTATGGGGATCCAACCTTGTAAAGATGGAGTGACATTGACCTTGCAGGGATTGATGCCTTGGTTGGATATCTGGTAATGACATCAAATGTTAAGACAACTGAAAATGCAAAGTTCTGCATGGGCCTGAGGAAAAAGATCGCTGATCATCCTGACCAAGAAAAGCTCAAGTCAAAGAGAGTGAAGCTTGAAGCCTTGGGATACTATTTGGACCGAGGACATTGTACACACTATCATTT
Source organism: Chrysanthemum seticuspe (assembly GCA_019973895.1). Lineage (NCBI taxonomy): Eukaryota > Viridiplantae > Streptophyta > Magnoliopsida > Asterales > Asteraceae > Chrysanthemum > Chrysanthemum seticuspe. Next base: position 238,844,904 of record BPTQ01000009.1, read on the forward strand.
TAGCAATGTTTAAGACTGATTTAATCTAGGAATAAAGAATGTTTTATGTTGAATTAGTGTTCTTTACTTGCATTCTTGTATTTTCAGTGTAAGAAGAAGACCTTTGCTCACTTACACTGATCACAAACACTTAGGCTATATTTATATCCAAATAGGGCGAGACTGTTGGGCTCACTCAGTAATCAAGTATCCTTAAATTAGGATTTGAATAGAAAATAACCTAAGTGTTAAATATCCGTTAACATATAATAACTCACTAAGTGAACAGTCTCTTAGTGAGTCGTCTTTAGGAAGCTCAGGACACGCCTAAGAGAAAGACTTTTCATTCAGTAAGGTGAGACTCAGTGAATGATAACTGATCCAAAGAAGAAGATGATGGGTTCAATGAGTGATGACAATAACTCACTGAACCCTAAGTCTCCTCAACAACTATAAAGGCAAAAGACTTAATGACTGAAGTAAAGGTGGGACAAGGCGGGATAAGTTTGAAACGAATAAGTGGGAGTCCTTATCAAGCAAAGGTCAAATTTTCCCTAAAAGGCTAAAGACCAAGAGCAGTGTCATTACTGCTATTCAGAAATCACCATTGTCTTATACCCAAAGTAGTCATTGTAACTGAGAAAAAATACGCAGGTATTTTGTCCAAAGTAGCTTAGGTCATCTTTATCTTCTTCAATAACAGTTGTAAATCATTTTGTATAAATAGGAGCATAAGTAGGAGTAGAAAGGTTGACAAGTTTGTGCACTTAATGCGTTGACATTCACAAACTCCTTTCTCTCCTCCAAATACAACTAAGTCCCTGAGAATAGCTCAGTTGGTTTAGCATAGTTGTACTTAAGCTTAGCTTAAGCTTAGTGAGGAGAATTACCATACTTGTCATTTAATCCCAAGTATTGTTCCGTGATGAGTGCTTATTCACTCATCATTTTTACCCGCCTAAGACCTCAAAAATGACTAAAAACACCCAAAAATGATCAAAATATGTTAAAAATATCCTCGGAGTGTGTTTTATGTCTTTCAGGTACAAAATGATTGAAAACAGAGCGAAAACGGGCAAAATCGAGCTGGAACTGGAAAAAGTGCAGTCAAGACGTAGCCGGAAAGTGACTTTCTACATTTCTGAAGCCCGGGACACGTTCTGAGAGTGAGCGGGGGGAAACAAACTCAAAACCTCATCCTATGCCCAAAATCACCATTTTACCCGTTCCCGATCCCCAAAATGACCAAATCACCTTTTAAACCAAAAATCTATTTTAAGCCTTAAAAACCATTTTGTAAAAATTCTATTTTTCTTAAAACCAATTTTTATTTTCAAAAGTAAAAAAAAAAAAAAAAAAAAAAAAAAAAAAAAAAAAAAAAAAAAAACTTAAAACACAAAAAATACATTTTACAAAACTTATTTTACCTAAAACTTTTTTATAAAAACAAACCAACCATCTTTTGACCCCTTTCCCTTTCTTCTACCCCAAACCAGTAAAAAAAATAAAAAAACATAACAATCCCTAAAACCCAATAAAAAAACTCACCCAGAAAAAACTTATCCCCCCAAAATATCATCACCTCCTACTCAGCATCCACTACATCTTCTCCCCCGTCACTCTCAAGCTTGGAAACTGCACAAAGAAGCCAAAGGAGTTTCACAAGTGTCCAAGTACACCTTGGCAATCCCCTATGATCCAATTGGAGCTCAAGAACTTAAGGGTTTTGATCAAAAGGTTGCTTCTCCAAGGTTGTATCAATGGTCAAGAAATCTCCAAGAAAGCACAAGTTCATCTCAGCTCTCATTTGTCTCACAGAAGAAGCACACTAAGTGCATTTGAAGACCCAAATAGAGTATAAATAGGGTTTAATTGTAGCCATTGAGAGGCACCCTTTTCTTAGTTTTCAAAAATCAGTCTTATGTTTTTAAGTTCTATTGTAATGTTTTTTTTTATCAATGAAAAGCATCCTTTTTCTTTCTGTTACAGTTTTTATTTAAGTACTCACTGCTTATTTAGTTAGAGCATCACGTGTCGTGACAAGCTTCAACTTCGTCGTCGCGCCACCTCAGCGCCACATCAGCATCCCATTTTTCCACAACTAACCACAACAAACCCCCTCCTCACTCATAACAAACCTCAACCTCTTCATTTGGGGCCCACCACTACCACTTTATTTTTTTTATTCAATTTTCACTTCCAAATAAAAACTAAATAAATTCATTTCATTCAAATTAAAAATTCAATACATAACACAATAATAAAAAAAACAACACGATACGGGAAAAAAAAACAACACGATTAAAAAAAAACAACACATACTACTGGATTTAATCTTCGACATCCCAATTTGGGCAATTTTTCAAAATCTCCCAAACGTGAACATATTTGAACTCCTTTCTACCAAATTGTTGCTGGAAGCTTAGTTTCGCATTTTCGAGATGAGTGTGGTCATTTTGAGCACTTCGACGCTGCAACTGTTTGTAAATTGCGTTGAACCTTTTGCAATCGACGTTAATCCTCGTCCATTTACCCGTGATTGAATTTTTCAGAACGGTTGTCTGATTATTGAACATATGCATAACGTCGTTCCAAAAAATATTTTCGGAACGGTTATTTTGCATATCCATAGCTTGCGAAATTTCTATCCAAACTTGCGCAAGCAAGATTTCTTCAGACTTGTTCCACTTCAAAGTTTGAGACATTTGTGTGTGTTTTTTTTGAATTGATGTAGATGTGAAAAAAAATGGTGGTTATAGATGTTATTTATAAAGGTGGTTTTCAAATTCAAATTCAAATTTTAAAGCCGTTTACTGTTGAGCGGGGTAATTCAAATTCAAATTTTAAATTTTAAATTCAAATTCAAATTTTAAATTTTAAATTCAAATTCAAAAACCGGGTACTGTTGGGCGGGGTAATTCAAATTCAAAGTTTAAATTCAAATTCAAAAAACGGGTACTGTTGGGCGGGGTATTTCAAATTCAAATTTTAAATTTTAAATTCAAATTCAAACGGTTAAGTTTTCTATATATAGTATCATACCAGCATTAGTTTCACACACAAATAACACAATTCACACACAAAAAAAAATGTCTCGCAAAGACTTTTCTCAGCAATTCCCCAGCCCAGAGAAGTTGCCGGAAACCAGCTTTCCGTCCCCAGATCACTTGCCGGAAACCAACTTTCCAACTCTGCCAGAGTTTGAAGTTTACTCAACACCACCGGAAAATGTCTTTCCGGTGAGGTTTGAAAACATCCCATACCTCCAATTGTTCCAAGTCCACCTGTGAACAGTCCACAGGTAGATTTTCAAAACCACCCAAGCGGGTTAAGTGAGGCTTCCCTCCGGCAGCTGGAACAAGATGAAGAAAACGTCAGGGAGATACTGCAAGAGCAGGCACGTGAAGAGGCTGCTCGCCGTGAGCAAGAAGCACGGGAGGCTCAGTACCTCCAAGACAGCTATTTTGACATAATGGAGAGTCGATACATGAATGGGGAGTTTTATTCTCCGCCAACAAGTGATGATGGTTTGGACTCGGATGACTCGTTTTTTTAAGTGTTTAGTAGTTTTATTATGTATTTCATGTTTTTATGTTGTTTTTAGGGATCCCTCTGTAGTTTTAATGTTTAAGCTTATTATGTATTTCATGTTTTTAGTTAATCTTTCAAGTTTCAGTTTTTTTTGTTTAACCACGAGAAGCTCAGTACCTCTACGAACCTTTCGAAATCAATAACACTTCACCTTCACCTTATTATATAAAACTTTACAAATCTTACAAAAAAAAAGAGAGAAAAAAAATAAATAAATAAAACTTCGCTGCTTTTGTCAGAAGGTTAGCTTCGTCGTCCCCACGATTTCAAAGTTCACTGCTAACCACAACGAGCAACCCCGGTGTGGCGGCGAGCCACGGCGGGGCTCCACGTCACCCACGGCGAGCCACGATCATCCCCACACCGGATGCTCTTATCAAGTTATCTAAACAGTTTTAGTCAAGAGTTATTTTAGCTTTCCCAAAAAAAGTTTCTAAGTTCTAAGAGCACTAGGTGTCAAAACAAGCTTCAAGTTCGTCGTCGTGCCACCTCAGCGCCACATCAGCATCCCATTTTTCCACAACTAACCACAACAAACCCCCTCCTCACTCATAACAAACTTCAACCTCTTATTTGCGGCCCACCACTACCACTTTATTTTATTTAATAACGGATATATATAAGTTTTTCTGCTTTTTGTGTCAGTCTTTCCCTCGTCGTCCTCACGATTTCATGCTCAGCGACGAGCCACGGCGAGCCACCCCGGTGTGGCGGTGTGGCACGGCGAACCGCCAGGTCATCCCACGGCGAAGGACGATTTGATGACACCGGGTGCTATAAGGATTTAAAACCATTTTTAAGCATTTAACAGTCCTTAAGGACTGTTTAGGTTAAGGGTGATAATTGGTCAAATTAGTGATTTTACCCATTTTGACTTATCAAGTCAAACTTCATTCTGTTTCAAATTGTTGGTTTAAATAGGTTAAGCGTAATTTTTCAAGTGTGCATCAATTGGTTTTAAAAGAAGAAATAAAATTTGATTTCCAAAACTGACTGATGCTGTTCAAGACCCATTTTTACAGCTTATTTGGTAGTAAAAATTGGAAAAATTGGTTTTTCTTGAGTCTTAGCATTCCAAACTTATCCTTAGTCCATTTTAATTGCATCTCAGTTCACTCTAGTTTAGCTTAAATCACTCTTGAAACCTGCATTGTGCACTGTTTTTCTTGTTCTGCATCAGTTGAAAAAATGGCCAAATCCAGCTGATAACAGCTTAATTTTAAGCTGTTAAAAGCTCTTTCCACTCCCCAATTTAGTTTTTTGTGACTCTCTACTGTGCTAACTTTAATTGTTGTAGCTTGTTCCTGAATTTGAATCTCATCTCACAGCTTATCAATAAGCTTAAAAAAGTCACAGTGGCTGTTCTACCAACAGCAGATCAGCAGCTCAGATTCCATTTTTCAGTGCTTATCAGGTTCTCAATTCAGCTTATTCAGATTTTCTTAATTGCTTTTAATGTATTTAGATTAGGTTATAGCTTATTAGGTGTTTATTTTACTTGCTTATTGCTTATTTGTTCATTTATTCTAGTTTAGGATACCTCTTAGTTTAGCTTAATTTCCCAACTGTTCTCCCCCCTCATTTAGGTGTTTTAGCTTATTTTTGATAAATAATCTCATGTCTTAGCTTATTCTCCCATTAGTGTGCTTGTTTAACTGTGTTTCTTTAGCTTATTCAGTGCTTATTTTGTACCTTGGCATACTTATTTCTTCTTACTTTTCTAGCTTAGGACCTCCTTAGTGTAACTTTAAAACTAACTGCTTATCCTTGTATTTTAGCTTAATTTAGTTGCATTTAGATTATTGCTATTATCTACTGCTTAGTTGTCATGTTGGTTCATTGTTAAAATGCTTTTTTTAGTAGCTTATCTGTTGCTATCTGTCCAAAACAAAGGGTGTTTGGTAGTTTTAGCTTACTAGGCTTAGCTTATTTTTAACAGCTTATCCGTATAAGCCGTTGGCCCCGTTTTATTTTTCTTAAGTCCGCCATAGTTCAAAGTACATTTTGTGATTTTTCCAGATTTTTCTTAAATTGTTTAGTATTTTTAATTAATTAGATTAGATTAATTTAGTTTTTAATTCGTAGAAATTAATTTAAAAGTCAAAAAAATTCCCGGCTTTTTCCTAAAATTATTTTTAGTCAATTAGAACATAGGAAAATTAGTTTTGCAGCCGTAGCCCTTAAATTTCAAAATTTTCACTTTTATGGCTCGGGGCGTTCTCGGTTTTTGTGTTTTTGTGTTTTAGCACCTTAGGACATAACTTAGCTTCGTTTTATTGTTTCCTAGGCTTAGTAGTAGTTTAATTTGTGTTTACATTGTTTTACTTGCTTTGTTTACATTTCAGTACTTTAATTTGTAGAATACGTAATCAAATATCCAAAATTCATTAATCCAATTCAAGTTATAAATCATAAAACTCAACGAAACCTTCCATTCACACCTCGTTGGGACACGACCCGAGGAAATCAGTTTCCCGGTATCACTTTTATCACATTCGTGAGATTTGGCACGTTAACCCTTTTCCTAAAGGTTGATTTGTCGGATTTTACGATTAATTTGATATATTGATATTGTGTTTATTTTCACCACTCACAACCAACGAATCATTCCGCAAACACTTGGGTATAATTCTTTGTTAATTGCAAATAGAATTAAATGTTAAAAAACCGTGTCTCTTTTACTTTATGTTTATCTTTTAACAAAGTATTTTCATTACATTGCTAAGTCATAGAGCTTAGATAGATAACTTTGAAGTTAATTCTACCCAATTTAACGGGAAAAACAAAAATCTAGATCAAAATACTAATAGATACAAGTATTAAACAATTCACTCCCCGACAACAGCGCACAAAACTTGATGTGTCGTCGTGTGTAGGTAATATTTGTATTCAAGTTTTACTATCTATTTTATGCCGAATTTACCTATAACAAACACTAACGGGCAGTTACCTTATCGATCGTAGGTTAGTTGGTAAGTAGGGTGTCGATCACTAAGAGTGGAACGTTAACACTTAAATCTATCAATATTTTAATTATCTAAGTTAGTCTATTAAGCCTAATTCTAACGCAGCAAAAGGGTTTTCAGCCTGAGAGACTGGCACGAGGTTTATATTTAATAAAACTATAAATGAGACAGATAACACACACAAGTAGAAACATTGATTATAAAGAAGATGTCAAGCCGATAGTAAGGAAAACGTATTAGCCAAGTTAATCATATAAAATGCCAGATTTTTCTAATTTGTATAATGATGATACTCACTTCGTTGGTGGTTTTCTAATGTAAGCTAGGCGGTACTTCTTTCTAAACCCAAGTCTTTAAACAGATTAATCCTGACACAATTAACCGAAACCCGCATAAAGTATAACTTATCGATTATAATTTATCTGCTTACGAAATCACTACCATTGTGAACAACGAGGACTCACATTACATATTTATACCCTAACTTCATTACTAGTAGCCTAATGGTCTTAGCACTATAGATCTAGTTATAATGCCAAGTAATATGTTATCTTTCGAAATAATGCTTATCATCCACTTTACACTCATGGTGAGTTTAGGATTTATTAAATAAGCAAGAATCAGTTGAATGAATAATCACATATGCATAAGCATGAATCAAGTGATAAACATAATCAATGCGCAACGAATGAGTAAGCAATCCAAATAAACAAATCAAAACATTAAATAATCATAAACTTGGCTAATACCTACATGCATTAGCCCATAATCTTAGTAATCATACATGTTATCATGTTCAGAAAGATTAAAGTATAAATCATAAAGGAAAAATACGCTAACCGAATGATTATAGAGTAGTAAAACAATTAAGAGAATTCTCTTATGAGATTATAGCACTAGCAGGACCTTCTTGGTCTTCTGGTTTCGTACTTAGCTTGATGGTTAAAAGCTCTCTAAAATCGGACTTTTGGTTTTCTATTTATAATTTTCAAATATTGTCGATACGGTGTATCATATTATTCCAATACGGCGTATCGAGGTAACTTCGTGTGAGGTCCAAGATTATTATATTCCAGAATATTCATACACCGCCTTCCTGATACGGCGTATCATAAAGATGAATATGGCATATTTGGACTAAAACAAGCTCTTCCTTCTTGTTGACTAAAGTTTCATATACGACGTATCCAATATTTGGATACGGCGTATTCTTCAAGGTCAGGCAATGGCCATGATAATCGTCCAAGTCTTGGTATACGGCGTATCTGCCTAGAATGGTACGGCGTATTCTTTTCTGTTTAGTGGACTTTCTTGAACTTGATCCATTTTGCTTCAAAGCACGTCCATTATTGCTAACTTTCACCAATTGCTTTATAATAATTGAGATTGAAACATTTAAGCAATTACGTATCAAATCTTATATAAAATGATATAAAACAAGCAATATACATAGGATAAGTGATACTATAAATATGACCTTATTTGATGTCATCAAATATCCCACCACTTAAACTTTACTTGTCAACAAGTAAACTTCAGATAAAACTTATAAAAATGTATCATAAACATTCGTCTAGGATTTTTCTATGTAAGCATTTATTCGTTTAATCTCAAGTGCACAACCAAACACCTCACAAAATAGGAAAATGAAATCACTCAACTAATCTATGTTTTAACATTTAAGTAGTTCGCTCAATTGCTCAGTCGTAACGAATATTCTATCATAAGCTTGGCAAGGATACACATCTCCACCACTAAAGCTAAGGAGTAACAAGTTTAAAAGGGTAAATTGGTTAATATGATAAGGCTTAATGGTTCGTCATTCTTTTCAATCTTTATTGATAATATTATTCCAGAAAAGGCGACAAAATCACGATTACATGATCAGTGACTGCTCGATTTCCTAACTCGAATAAGCTAAAGATAAGATTAAGTAATCTTTACAATAATATTATAAAAAAAGGGGCGACAAAATCACGAATACATAATCGTAACGACGATTACGATACTCGAGATTGCTCGATTCCCTAATCTCAATAAATCAAATTTTTAGATGAAGAATGATATAAGGTAGAAATAGGCATAGAAAATATATAGTTGATGTAAATAAAATCATACTAGTCACGCGTACAGGAGGCATATGAATCAAAGATCATTAAAGGCGGGCCGCCTAACAATCTACTTCATACTATGGATAAGATATAATCATTCGCATAAGCGAAAGTATAATAATAAACTCAACAATTATCAAGCATATGATACATTAAAACTAAGAAATTGTATCATTAAGCATTAAGAGCCATAATTAGGCTAAACACATAAGGGTGTTAGCTCTCAGTCTCAGTCAACATATTGAAAGTAAAAGCAAACAATAAAAAAGGAAAGGAGTTATTTTCATAAATGGTTTATGTGGTCTATCGAATTTAACGGATTTAGTTTTTTAATTTTTTTTTAACGGTTTTGGTCCCTGTGGTTGCGACCCGTAACGGGTTTGAACCCTTGACCAAATTTTCCGTTTTTTTTACCATCAAATTTACAGAAATGACATCAATAGTAAGGTCCCTGTGGTTTTTGGGTATAACAAATTTAGTCCCTATTTTTTTATTACATTTCATTTGTTTTTATGCGTTTTTAACCGTTTTCATCCGTTCTTTTACAATTTTATCCGTTTTATACGTTTTCATCAGTTTTAATACGTTTTCGCACGATTTTATCCGTTTTTATACGTTTTCTCCCGTTTTAATATGTTTTCGTCATTTTTCTTACGTTTTCGTCCGTTTTTGCACAATTTCGTCACGTTTTATAACGTGACGAAAAAAAAAATTCTAATAGAAAATTTCAAAAAATAAGTTAAAAAAAATTTTAAAAAAAATTCGAAAAAAAATGTTTTTGGAAAAAAAATCATTGGGATAATAAAAAAAATTGAAAAAAAATTTCGAAAAAAAAAATTGAAAAAAAAAATTCGGAAAAAAAAATTTGAAAAAGAAATTCGAAGATTTTCTAACCCTTTTTGAAATTTTTTTTCGATATTCTTTTTTTTATATTTTTTTTTCAAAATTCCTTTTAATTTTTTTTTTCGAAATTCTTTTTCAAATTTTTTTAATCCTTTATTCTAATTTTTTTCAAACACATGTTTTTTCGAAAATCGTTTTTGGAAATTCTTTTTCAAACTTCTTTTCTGAATATTTCTTTTAGAATTTTTTTTCTTCGCGTGAAAAAACGTGCGAACACGGATGAAAACATATAAAAACAAGCGAAAACATATAAAACGGACGAAAACGTTTAAAAACGGATGAAAACGTATTAAAACGGATGAAAACGTATAAAAACGTAAGAAAAACGGATAAAAATGTAAAAGAACAGAAGAAAACGTATGAAAATGAACAAAAGGTAATAAAAAAATAGGGCTAAATTTGTTATACCCCATAAACCACATGGACCTTATTTTTAAGGGTATTTATGTAATTTTTGTAAATTTGACGGTCAAACAAACGAAAAAATTGGTCAAGGGACCAAACTCGTTACGGGTCGCAAACACAGGAACCAAACCCGTTAAAAAAAAGTAAAGAGAATAAATCCGTTAAACACGAGAGACCACATAGACTATTTATGAAATTAACTCAAAAGGAAAGTCGTATTGAATTCGATGTGCAAACCGAATGATTAACAAAAGTATTATGATTGATGATGTTCATCGGACGTGACAACTTGTCTCAAATTTCATCAGTTCAAGGACGTCTATCTATGTCGAACCATCTTATGTATCAACGAGTGAACCAAACTTAGCGAATGGAGCTCCATCTATACATTGAATGAAACAAGCATGGAACCCGCCGCGTTGCGGCGGGGGTGCTTGTCATCTATTTGGTTGGTTCCGTTTTGCTCTATGTTTCGTTGTGTTCTCTTCTAATCTGTGTCATTGATAGTGGACTATTTTCCATATCTCAAATATAAACCGACATTTCAAACAACATATACGGACGTTGTATAGAAACAAAACACAACAGTTAAAGGTAATC
>BPTQ01000009.1:238859935-238903970 GCA_019973895.1 Chrysanthemum seticuspe
AAAAAAAAAAAAAAAAACCAGAAAAAAACGTAAAAAAAAAATGGGCAAAAACGGATAAAAACCGAACGAAAACGGATAAGACAGACAAAAACGTAAAAAATGGGGCGAAAACGGTTAGAAACGTAAAAAAACGGATAAAAACAGACAAAAACAGACGAAAAACGAAAAAAAAAAATGGGGAAAACGGATAAAAAAGGACAAAAATGTAAAAAACGGGCGATAACTATTATTAACGGAGGGACTAACTGGGGAAAACTATATTTTAAAAAATAAGGACTAACGGTGCAAATTTTTTTAACGAAGGACTAACAGCGCAAAATACTTAACGGACTTAACTAACGCCCATCCAAAATAGGGACTAAATGCGTGCAAGGTTTCAAAAATAGGTATCTGTGGTGTAATAAAAACGACTTAGGGACTAAAGTTGTTATTTGGGGTATACCATAAGGACCAAACGTGTACTTTTTTCTTTAAAAAATAAGGACTAACGGTGCAAAAATTATTAACGAAGGACTAACAGCGCAAAATACTTAACGGACTTAACTAACGCCCATCCAAAATAGGGACCAAAAGCGTGCATAGTTTCAAAATTAGATACTGCTGGTATAATAAAAACGACTTAGGGACTAAAGTTGTTATTTTAGGCAAACTATAAGGACCAAACGTGTAATTTTTTCTAAAATAAATGAGTAACTATTACTGACTGACAAAGTTTCATACTCATTTCCATCTTAACATCCCTTTGAAACCACTTAAATAAATAAATTTAGACATAAATATATAATATGATTATAAAGTACACGTATTATACTATTTTTTTTTTTTTTGCTTAGCGTTGGAGTAATGGAATATCTTCAGGGCATAATTTAATTCACTAAGTTTTGGAAAAAGAATTGGTATTTTATCATTTTTTTTTCCCGGTAAAACGTGCGAGACATCATATCTATGGCTGGCTGTTCGAGACTCAAGTACGAAACACCAACTGTACCACTATGAACAAATTTTGGGGACATGACGTACCAACGGCCGTAGGCATGGATACAAAAACGGCATGGATACAAGCGAGACCTGTTTTTTTAATCCCAGATCTAGAAAAGTCCGGCCAAAAAACGACAAGGATACAAGCCAACATGTGGTGTGTGTCTAATATTTTTCTGTTATGTATCAGTGGTGAGAGATGCGGCGGTGCTAAAACCAAATCCGTTTGAGACACAGATCATGTATTTTTTTTATTTTTATTTTTTGAATCAATGATTTTTTGTTGTTAAGAGATGCGGCCGTGGTTGTTAAAATAGTCGCCGGAAACCGTCGTTTAAAATTAGTCCCACATTTGAAGATTTAGATTGTTGCTCCGGTGGTTGAGGTTTTGAAACAACATCCGACTTATATGGTGGTCGGTTGTCGTCGATTTGTGAAAAAGAGGCATAAATGGCCATGCATATTACAAATTGAATTCCAAAATGGACGAATTAATATGGAGTAGATATTGTGGCAGGATTTTTTTTTTTTTAATGTGAGGTGGCTGAAAGAGATCATGGGGAGGATGAAACGTAAGATTGAAAATAGAATATCAGTGTTAATGTTGTGGTAGGTTAGAGAGATTTAAGGAATATGTCAATTGCCTATTTTACCCTTTTCATTTAGTTACTATTTTTTTTAATTGTAAAATTATAATTTTCACATGGCATCTAGTGTATGGGTTCTTACTTTTACAACTTTAAAAAAGTTCTCATATGATCTCAATTATATATATATATATATATATATATATATATATATATATACAGGGGGTGTTTCTTGTGAGAAGTCAAATTTTGGTGAGAACGCGAGAAGAGATCCTAGCCCTCCATCTAGTCCCTCCTTTTTTTAGATCTAATGGCTAAGATTAGCCAAACATTTACACTAACCAAGGGCAAATATGTAAATTACAAACAAATATCTAATATATAAAAAAAAAAAAAAAACACACACTTTAACTAAAAAGCGAAGGTGAAAAATTAGATATTTTCTCTCTCGACCTAGATATTTTCCGTTCACAATTACCGCCATTAAAATTCTTCTTCTACCGTCGTTAACCGTCACAACTACCGCCATTAAAAACCTTCTTCTACCGTCGTTAACCGTTGTAAAGTCGCCGTTAAACCGCCATTATATCACCGACGTTAAACGCTGTTAATTCTCCGTTAAACCGCCGTTCAAGTCATTATGCCACCGCCGTTAACACGCTCAATGACACCGTCTTTCAATCAAAGCAATCAACAGAATGTAATTGAATCTGAATCAGAATCTGACGGAGATGAAATTACCGATATTACCGGATCATCACCGGAAAACTCAGAGATATCAAGTAAAATTCATATTTTATTATAATTTAATTAATTTTTATTAATAATTGTTTAGAATTGTTAATATTATTAGCTTGTTTAATTTTAAGATTTAGTGTATTTAATTTTTGATAAATTATCTTCACATGTGAAAATAATCATTTAAGCTTTGATTAGATTAGCAGTTTTGAGGTTATAAGTTCAAATAAGTCCAGTTGTTAGTATCTTCACATGTGAAGATAATCATTTAGGAATAAGTTTTTGATGCAATTAGGCGATTTAAGCTTTGATTAGATTAGCAGTTTTGAGTCCAGTTGTTAGTATCTTCACATGTGAAGATAATCATTTAGGAATGAGTTTTTGATGCAATTAGGCGATTTAAGCTTTGATTAGATTAGCAGTTTTGAGGTTATAAGTTCAAATAAGTCCAGTTGTTAGTATCTTTACATGTGAAGATAATCATTTAGGAATAAGTTTTTGATGCAATTAGGCGATTTAAACTTTGATTAGATTAGCAGTTTTGAGATTATAAGTTCAAATAAGTCCAGTTGTTAGTATCTTCACATGTGAAGATAATCATTTAGGAATGAGTTTTTGATTCAATTAGGCGATTTAAGCTTTGATTAGATTAGCAGTTTTGAGGTTATAAGTTCAAATAAGTCCAGTTGTTAGTATCTTCACATGTGAAGATAATCATTTAGGAATAAGTTTTTGATGCAATTAGGCGATTTAAACTTTGATTAGATTAGCAGTTTTGAGATTATAAGTTCAAATAAGTCCAGTTGTTAGTATCTTCACATGTGAAGATAATCATTTAGGAATGAGTTTTTGATTCCATTAGGCGATTTAAGCTTTGATTAGATTAGCAGTTTTGAGATTATAAGTTCAAATAAGTCCAGTTGTTAGTATCTTTAGGAATGAGTTTTTGATGCAATTAGGCGATTTAAGCTTTGATTAGATTAGCAGTTTTGAGATTATAAGTTCAAATAAGTCTAGTTATTAAAATTTTCACATGTGAATATAATCATTTATTTTATGCAATTAGGTGATTTAAGCTTTGATAACATTAGGAATTTTAAAGGTTATAATTTCAAATAAGTCTAGTTATTTGTATCTTCACATGTGAAGATAATCATTTAGAAATTAATTTTAAATACAAATTTAGGTGATTTAAGCTTTGATTACATTAGCATTTTTGAGTTTATAAGTAAAAATAAGTTTAGTTATTAAAATTTTCACATGTGAAGATAATCATTTATTTTATGAAATTAGGCGATTTAAGCTTTGATAACATTAGGAATTTTAAAGGTTATAATTTCAAATAAGTCTAGTTATTAGTATCCTATATTGTGAATATAAGCATTTATCAATAAGTTTTTGTTGAAAATAGGGGATTTAAGTCTTGATTATATTAGTAGTTGCTGTAACGTGGTGAATATAATCATTTATTTTATGCAATTATGCGATTTAAGCTTTGATTACATTAGAATTTTTAAGTTTATAAGTAAACATCCTAGTTATTAGAATCTTCACATGTGAAGATAAGCATTTAGCAATCATTTTTTGTTGCAATTAGGTGATTTAACCTTTGAAGTAGTTTGATGTATTTGTTTTGCTGCTCATCTAGGATTTTTGCTGTTGATTTAATAGTTTTGGTTCCTGCTGTAAGATATATAGTTCCTGCTGACAGGTATGTAGTAGTTTTTGCTGCTGATGTAGGATTTTTGCTGCTCTCTGGTATCACAGATATATGGTTTCTATGAGGTATAAGCTTTGATTACATTAGGAATTTGGAGTTTATAATTTCAAATAAGTCTAGTTATTAGTTCAATTAGATGATTCCATCTTTTGGTTCCTACTATCAGTTGATTCATGCTGTTAATTTTGTAATTTAAAAGCTTTGATTACAATTTTTTGCACTTGTGAAAACTATCATTTATGAATGAAATTTTGATGCCATTAAGTATAGTTATAAAATATACACATGTGAAAAAAATCATTTTTGAAATAATTAATTTATTGTTTTGAAATATGTTGAAAAGCTGTTTATTATATGAAATTGAATTTTTTTTGAAGGTATACATTATATAAAACAAGACGATTCAGATATATGTGAAGAAGTTGAAGTAGAAGGAGGAGATTTTCATTACAATCCAATTGTTGATGAATCTTTGAAACCGAAAATAGGAAGAGAGTATACAACAATTGAAGAGTGTATAAAAATGTATGAAAACTATGCTGAGAAAGCAGGATTCAGTGTTAGGCTGTCAACACAAAATACTCTGAAAAGCGGTATTGTAGAAAGGAAGTATTTGGTTTGCAACAAAGAGGGATTGCCAAAAGGTGTTAATAAGGATACTATGAGTGAAGAGACTAGTGAAACGCAGATTAGAACGTCAAGTATATCAAGGACTGGATGTATGGCCAGGGTTAAATTCAAGCTCAATTCGGATCATACAAAATATGAACTGTACGATTTTGAAGAAAACCAGAATCATACATTCATTCCCGTAGTCTATAGAAATCTGTCAAAGAAGAGGAAAAAAATGAGTCACAAACAACAAATATATATGCAACAACTTGGAGGAACAAATATAGGTGCAACAAGAGCTCATCATCTTTATGCAGCTACAAATGGAGGATACGATTCAGTTGATGCAACAGAGATCGAGTTTAGGAATAATAAAAGGGATTTGAACAGTCATATTGGTGATAGTGATGCACAGATGTTGATTACAAAGATGGAAAATAGGAAAAAACATGTTGCAAATTTCTCTTTTGAATATGCTGTTGAAAACAGCGAGTTGACTGCACTGTTTTGGGCGGATGAGATGGCAAAGTATAATTACAGAGAATTTGGAGACACTATATCTTTTGACGCAACTTTCAGAACAAATAAGTATGTTCTCTTTCAGTTTAATTTATTAATTTTTTTTAATGAAACTTTCACATGTGAAAAATATGTTTAAATGGCTTTAGTAGCTGAAGCTAAAGTAAATTTCACATGTGAAAAAAATAAGTATCTAATTCAAGTTTTTGTTCGATTTTAGTTTGTAGTAGATAATATTCACATGTGTTGGAAAAATAAAACTAATTTATAAAATATATATTTCACTTGTGAAAAAAGTACTGATAAATTTATTTTTTGTAGATATAAAATGGTATTTGTACCTTTTACGGGCATTGACAACCACAGAAAGTGTGTCACATTTGGTGCTGGAATGCTATCTAATGAAACGACAAAGTCATACATTTGGTTGCTCAGATGTTTTCTAAAGGCCTTTTCAAAGCAACCAAGATTAGTAGTAACTGATCAAGATCCTGCTATGAGAAAAGTTGTTGCTACGGTGTTTAAAGAGTCAAAACACAGGCTTTGTATGTGGCACATAACAAACAAGCTTCCATTTAAGGTAAGACATTAAATTCAAATGTGAAAATTATTTTTAAAGTTATAAGTGAAGTAAGACTGGCTATAATTATTTTAGGAATTTATTGATTATGAAATTTTCACATGTGAAAACAATCAGAAAAAATATTAATTTTTTAATGTTTCAAATGTAATTTTCACATGTGAAAAATATTTTTGAATGATATTTTCACAATAATCTATAAAGATATAAAGTATTTTCACAAGTGAAAAAATTCATTTAAGAATTATATTTTGATACAATTAGACGATTTTTGTTTTTGTTATAACAAAATAAAATTTATTTTTTATAGATTATTGTGCTTTGTTTTTAACATAGGTTATAAAAAAAACTGTAATTTTCAGATTTGCAAAACCATTCTAGACAATGGTACTTTTAGAAGAAGTTGCACCGCTTAGTTTGGAGTCTGTATGTAGATCCAGAAGAATTTGTGGGAAAATGGTTGTCGTTGATTAATGAATTTAACCTGCAAGAAAACAAATGGTTATCAGATATGTTTGAAATAAGAGAGAGATGGATTCCAGCTTACTTCAAAGATGTTGAATTGTGTGGGCTTATGAGAACTACATCAAGATCAGAGAGTGAGAATTCGTTTTTCTCAAACTTTACTTCCAGTGGATCAACACTGTTAAACTTCATGATGGGCTTTGAATCTGCTATGGAAAGACAAAGGCATAAACAAGAAGTTTTAGATGATCAAACAATTCAAAAAGTTCCAAGATACAAGACTAAATTGGCAATAGAACGTCATGCTGCAAAGATCTACACAAGGACAATTTTTTTGCTGATTCAAGATGAAATAAATTCTGCTGTTTATAATTGTCATCAAGTGTCAGAAGTTATTCAAGATGGCATAGAAGTTCTGACAATAAAAGAACTTAGAGAAATAATGCCTAGAAAATCAAAGAAGAAATATATTTTTGAAGAAACGGAAGTTCAAAACAGAAGGGATGGGACAAAAAAAGAGCTACGTTTCAAGGTATTTTCTCTTCTTAAAAGTTCTATGAATTACAACATATTTAGTTATTGTTTGTGCATTGGATAATTATTGACTGGTCTATAAATTTACTTTATTTTGTGATATGTTTGATTTCTGCACATAATTTAATGATATGTTTCACATGTGAAAAATCTATCAACAGATATTATTAGTTGTTTAGTAGGTTATAGCTTGCTTAGTTTGAATAACTAATTGTTGATTTTGATTATATTTGCTGATGATATTGATTTGAGTTTTGTATATAAATAATTTGATTTAGTTTATAAATTATCTTTTTCACATGTGAAAATTCTATAAACACCTAATTTTTTAATTTATTTTATGATTATGTAGGTGTCAACTAATGTGTCAGATGGGACGATGGTATGTTCATGCATGAACTTTGCAAGATTTGGATTCTTGTGCAGGCATGTATTTTGTGTAATGAAAGGAAAAGGAATTGAAGTTATTCCGGATAAATACATATTACGGCGATGGAAGAGAGACATATTGCCACCAGATATTCGGAAAAAGAAACATTTGTGGGGTTCAGATGCTGAAAAAATTATGGATCTTTCAACTACAGCTTATTCTGCAGTAGACTATTGCCTTAATATTTTGGCAAAAGATTTACCAAAGCTGACTGAATTTGTGGAAAGAATTAAAATTCTGAGGAGTGAAGTTGAAGAAGCAAATCCAAATGCTAAACCCTTGACTAAGAAGGAAATGTTTAACATTCAGCTTGGAGTAGAAAAGCCAGCAACCAATGATGTTCAGAATCCAACAAAATGTAAAAACAAAGGAGATCCTCCAGCTGGGCAAAGAATGAAGGGTGATTTGGAGAAAGTAAGAGAATATATGAAGAAGAGGAGAAGATATTGTAGAAAATGTCAAAAGATGAGAAGACATGACAGTAGGAACTGCAAAAGAAAAGAGAATGAAGTTGTGACAGATAGTGATTCAACAGTGCACAGTGATTGATAATAAAAATGATTTGCAGATTACACGACATTACGAAATGGATATGTTAGTACATTTTTTTACATTTTTAATATGATACTTTGAAGATACAGTGTCAATGTATAGATTTGAGAATTAATGAAGATATTATATGAATGATTTTCTAAAGTTTTATAAACAGTGGTTTCTTGAGGCAATTACTATTACTCTATATTTATTTTCACTTGTGAAAAACAAAATTAATGTTTTCCAACTCAACAAAGATTCCACCAAAAAGGACTAGCTCAAATTCATGTTGTAATAGTACATTGTTGCTAATGTTGCTAATGTAATAGTTCTTGCTGGTATACGGTTTTACATATTTGCTTCTGATGTACTAGTTTTGGTTTCTGCTGTCTAGTATATAAGTCCTGCTGGTATAGTAGTTATATCGTTTCTGCTGTTAATGCAGACTGGTTTTTGCTATGTATTATATAGTTCTTGCTATGTGTTATATAGTAGGTATACGGTTTTACATATTTGCTGCTGATGTAAATATGCATTTAATCTTATCTTTGTCAATTTACTTTCAAATATGCATTTACTGGTCTTCTTTGGTATAATTTTATTTCAAACAATAAATTTACCATAACTTTAAAAAGAATAATAATAAAAAAAAAACATGCAACATCAAATTTTTAAAAGTTAAAAAGATAAACATATTGTCAAACAAATGTCTACAACAATAATAGCATCTAAAGCATGATGAAACCTTGAACAATCTGTTTAAGTTCAGATAATCTAAGTTTCAAAACATTTTGAACCCAGAAATCTAATTTTCAGATCAACTCAGAAACCTAATCTTTTTCCTCTATTTTCAACGGCTGCTTCAATAAGTTGTTTCCTTACTGATTTTTCAATTGTAGAATACTTTGCAACTTCTTTAAGGAAATTATTCCTGCATTTATTATTATCTGCCAAAATTATCCTTGCAGCAAACTTTGATCTGTTAGAAAGGAAATAGCAATAGTTAAAATCAATAAAAATTTCACATGTGAAAAATTAAATAATAATTAAAAAAGTGAAAATATCATTCAAAAAGCTGTATGAACACTTTTTAATCTTATAAAAAATAAAAATATCATTCAATCATTTTTTATTACGTATGAACTGACTAACCTGAGCATGTGAAGTTGCTTGGTCTGTTCCTTACTTTCTTTAAAAAGACCGTATTCCCATTTACTCTCAGATTCTCCGAAATACATATTCATATGCGACATCAAAAAAACTCCATCATCAAAAAAATTATCCACAGTCCTCCACTTCATTTTAAGTCTTTCAGCAGTAACTTTTTGAAATGAAAATCCAATATTTGGTGTATTGTATATGCTGTGAAATTTTTCAAATATTTTTATCTGCAAAATAAAAAATAAATAAAATAAACATAAATTTTAAAAAAAAAATAAGAAAAAAAAAATTATACATATTTAAATTTTTTCTCACCAAAAGTTCTGGAACTGAACAATATCTGCTCTCATTTTCTTCATCCACCATTGAATTGTCGATAATTACAACTTTTCGTTTCTTTATATCAAAGCAAATAAAAAAGAAGTGGTCTACACAGCATATAGGAAAGAATATCTGATTCAAAATATATATATATATATATATATATCAATTAAAAATACATATAATATTAGAAAATGAATATTTAATAAAAACTAATAGAAAAATAAATAGCCATTACCAGATTGAAGTTTTCAGCTGCTAAAGTCCTTTTTACTTGGTAATCAGTCCTAAGAACAGTATCTTCAAAAAACTTATACTTCTCAAAATATGATGTAGAAATATCAACTATTCCCTTCGTCTGAATAACAAATTAAAGATAATACTCAATAATTGTACTTTATAGATAAGACTGAACAACAATATTCTCATAATTAGTCTTTTACAAAAAACAAAAATCATTCATATTTTATTTCTTTCACAAGTGAAATAAAAATCAACACTTAAATCAACAATGAAAAATATTGATTTATGCAACTAACTCATAACTAGATAATTTTCTTCACAAGTGAAAATATTTATTCTAAACTTAAATAATCAGCTATAAATCAACACTGATAACAAATAATCAAAAACTGATATACAAATATTCTCATAAACTATGATTTACACAACTAACTCATTCTTAGATGATTTTCTTCACAAGTGAAAATATTGTTTCTAAACTTAAAAAATCACCTCTAAATCAACACTGAATAACAAATAATCAAAACTGAGGTACAAATATTCTCATAATCTATGATTTTCACAACTAACTCATTCCTATATTATTTTCTGCACAAGTGAAAATATTGATTCTCATAATCTATTGATTCTTATAATCTATGATTTAGGCAAGTTAGTCATTCCTATATTATTTTCTTCACAAGTGAAAAGTATTGAAGAACAAGTAATCAAAATTAAAAAACACTTACAACAATTGGTTTGAAAAAGTATCTAGATGGACTATCGGGGGATTTGTAACGCTCCATGAAGTTCAACATATCCGACCATCCTTCAATAACACTTTCTTCTACTTTCAGCCCAGGAGATAATGACTCTAGTGAAAATCGAAGTAACAAAGTCTTGGATGAACTAGAATCATATACCAAATCACTGCAAAAAAATATATATATATATCATTTTTTAAAAATTTTAAAAATTTCACAAGTAAAAAGATATAAATTTAAAAATTACACTGGATTAGTCTCATCAAGCGCCATAAAAAGCGTATCAGCCACTCTTTCTTCTGAAGCTTTTATTGGAATAATTGGACAAATCTTCCTGATTTTGTACGGTGATCTTGCATGAACAGGAACACCAACATCTCGTCTTGGATTTTGCCTAATAGGTGTTTCATTGATCATTGGCTTTCTATCTTCAATTTCATCTTTATCGAACTCAAATTCAGGACCCAAAGAAAAAGATGGTTTGTCGACCAAACTATGTTGTGGATAAGGGGATGAAACAAAAAACGGATTTCTAAAACATGACGACCATGACAAAAGTTTTACTTT
Organism: Chrysanthemum seticuspe; assembly: GCA_019973895.1. Classification (NCBI taxonomy): domain Eukaryota; kingdom Viridiplantae; phylum Streptophyta; class Magnoliopsida; order Asterales; family Asteraceae; genus Chrysanthemum; species Chrysanthemum seticuspe. Next base: position 238,870,668 of record BPTQ01000009.1, read on the forward strand.
CTTTTCTTCTTCAAAATTATTCTCATTTAGATTAAATGTTTTTGGAGTCCCAAAAATCCTAATGTCAATGTCTTTAGCAAATGTAACCTTCTTTGGACTTTTATCTGGAGAAAAAATAATATTCTTTTCCACTTCTTTTAAAATATCCGAAACCCCAAATATCTCAGATTCAATATGACTTTCTTCAGTAGGTTGCTTCAACTCATCTTGATTTAACAGTTTATCTACTTCATTATTTAATGTTTGCAAACAATCAGTCAGTTGCTTATCACCAGTTTCTATTAAAGGAACTTGAAACATTTGAAAACAAATGTTATCATCTCTTTCCAAATCATTGACCATGTCTTCAACTGGTTCTTCATTTTTGTGATTGCACTCTCCAGTGTTATCATCTCTTTCCACATCATTGACTATGTCTTCAACTGGTTCTTCATTTTGATGACTGCACTCTCCAGTTTCATAATACTCTATTTCATTTGTCCAGCAATCATCAACATTTGTTCCATAATTTCTTAAGTCATCTATCCAGTTATCATCAACAACTTCAAACCCATCAATATCTTTTTCTTTACCAGATTGATTAGCATATCTAACAACACTTCTTGACATATCTTCTCCATATAGATCAATATTTCTAATACAAAGGTTGAACTTAGCTTTTATCTTTTTCAACCTTTCATTATCTGGATTTTCATAAAACCATGAGGTAAACTGGTATTCCAAATCAGAAACAACTGTTTCGAGCAAATCAACTTTATGATCAAGTTTATCCAATTCTGAGTCCAACTGTTTAAAAAATTAAAAAAATATATATAACGAATAACAAAATAAATTCTACTAATTAAGATAGTACAAATAAAATTAAACTAAATTGTAATAGTACATTGATGCTGATGTAGTAGCTTTTGTTCCTGCTGTCAGGTTTATAGTTGCTGCTGGTATAGTACTTATATGGTTTCTGATGTTAATGCAGACTGGTTCCTATTGTTAGTTTTCTTTCTTCTGATATTAGAAAATATTTTGGCATTTAATCTAGAAAAATATTAATTAAAATTTAAAGTTTGTCAAACACCCTTCACATGTGAAGAAAAGAATATATATCTTCACATGTGAAGAAAGGATGTCGAACATCCTTCACATGTGAAGAAAGAATATGTAACTTCACATGTGAATATTAGCTACTTCTACATTGATTATAAAATACCAAAAAAACAAAATATTTTCAATACGATCAACTCATGTTTATAGGTGATCTTAACATCAATGTATGCTATTACAATTTTATTTTTTCAATTATAAAATAATACCTTTCTTTTTGTAGAATCGATGTCATTGAAATCATCTTGATTTATATCAACAATCCCAAATCCGCCATTCTGAATTTCAAAAATTTGCCTCTTTTTAATCAAATCAGTACTCCAAAATTTGATTGCTGGAATTTCATGAGGTACATGTACTGAATCACATTTTGTTGAATGCACATAAATAAGCTGCAAAAATAGAACAAGAATAATTAGTTTAAAAAAAATAATAATAATAAAATAAATCACATGTGAAAAACTGATATAAAGTATAAAATAGATTCTATTTATATTTTTCACATGTGAAAAACTGATATAAAGTATAAATTAAATTATAAAAAAATTATAATGTATTGATATGAACACTTACAGTAAGTGCTGTCAGAGGTCCACAATAGTAGATACTAGGATCATCCCTCACCCAAGTTTCTTTGCTGACATTCAAGCAGTCGAAAACATATTTGCACCAATCAATACATTCGATTCTTGTATCTTCATGTATATAATTCAAAATTTGTTGAGGTCTGCATTGCCCACCCATTCCTCCTAATCCAAAAAAATTTGAGAATAAAACCAGCATGTTCAAACGGAATAAAATTCCTTCAACTTTAGACGTCTCAACCACTTCAGCAACCTTCTTAGGTGTTGGATTCCTAACAGCAAATTGCCTAAACCATCTTTCACTTAAATCTCCTCCCCTTTCCTTAGGCAAGTCATGAATATCTATACCTCCAACAGGAACACCCAAAACATCGTGAATTAAGTCAGGTGTTATTAGAATATCATTATTCTTAAGCTTAAGCTTCATCTCGCTAGGAATAAAGTTGTCAACAACAAAATGACCTATTTTAACCGGGATTTCTTCCATCGCCATTTCATAAAGTGATCTAAACCCCATATCTATCAATTCTTTTCTTTGAGATAATGTAAGTTTCTTCATCAAATTGTACATAACTTTTGGAGAACCCCTAGTTCTAATAGACAACCATTCATCTTCATCCAAACAATTTTCTTCACCACAAACTTTAATCTTCTTCTTAACCTTGTTAACTTCAACCTTGTTAACTTCAACTTGCAGCTCAATCTGCTCAAGAAAATCTTCATCAAGAACTTTGTACTTTTTTGAAACATTGTTCCTCCTCTTTCTCTTTTTAGATTTATCATTTTTTTTATCATCTTCATCTTCCTCCTCTGAATTACAAGAAATTCTCCTATATGAAACAATCCTAGCATCTTTTAATTTCTCATTACTAAACAGATCTTTTAAATCAAATGCTTGGAGTGGTTTTCTTCCAGATCCCACTAAATCAGAGTTGTTTTCCTTCTTTTTTCCAGAATCTTCTGAAAATAGTTTTCTGCTTGCTTTAGAATTAGATGTTTTAGTCTTTCCCTTTCTTCTAATACTACTTTGGAAAATCAAATCCTTAGCTGATAGATAAACAAAATTCAACAGTTTAGTCTCTAGTATAATAAATAATTCATAAAAATGTACAAATGATTTTTTTTCAAATGTGAAAATTTTTAAATGGAATTTTTCTAAACATATAAACGATTATTTAATCAACTAATATACAACAAATAGTAATAAAAATAATCTCATTATCGGAAAATCAAATCCTTAGCTGATAGATAATCAGTCTCTAGTATAATAAATGATTTATAAAAATGTACAAAAAAATGTTTTTTCACATGTGAAAAATTTTTAAATGGAATTTTTCTAAAAATATTAATGATTATTCAATAATAGACTCTGTATAAACTATCAACATAAACACAGAAGTCAGATTCCAAGTCTCCAAAGCTACACACACTACTTCGGAAAATAAAATCCTTAGCTAATAGATAAACAAAATTCAACAGTTTAGTCTCTAGTATAATAAATGATTAATAAAAATGTACAAATGATTTTTTTTCACATGTGAAAATTTTTAAACAATCAGCAGAAACACAGAAGTCAGAGTCCAAGTCTCCAAAACTACACACACAGAAGAATTTTTTAAACCGCTCTTTTTGAAACTAAGTAATTGCTAGATATAGTTAAATATTGTTACCAAAAAAGCAAACACAATTACTATATTAAACAATTTTAAAATATCATAATGTAATCAAAAAAGCAATAAAAGCCAATTATCGCCAATTTGCATCCATATCATAACTATCGTCGATTTATATATTCATAAAAACCTAAACTAGCACCAGATCAACACAAAATGTAAATCTAACATAATTCCGTTATATTCAATAAAATCATTCTAATAGTACTAATATTTAAATTTTAACAACACAAATTACAATCACACAACTAATATCTAACATATACAAACATAATTCAGTCAGATCTAAATAATATTTATATTTTACAATCACACAACTAATAAAAGATATACGAACACAAAATACAGTCAGATCTCAAAATAAAATACTAATTCAGTTAGATCTAAAAATAAAATACATGAAATAATCAGTTAAATGTTTGTACATGTAAAAAATATTAAGGTAATAAATATTATAAAATTACCTTTAACACTTTTAGGTTTCATCTTCTTCAGAGATTATAAACGTCTGTTGAATTTCTCTTCGAGAACACAATCTGATTTAGGAAAACAAAAATATATTAATTGTTAATCTTACAAATAGACTGATTTTAATAAGAAATTGATATATTTATTATCATAACAATATAACATACCTATGATAGATTTTTCGTCTGCGAGTTTGGAAGAGTGTGTAGAAGAGAGTGTGTAAAATAAGAGAGAGAGAGTGTGTAGAAGATATTTATCTAAATCCTAATTCATCTGAATAAAATAAGAGAGAGAGAGTTTGAAAGGTGGTTATTGTGAAATATAAAATATGGAATAAAATAAGAGAGAGAGAGAGAGTGTATAGAAGATATTTATCTAAATACTAATTCAACGTCAACAAACTTTGTCGTTTTGGGCCATGGGCTCATTTAGGACTGGTAATAAGATATAAAATTATTTGTCCAACAAAACTAAAGCCCAAAATATTTTTGAATGTTATACACGGTTGAAATAAAGTCATATTTTAGGACCCGTGAACCGAACTGAATATCATATTTTGTTTCCATTTGAATTTTCAAGTCCGATGTTAGAAATTTAAGAAGAGAAAATACCTTGAAAATTAGACTTATAGAAAAACATATAATATGGTGTTTACTCTTCAATTTCAAAAAAATAGCAATTCAGTTTCAAGAATTGTGGTTGTAAGTGGTGAATTACTTTCAGTTTTATTAGATGAATATTCAACGCCGTCTTCAGTCAGTCCTGGCCCTTTTAAGGATTCTCGCCCTTATTTGGTGGATTTTGAAATAGTTGTTTTCGTGTTTCTTTTAATAGATAGTAAAATGTCTGTTGGTAGTATATCATGAAAGTGTTTAATAGATTGTAAAATGTGAACTTGACTGCTACAAAGCTTTTTACATTGTTTTTTACAGGTTGTTTGAAGATATCAAAAACATATGCCGTACTGTATTAATAAAAACCTAATATATGAATACCATCAACATAACATAATTAAAAACATAAAATGTTCACCTAAAACATACACCAGAATATACTACATAGAATACCACATGATGTTCTAAAAAGTCATATAATCTTAATTATACACAACATTACATAATTTCAACACATAAAACTTCGGTTATCCATATCATGCTTACAAACATGCAATATGGGGACCTGAAATTGCCTTCCTTCTTCATGATGAGGAATGATCTGAACAATCTTCACCTAAAAAACATAATATATATATATATATATATATATATATATATATATATATATATATATATATATATATATATTTAATAATTTAATAAAATATTTTAGTATATTTTTACTTGAAAAGTTCAACTTTTAGAATATTTTCTCATGTAAAAAAATAAAATATTTTAAAGTTTTTGAATATTTTCACTTATGAAAAATTCAATATTGATGAAATTTTTACTCATATAATTTGCTTAAAATAAACATACAAAGGTATAAGCTAACCTGATGAAATTAAAATAACCTCCTTATCATCATTGACGTCCTTATCATCATCAGTTATTTCAACTGTTTAATTAAAGTATAAGTTAATTCACCTTTTATCATTATAAATGCTTAAGAATTAAAAAAAATGTATATTAATTTACATGTTTCTTCTACATTATTACAATATCGAAAACCTGGAAGAGTGTATTCACTGACTGAAAAATTCAAACATTTTTGGGAAATTAAATAGAATGATAATAGTGGCCTTACATAAGATAATATAATAATCTATTGATTTGAAATATTTTCTTACCTTTACGGAAGTGTTGTTTAGAAGCTTCAGCATACTTTGAAACATCACACTCAATTGTTTCCCATTTATTTAAATAAATAAAAAAATGAGGTCCATGCCATTTGTCTTTCAGGTTTAACTATAAAAATAAATATAACTTCAGTAGAATAATATAATAAAAATATATAAACTAAAGTAAAGATAAAATACCATAATCACTGCATTCAATGGCTTTAGAAGTAGCATCTACAATAACAATAATATATAATGTCAATTATAATTTTTTTTTGATTAAAATATGAATATTATTTAATATACAAATATTTGAATGACTTTTTCACATGTGAAAAAAAGTATTTAAAATCAAAACTTAATTATCTTTAATTTTTCAAACTAACTAAAGAACTATATATTAAACTACAAATTATGTTCTAAAAAAAAGAAAGAAAAAAAAATTATAATAAATAGATCTGATAAAAGCTAAGTCCAATAAACCAAATTTAAATACAAAATATTAGAATGTATTTAGAATAGTAAATAAAACGTTTCAAAAAAACACAATACTAGCTTTTCAAATTTGAATTTTACCCTTACATCTCCTTGCCATTTTTGTCTTACATCTGCTTGCCATTTGACTATCAGGTTTAACTATAAAAACAAATACAATTTCAGAAGAATAATATAAAAAAAATATATATAAAGTAAAGTAAAAATAACATACCATAATCACTGGATTGATTAGTTTTAGAAGTAGCATCTACAATAACAAATAATATATACTGTTAATTATATTGTTTTTTGATTAAAATATAAATATTATTTTATCATACAAAGATTTGCAATGAATTTTTCACATGTGTAAAAAAAATTACACTAAAAAATGAAGTATCATTAAGTTTTTAAAATTAACTAAAGATGTACATATTAAACAACAAATTCTATACTGAAAAAAAATACATCATTTTAATCAACAGACTACATAAAACCCAAGTCAAATAATAAAAAAATGTATTGATAATCATAAAGAAAAGAAAAAAAAAAAAAAAAAAAAAAAAAAAAAAAAAAAAAAAAACACTAAATTATCATAGAACAACGAACGAGAAAAAACACAAAAAAACAAACCTTTTGAAGCCATTAACAACCAACTTTTATCTAAACTATCACCTGACAATAACAAAACAAAGAATTAAAATATTAATGATAGATGTAATATAATAAACAAACAAGGTATAGTCTGAATAAATAAATAAAAATATATAATTATAGAGGCGGCTTTACAGTTGAAAATGAAAATGAAGAAGAAACAAACTAGGGTTTCATCTTATGTTATAATGCCAATATAATAAAAATATTTTTACGGGCTGGGCTTTGATGGGCTGAAAAAGGTATTTATTATAAAAACACACTACTTAAGTCCATAATAGATTAATTTTAACTTTCAATTTAATACTATCATTTCATGAAAATATTTTACATTTTTATTTATAATTTATTATATTTTTATAAAAATATTTCATAATATTTCAACTTTTTGAATATTTAAATATTTCAAAGTTTGATAAATATTAAATATTTCAAAGTTTGAGATAATTTTCACATGTGAAAAGTTCATTATAGATAAAAATATAATTTTTTTTATTATCTAAGCATTACTGTTTGTTATATAAAATATAGATCAAATTAAAAAGATTGCTACATAGCTTCATCAGCAATAAAAAGTATTGTACATAGCCATCTCCTAAGCTTTAACAATGTCTACACCCATGCCTATATGATGTGATTATGAGCAAAGCAGGATAACAATCAGCAGGAACTTCCAACTTCAGTTCTAGCATTTTCTGCATAATCTTTACAGATACATCATACTTTACAGATAGAGGTTACTTGACATTTCATAATATTTCAACTTCAGTTCTAGCATTTTCTGCATAATCTTTATAAGCTAAATTTATTAAAAATATATGCTGCTGTTAACTATAAAATAATAAAAAAATAACCTTATGTAAAAAATTATATGCTGTAATCTATAAATGTAATTTGAAACATTTTGGCCAATATATCGAAATCATTTTTCCTCTAAGCTTCAATCATTTTTTTCTCGTACATCCCTATTAGCAATAGCATATAGAATCATCTTCCTCCTTTCATCTTCTGATTTATCCTCAAATTCTTGAACCAACTTCAAAAACTTATTCTTTAACAAATTCAGGTCAGACAATAAAATCTTCGCAGCAAATCTTGATCGCAATAAATTCAGTTGTGTACTTTGTTTTTGAGACTCCAAAGAAAGACCACAATCCCAATTTTTTAAACCGTTATAAATTTCCATATGAAGCATTAAAAAAACACCACAATCCACATGATTATTCTTCGTCCTCCATTTCATTTGCATCCTTGATGGGTTTGTATTTCTAATATCTTCAGACTTTGGATGTTTAACGTGATCTAAATAGGCAACAACAACTTTTTTCTACAAAACAAATTAATAAGAAAAGAAAAAAAAAATTTATTACGAATTATTATAAGAACATATATAAAAACAGATGGGACGATAGTAGAATAACGCTAGTGATGAGCAGTATTTAATGATTGCTAGGAAATCTGATAAGGATTGATGTAAACAAACGACTAATGTTTCCATCTAAAATTTCCCATGTGAATAAAAGGGAGAAATATACTTACAATTTCTTCAGGAATGCCATAATATCTTTTACTGAAAGTAGGTCCATTGGCACTATTGTCAATAACTTTAAACGAACCATTTCTGAAATCAACACATATAAGATACATGTGTCCTTTATGACAAACAGGGAAGAAAAGCTGCAGTATAAATAAAAGCAGCTTAAAAAATTTGTTAAATTTACATATCAACTATACATTAGTTACTGAATTTTAAAAAAATTTAAAAACATACCATATCAAAAGTTTTCAATGACATAAGATGCTTTTCATCATTTCTAAAACTTTCTTTAATTCTTTTTGTGAACACTTGTAATTTCTCCTGATCAGTATGCTTTTCAATAAAGTATGATGGATTCTGCATAATAAATAATGAAATTATTGTTTTTAAATATGATAAATACTATAAATATATATAGTAATATATAAAAAAATTACTTACTATTACAGAGATTTTAAAGAAAAATCTGGATGGTAATGTATCATCTTCTTTATACAATTCCAAAACATTGAGAATCTCTGACCATATATCGATGACATTCGTTGACAATTCCAAACTTGGGGTTAATGTTTCCATATCAATATGATTTAAACAATGGCCACTTTCACTTTCAAATATTGGTTCCCTGTAATATTTGAAAAAAATAAATAAATAAAATTAGCATATAGTCAATATTTAATATATAAAAAGGAAATTTGAAATATTAATGGTTTTTTAAAATAAAGTTACCATTTAGGCACTGTCATTGCAAATAATGTATTAGCAACAATTTGCTCATCTTCTGAAAGATGATCTGGTCCATCATATATATCAACATCAACATAATTAGGGTTTACAGGTTTATACTGAAAAGGAGAAAGACGATCTGGTCCATCATATATATCAACATCAACATAATTTAAATCATCCACATAAAATCCAAAATCTGCCAAAAAATATATAATAAAAAATAATATTAATTGTTATAAACATTATTAATGTAAAAAAAATAAAAACTAAAAAAAAACTTAAATTGATATTTTTTCACATGTGAAAAATACTATAAATTGTGATAAAATTAAAAAATTCTATGTTTTTTCACATGTGAAAAATAAAAATTGTAAAAATAATATAATTGAAAATTGTAAAAATAATATAATTGAAATATGCAAAAAAATAATAATTGAAAATTAAAAAAAAAAAAAAAAGTTTTAATAATAAATATTATTACAAACCATAATAATTCACAAATCATCAAGTTTTAGAATAAACTAAACCTTGATCATCTACCAGAAAATCTGAAACTTGTATTTGAGAATCTAAATCTTCATCCAGTTGTTCTTTGTTTTCAAATACATCTAAAACTTCTTCTCTTTCAGCTTTACTCTTTTTTGAGGGATCTTCTTTGGAAGTAGTAGAATTATTTTGAGGTTCAACTTGAATGTTTTCATTGCTAATTTCATCTTTATCTTCTGCTTCTTTTGATGAATCTTGAACATCTACAGTTTTAGATTGAATCCCTCCCAAGTCTTCAATCATTCCCAAAATTTCTGCACATTCAGTTTCTCCACCTCTTTGATAATCATGAATCTTCAAATCTTTATTAGGTTGTTTTTCAGGAACATTTTCAACATTAACAGCTGTCATTTCTTCTACACAATCAATCACCGGTAAATCTTGCTCACCAACAGATTCTAAAACTTTTTCACATTCAGTTTTACTTCTTTTTGGCGGATATTCTTCATGTTCAGGTTCAGGTTCATGAATCTTCAAATCTTTATTAGGTTGTTTTTCAGGAACATTTTCAACATTAACAGCTGTCATTTCTTCTACACAATCAATCACTGGTAAATCTTGCTCACCAACAGATTCTAAAACTTTTTCACATTCATTTTTACTTCTTTTTGGCGGATATTCTTCAAGTTCAGGTTCAGGTTCAGGTTCAGGTTCAGAATCTTTTGCTTGTTCAGGTTCAGGTTCAGGTTCATGAATCTTCAAATCTTTATTAGGTTGTTTTTTAGGAACATTTTCAACATTAACAGCTGTCATTTCTTCTACACAATCAATCACTGGTAAATCTTGCTCACCAACAGATTCTAAAACTTTTTCACATTCAGATTTACTGCTTTTTGGCGGATATTCTTCAGGTTCAGGTTTAGGTTCAGGTTCAGGTTCAGGTTCATGTTCAGGTTCAGGTCCAGCTTGTGTGTCTTCTTGGATTTTTTTATGATGGAATATCTCAAAGCAGTGATCATCTCCCTAATAATTAAAAAAATTAGCATTAATAAAAATTTAAAGATAATTTCACATGTGAAAAATATAAGTTATTAAAAAAATAAAGCAAGAAAAAATAGTTTTCACATGTGACATAATTTACTTTCCTTACATCAGATGGATTTAAATTTTACCTGACTTTCATCATCTGAATTGACTGATGTTTCATTCATTGAAATATCATGATCTCCCATAATCCCTTTCCCTTTCCCTTTCCCTTTCTCTACCAAATCATCATCTTCCTCTGCCAAATCAGCAAAATCCTGAAAAATCAAAGATTGTGTTTGTTAACCATGAAGGTATGGAAGATACTAATTTAATTACTTAAAGGTTCTAACTTCTAACTTCTAACTGAAGGAAATATAACATAGCCTATCAGATGTCATAGTTTTTGAGAGATTCAGTTCCCAAGTTTCTGCTGATAGAACTTCCTTTGCTGCTGGTAGTGATAAGATGCATAAAAAGTTAAAATGTTTTCATATACAGTTACTTCTTTAGAGACACCTGAGGTTTCTTCTCAAGATATCTCTTCGCCTACTAGGGTTGGTCTAATTCTTTGAGGTGATTTAAAAGTATTGTTTTCCTTTGACGACATTATAAAATATATTAAAGAAAAAAATACCTTTGACTCTAATCCACAAAAATCGTCTTGTTTCGGTAGTAATCCAAAACCTCCAGCCTCGATTTCTAATTTCTCTTTATACTTCATTTGAATTGTCTTCCATTCTTTAATCACTGGCCTTTGACGAGAAACAGGAAAACGATCACATCTTGTTGAATCAAGATATAAGAGCTACAAATTAAAAAATTTACGTAAATAATAAATTCAAATAAGTGAAATAAGCTATAAATGAATTTATATGTAATGAGTGATTACTTACAGTCATAAATGTAATTGGACATGTGAAGTAGTGATTGGACCTGTAATTCCACTTTTTTATGCTTGGAGCCAAACAATCTATTATATATTTACACCAATTTACACTTTCAACTTTCTCAAGGACATCATCATTTATACTCTTCAAAATATTCAAATTACATGCTCCTTGCGTATCACACATCCCCATTGTATTTGCAAAGAGTATCAAAAAATTCATTTTAAACAACTTCCCACAATCATTTGTTGAAACTATAACATCCGTTATATCATTCGGTCTGATGTCATTCTTCCTAGACTTAAAAGAAAATTGATTTAACCATTCTTGGATAAAAGGATCATCTGCCTTTCTTTCATTCAAGGAATCTAATGAAATTCTTCCTATAGGAATACCAAGAACTTCATGTACCTTACTTTCTTTAACATCTATATAACCATTACTTAATGGTAATTTCATTACTTCCAGATCTAACTTAGAAATAACATAATATCCTAAACATCCGGGGATATCGTGAATCATCATCTCAACAAAACCTCCAAAACCCATTTCTATCAAAACCTCTTGCCTTTTAGCATTTAAAATGCTTATTGCAGAAAACAGAGCAGTTGGTGCTGTCCTTGTTCTAATAGAAGGAATTTTATCATTATCTATTACTTTTCTTTTTTTTTTGTCTTTGGTTTAAAATGATCATCATTGTCATTATTTTTCCTCTTTCTCTTACCAAAATCATCACCAGTAGTCTTTCTAGGTCTTCCCCTCTTACCAGCAGTTGAAGAATCAGTTCCTTTTCTTGCCTTATCTATAAAATAAAATAAAAAATATTAATAAAATATATTTTTCACTTGAGAAAAATTAACAATATGCATACTAAAAAATATTAGTTTTACTGTTTTCACATGTGAAAACTAGGCTGTCAACACAAAATAATCTAAAAAAGTGTTATTGTAGAAAGGAAATAGTTCTTTTTCAACAAAAGGAATAACCGAAAGATGTTAATAAGGATGTATGGCAAAATGTATGATAAAATGATATTAAAGATGTTAAAGTTATTTACCAGAATTATCACCAGCAGACATTTTTGGTCTTCCTCTCTTACCAGCAGTTGACGAATGAGTACATTTTTTTGAATCGTCATTAGCGGAATCTGTACTAACAGAATTATCCAAATCTAAATCTGAATCTGAATCTGTAAAAAAATTATTTTATTTTTCAATGTCAAGTACTAGAAAGAAACAGAATGTATGGAAAAGAGTGTGATAAAATTGAATGATGACAATAATAAAGAAGAATCATAGAATCAGATTTAGTTTTTTACCAGAATCATTACCAGTAATCTTTCTTGGTCTTCCCCTGTTACCAGCAGTAGAAGAATCAGTTCCTTTTCTTGCCTTATCTATAAAATAAAATAAAAAATATTAATAAAAAATATTTTTCACTTGTGAAAAATTAACAATATGCATACTAAAAAATAAGAGTTATACTATTTTCACATGTGAAAAATAGGATGTTAATAAGGATGTTGGCAAAATATTTCATAAAATGATATAATGGCTATGCTAAAACAGAATCATGGAATTAGATTAAAATTATTTACCAGAAATATCACCAGCAGACTTTTTTGGCCTTCCTCTCTTAGCAGCAGTTGAAGAATGAGTACATTTATTTGCCTTATCTATAAAATAAAATAAAAACCATTTAAAAGAACAAAAATATCTATATTGAAATCAGAATCTTCATCTGAAAAAAAATAATAATAATAATAATAATAATTATAAAAAAAATATATAAAAAAAAAATATATATCTATTAAATTAAAATAAAATTATAGATTAAATTTATGTACCAGAATCGTCAGTAGCAGAATGTGTACTAACAACTGATGGAAAATTTCGGTCTTCTGTATAATCACTGGTTTTTTTTGGTGTAGAACAAGCAACTGCATTAAAAAGGATATATAATTTTAAGTAGCATGTAAATATTAAATACGTTTAATAAAATGTTATTATAATTAATTTGAATTCAATAAAAAAAATACTTTAAAATAACAAAATTAGTTTATGTTAAATTACCTTTAACAACATTATCCAAATTTAAATCTGAATCTTCAACTGAAAAAAAATTATTTTATTTTTAAATGTCAAGTATTACAAAGGACATAATGTATTGAAAAGTGTATGATAAAATGAAATGATGACAATATTAAAAGCAGAATCATTGAATTAGATTAAAAGTTTTTTACCAGAATTGTCACCAGTAGTCTTTCTAGGTCTTCCTCTCTTACCAACAGTTGCTTTTTTTTTGCCTTATCTATAAAATAAAATAAAAACTATTTATAAAATATATTTTTCACTTGTGAAAAATTAACAATATGCATACTAAAAAATATGAGTTATAGTATTTTCACATGTGAAAACTATGCTAAAAAAAGCATGCTTTAGTGTTAGGCTGTCAAGACAAAATAATCTGAAAAAATGTTATTGTAGTATGGAAATTTTTTGTAAAATAGAATCTTCACAAGTGATGAAAAAAATTTTGAAAAAACTTTTCAAAAAACTGTTTTTGTTTGTGCTGATTTTAAGTTTCACTTTTATGTTTATCACATGTGAATAAAATTTATATTACCTTTAATGACATTATCCATATTGAAATCCGAATCTTCATCTGAAAAAAAAACAAAACAAAAAAAAACAAAAAAACAAAAACAAAATTTAAATCAGAATAATGCAAATTTAAAAAAATAGATATATTAAATTAAAATAAAATTATAGACTAAATTTATGTACCAGAATCATCACTAGCGGAATCTGTACTAACAACATTATCAAAATCTAAATATGATTCTTCATCAGCAGAATAATTAATTAGTTTTATGTAACTTCTATAATCTATAGAAAACAGAAACTAAAATTAGATTAAAGTTTTTTACCAGAATCACCACTAGTAGATTTTCTTGTTGAATAAGTTCCTTTTTTTTCGTTATCTATAAAATAAATACAAAGTATAAGCTTATAATAAAGAATTGGTGAATTTCATCAAAAAAAAAATCAATAATGCAGGCGGCATTTGTCCAAAACTGTACTAGTACCAAATACTAACATATACTTATCCTAAAACCACAGTAAACACCATTCAAAAGCAAACAAAAACACAAACAAAGTAAAAACTCATTAAAACTAAGCAATCTAAACATTTAGGCATAGACCTCAATTTCATCAGCTTAACAATCTCAAATAAACATAATCCAATCTCAAAAAACAAACATTAAAACAAAATACACTTTTATTCTATCTCCAAAAATACACATCTCCACAAAAAAAGATTAAAAAAACTAATCCCCGAATTTAACACAACAAAAAGTCAAAACTTATCTTAATCTAAAAACTTATTGCCAAACACCTAACATTATTGTACTCATATGTTGTTTTGAGAATTCAAATATTTAGCTATACTAAAAACTTATTGCCAAACACCCTTGTATGGATACTAATATATTCAAAAAACTATAAAAAAATAAATAAATAAATAAATTGTTATTTCTATACTTTTAGAATAATCATTAAACAATAAATAAAATTATAATTATTAAAAAAAATTACCATTAACAGTTGGTGTATATTTCTTCTTTCTAGCGATACTCTTTCTTCTTCTTCTCTCGTAACATAGAAATTCTGAACAACAATATATGATTAATAACAATAGATGATTAATAACAATAGAAATAATGTGTAAGAGGAAACTAACATGGAACCGACGAATGTTGTTTTTCATCCATAATATTAGGGTTCAAAAATAAATTTGGGGTTTTTGTCAAAAACCGATGATGATGGTGGTTTTGGGAATGATGGTGGTTTTGGAAATGGTGATTAAATATTGGTGTATATGGATAATAAACTCTCTAGGATGGATTAAAATATCTGATTAATTTGTGTGAATTCTTTTTAATTCAGATTTGGATTCACTAAAGTGAGGGAAATGTACAAGTGAAGATATGTGATATACAAGTCTAGGGAGCGTAGGTGATTTTGATATTTGTTAACACGTGTGGTTTTATTTAAGTCACTTTGTACAAAGTGTATTTTTGGCTTGATCCAAAATCACTCAAACAAAGAGTAGCCATAATTTCATATTTATACTTTTCTACCTCATAATTTCATATTTCCAAAGGATATCTTTACTATCTAAAATGGAAAAATAGTCAAAGAGGAAAAATGAAAACTTAGAATATGGAATATTGAAAGTCAATATTTTTTAAACCTTTTAAAATATCAAACATTGAAAGTGAAAAACATTGACAAAAGCTATTCGTTTGGAAACAAGCTGGGCGTTTGGAAAGAAATGGCCTTTGGAAAGTATTCATTACCTTCCCTATTGGTGCAAAGGAGAATAACCTTGGAACATTGTTGGACAAAGAAATGGCCCTTTGGAAAGTATTCATTACATTCCCTATTAAAACTATGTTAGGAAACATAGTTGGAACATTGCTGAACAAAACTACAAGAAATCAAACTATTAATATGGTTCGTTCTAATATGTAGGCCATCATGCGAAACCTTCCAGCAAATATATGACATATTAAAATCATGCTCTGTACTTGGTTTCCGGCGTCAAAGAGGATATTTGATGATGATCCCGAGTTTAAAAAAGATAGCACAAGAGGCGGTGGTTAGTCTTCAGGTGAGTAACCGTTTTGTGCTACACAACTTTGCAATCTCTATAATTTGTTTCTTATTTCTTATTTGAAATAAATTATTGAATATAACATTAATAAGTAGATGATTTTTTTTAATAAATGATTTTTTTTAAACAAGGGTATCTGATTATATTGTTTGAATCTTGAAAATGTCTATTAATTTTTCCTAGTTTAAGTGTAAAACTAAATAGTTAGTATACAGTGATGATAATTAGCGTGTACTTACCATCATTTAAAATAATCAATTAAGTTTAATACTTGAGAATACTACATCGACTACACTCGAAGCCAACTGATATACTTATTCGTCTCATGTTCAAACTTTTTCATTACCTCTTTTACAAAATAATTTATAAAAATGAAATTGTGCAAGTGGTCATTTATCAAGGTTAAGTTTCAATAAAATGTTTTTATATATTCTTCGATACATGTTAAGAATTTTTATTTGAGTTAAATTATCGCATATTACAACCTTTTGTAATTACATTATGATATTTTCACGTCATACTTTTAACGTTACACAAAAACACATACCACAATATATCGCATATTGTTAATTGTATGTTGCTAGAAACTTCCGTTGTGAAGCACGGGTCCTCGCCTAGTATTAAAATTTGTATATATTGATACCCTTCTAGTAAATTATAATTTATTGATTATTGAATATAAATTTCACGGGCATCATAAGTGTTTGATACCGTTTTTTTTCATGCTACGTTGTTGTTTGTGTGTTTTTTTTTTAAATTATGGCTTTTTTTGTATTTTTTTAAACTATATGGATTTTTTTGGGACTTTCATATTAATTTGTTGACTAATAGTATTTGGTCCATTCGTTTTTGACCTACCTAATTTTTTATTACTGCTCTCTCAATTGTCGATCATATAACCATGGCAGGGAAGCCAAACATTCAAGAACTCTTGGCGGCTTGTGGTTCCACTGACCTTGCCACTGCTTTTAAGTACCTCTTTAGCTGTGAGGTGACTGAAGATCGGAGTTTGCTGAATCGTTTGGAAGAGGAGCGTGACCAGCTGGAGCGCAAGGTTCACAAAAGGGAGAGAACCGTTATGGAAACCCACGGGTATAGGCCTTTCATTGGGGAAGCTGTAGATGGTTTAAAAGGTTTGTTGGAATTGCAACGTGTTGATAGGGACACGTTGGTTGCTCTGTTGGCCCTTCTGGATGCGGTGCGTGATGGCATAGCAGTCAAGGAGAGGCAAATTGTGCTAATGGAGCAGAATGAGGGGATGTCTGATTAGTTTAGTTGACTGTGGCTTTTATTGGTGGGTTGTTTGCAGCTTTTATTAGTTGGATTAGGCATGGTTGGTTAGTATTATTAGTAATGCTTTTATAAAGTTATGTACTGTGTCTTGATGGATGTACCCTTTAGTAGGGTACCATTTTGTTTTCTGTAGGATAATCCATCTGATGTAAGGAAACTATTGTAAGTTTGTCTATGGTAATGGAAAATCAGTATCTTTATCCTATATATGTTTTATTCTTTTATCTATTTTTTGTGTAGTAAGGTGTTTGTAGTGGTTTAGACTGTGTTTCCAGGTTTCAGTTTTTCTATTCAATTGTTCACGACTCTGTGCGTATAAACTTTTCTATGATGCTTTTTGGGATAGGACTTTGTAGTGGCTTATACTGTTGGAAGTTGTCTGCGGATTGTCCCTTGTTTAGTTGTATAAATGTTACCTGTAGCTTGTGTTTAGTTGTGTTTGCTCTTGTTGAACGATATAGTTGTTTTGGCTGCTATGTCTCGTCCTGGTCGTCTTACGGAACTTGGTTTTGCGTGTGATAGTGATTTACTCCAGGATCATATGTGCCTTTTTTTCAAAAGGGAAGTTATTGCTGCTCGTGAATGGGATACTATGGTGCATCTGCCTTGCTTTGAGATTGCTGCACGTATCAGGTACCTGGATGACTTGATCAAGGAAGTTTTTCAAAAACGGCATGATCCTTGTAAAATCAGGTTACGTTTCAGCGAATGCTTCGTGAGGCTACATCATCAGTATTCGTGCAGTGTAATGGTTTATTGTCTTTGTCAAGTGTTTGTTTGTGTGAGATCAACCATCATGAGTTTCAAGCATAATGTGAAGATAAAAGGGTAGCTACTTTTATCGCCTGTTTAGTTAGTGATAGTTTAGCCTGGTGTGGTGCTTGGTTAGTTTCTGGTTTATGATATATAATTCATGGCATTATGTACTAACGACTCTTTATATTGATTGAAAATGGCATTGCTTAGCCTTCTTTTTACATCCTTGTGATTTACCTAGAGATTACTAATCTGCAGTTATTACTGTACATACCCTACACGTAAAGTGTTTACTTTGGCCTATTTAGTTTAAGTATCTTATATCTAAATAAATCGCAACTAGACTCAACATACTTCTTCAACAATTTTGGGAGTGATCCACGTAGACCCATCGGATATTAAGAGTTGTGTGTATGCTAACCTCTGGTTCAGATGTGCCACTGTGCATCTGTGTTTATGCTAACCTCTGGTTCATCGGATATTAAGAGTTGCATCTGGGTAATTTATTGAGACATAATAATTCAAACATTATTTTTTGTTTTTTCACATGTGAAAGAAAAATTCAAATGTGCAGAATTTTAATTCTAACACATTGAAAATATTTTTAATGAATCTTAACAAATTTCATCTATCAGTATTATAGAGTAATTACACACATAAACTTCCGTTAACATAATTAAACATACATTACCCAAAATACCATTAAGTATTATAGTTATTTCGTCATAAAATCCAAAAGATACTACATAGCATACCATATGATCTACCAAAAGTCATAGAATCCTAAAACATCCACATTACATAATTACACACATAAACTTCCGTTAACATAATACAAAATTTCAAAAGAGAATATTCATTCATATCATGCTTCAGCAAACATGGAATATGGGAAACTGAATTTGCCTTCCTCGAACACGTTCAGGAATGATTTGAACCATCTTAAAACGTATCATCTTTGGCAGAACAAACCCACAAACTTCACCAAAACCCCTCCAATTTCCTTTCATTACAACACAACAATTTAAAAAACAACACAACAACAATTTAAAAAATTGTTACTAGTTTGAATGAGTCACTGACGTACGCACATAGAGGTGTATAAAAAACATTCTCTTCATCATCATGATCAGCATGTAAAGTCCAACAGCAGATTGAAGCCAGCCTCTTATCTGCATTATACACACTTATAATATTTTTCACATGTGAAGATAAAAACTTTAAAAATCAAAATTAGTTTGATAAAACATAAACAGGCCCAAAAGATAAAGAAGCCCAAAAGATTGAAGTCCAAAAGATAAAGAAACCCAAAAAATAAAAATTAGTTTGATAAAAATCAAAATATTTCACATGTGAAGATAACAACTAACTGGATTCACAAAACATAAAGAGGCCCAAAAAGATTGAAGTCCATAAAAGAAAAAAACTCTAACTGGACTTTAAGTACAACACAATCACAAACAAAAATCTCATTCTTAAAGCTAGGGTTTTTAAGTGGTTTTCCTCTTTCTTTCAAAAAACATCAAATCATTTTTAAAATTGTCATCAACACCAACAACTGCCAATATCAGGACCATCCTCCATTGATTATCATCATCATCATCATCAGTAAGTGGATTAAGATTTTGATTCATGATTATAGATAAAATATTTTTTTTCTTCTATATGTTTAGAAATTAGATATGTTTAGTAATTAAAAAGTAGAACTCTAGTAATTAGAAAGTTGGCGTCCATTATTAGCTTACTTCATGTAATAAAACCTCCTGAGCTTCAACGTTTTTTATATTAATTATAAATAAAGAGAAACTTATGGCGGTTGAACCTACCTCATTTTTATGTACTGTAATTGTTAGAACTTGTGAAATGTGAATATGTTATATGATGGTCTACGTAATTAATTGATTTTATATACACGATTATTTGATTTGTAAGAATATCTTCGCGTGTGAAAATATTCATCAAGATTGATCTTTTGATCTTACTCACATTCTATTTATACTAGATTTGAAAAAAAACATAGGAAATATTGATACCACATAAACAAACATTAAAACATTTTCGACAAACTAAAAAGCTAATATGATACTAAAAACATAAAAAGACTATCATCATAAACTACTTTTTAGTTCTAGAGCTCTCTCCATTGCTTTTCTTATTTGCTTTGAGTTGTTGAAACAGATTTTCAAGTCTACTAATCCTATTTTCCAAATTATAAAGATTTTCAAATCTTGTAGCATTGTTCACTTGTTGCTCCACTTCGTTTTTATCATCTTCCTCAGTTTGTTGCACCACCTCGCTTTGCTGCATCACCTCACTTTGAAACTCTTCCTCCACCTGATTTTGCTGCACTATGTGACCTTCCTGCATAATTTCACCTTGCTGCACCACCTCACTTACAACCTCCTGCTCATTCTCTATATCTTCCTCATCTTCATCTTCTTCCTCCTTTTCCTCATTAATTCCATAAATCTCATTCCAGTAGAAGTCTTGGCGACGCAGCCAAGTAAGGATATTTGTCCTCATCCACACACTCACTTGCCTATACGAACCATATTCTGAAATCGGTTCTTCCCCAAAGGCATCTAACACTGCATCAAAAAGAAAATAACTGTTTAAGACAAACTCATACTCTTCTTCATCATTTTGAAAGTTTCCATTTGGTGCTGCCATTATTCTTGAGTGAGAATAAGAGAGAAGAAAGTGAGTGTGTGTGATAATAAGAGAGTAGATTTATGTAGTACAATATGGAGTATATAGTACATAAATAAAAGTGTTTTTTACACTTTGCTGTACATTAGTGAGTATACTGTAAAAAAGTAAATTATATAATCAGTAACAAGAATCTTATCTTTAAATTTTGTCACAAATAATCTTATCTTTTTTCTTATCTTTACATTGTGTTGCAGTAACAAGAATGTTATCAGTTTCTTATCTTTGGTTGACTTTTACTTGTACAGGTTATTTGCATCCATATCAGTTTCTATTTCTAGTTCTCGGCGTTTTGCCTCTGATATAATAGCAAATGGAACTCTAGGAATCAGAGTCAGAAGCCGAGAACTAGAAATATAAAGACAGGCTGAGTAGATGATTTTCAATTCACCTATGGCTTTAAGAGTGTTACGGTTTGAATATTTTATTTATTAATTTTTTTTTAGGTCTCGGTGTTTTTGTTTGTAGGTAAGTTGTTTTATTTTCATTGCATTAATGTTTTTATAAGCTTTTATTACTTTAAAAAAGATAGCATTTGCAAGTTTTAATACTGACACTTTGTTTGTGGATAACTAGAAACACCACTAATACATATCACAATGACAGACCAAACAAAAAGATATGTGTTTGTTGCAAAGAGGGAATTAGTTACAAAGATGATCATGAAGATGCAAGAAAACAGAAAGGTTAGTCTTACAGACTAACAAGGCAGTTTTATTGAATGAAATATTTAACAATCATGTTTGATGGCTTTCACACAAATAATTATTAGAATTGGCCTCAGCTTTAACTTGGTCACATTTAGGATGTCTAGACATCTGCTTCTCTTGCTTCTTTATGAAAAATTAAAAAATATATTTTTACAATAACAAGCAGCATAAACTGCCTTATATAGACAAACGTCAGATAAATAAAAAAGAAGCATAGATACATAACTGTTTTGTAATTTGTTTTCATTTAAATTTATTCATATTTAATTTTTAAAATATTAATTTTTATTTTTTTTCATTACAATATCTTAAATAATTTCACTAACGATGCCAATTAAGTTTTAACAACAGGTTTATCTATGGCTATAACCAGTTTGAAACAAAACTAACAGCAGGAAACTTAGTGACAATAGGTATCTAACATGTCTGGACAATTGCTAGAATTAGGATAGTTTCTTAGCTTAGTAAACTTAGGATAACTAGCCATTGTGTTTTCTTAGTTATTTTAGACAACTAAGCAGTTGGTTTGTCAAAAAATTAACATGGGAATTTATTTTTTCTTAGTAAAGACAACCTTCTTTTTAAAATAAGTGATCCTGTTCTCATAATTGAATGTTTCACATGATGCACAGACCATCCACTATTTGTCTGATATCACATGGTATTATTAGTGGTTGCATTCCACATTTAGAATTTTTGTCCTTATCATTCTGTCTTTTACTGTCATTCAATATCAAAACAGCAGAAAATAGCCAAAGTAATTTACTATTTGTTCAGCCACTTTAAATTGTCAGTAGATTTGCTTTTTCCACTTGGAGATATTCACAAGAGTTACTATTTATGAAGACAATTGAAAACAGTTTGTACCTAATACTTGAAAAAGTTTTCAACAAATTTCATTTACTTCAAAAAGTTTGTACCTAATCATCAAATGCTATTTTTTTTTGTTACAGCAACTTTACAAATGTTTTGTTTCTAATGTTCTTACTTTTATTATGTTTATGCAGTGGCAATGGATCATGAAACTGCAGAAAAAAGAGGACCAAAAACACAGAAAAGAAGAAAGGAAACTAAATGTTAACTTAACAATGTAAATAGTGGGTTGATCTTATCAAAATCTAACCCATTTGACTTTTTGAGTCAAAGTATCGACTTTCATCTATTTTAGCTGAGTTGTTTTAATGAACATATCTGAGAGTTATTAATGATATTGAATATGTTGCTTACAATTTGGTTACCTACCAACTTTATTTTGTTAGAAAATTGGTCTTCATATTGTCTGTTTAATGACTCGGATCTTATCTGGGTCAAAAACAGCTCAACAAGATCAGTAGTATAAATTGCTAATATCTACAGTATGTTTTTACATTTCTGTTTTTCACACTTTAAACCATTTTGATACTGAATTTACATACTATTTTTAGTAACAAGGTAAGTAAGTTAAAAGCATAATCATTCTTACTAATGATATGTGTCGATGCTTAAAAGAAAATATGAAAATTAGTTCAAAATTTTAGTTCATTAACAACCAACAACAATCAAGCCTTCACACTATGGTTCCCAATGAGCAACACAAAGCTTCTTTAACCTCTTACAGTTCTCAGAAACACTAATCAATCCAATATTTGTGCATCGCAACAACACATAAAAGCATTTAAATCACGACATTTAGATAACAGCAAAACACTGACACCAGTCGCATTAACATTTTCCAAATGAACCTCAACTAAGCAGTTATCATCTCGAATCATCTCCAACGTCCTGTCCCACTTTCGACCACATCAAATGAACTTCAAACTTTTCAAATTCTTAGAACCGCTAATCAACGGTATGAATAATCGTTCATTAAAAACACTACTAAGTTTAATAAACGGAAATTCGGTATCAGGATAGTTAAATAACCTTTTAAAAGACAAAACCTCAAGCTAACTAGATTTATTTAACAGCTCAAATACACCTAAATCCCATACCTTAATAAATTAATTCGCGGAGTACATTTAGTTTCAAACAAGATTCAAACAAAAACAAATAACCACAACAAAAATTTAACATTTAGTCTAACACACAAGATTCAAAGAAAACAAATAACCACAACAACAATTTAAACATACATAATATCCAACACTTATATTAACATAGTACACGTAGAAAGACTGAAAGTACATAAACACAAACAATTACATACTTGATACACAACCTACACCAGCAAACCTACCAAATGCAGACTTTATTCTAGATAACCAACTAAGACAAACAACTACATGAACATGCCCAGCTTTTTCCAAACAAAAAAGCATAAAAACCCATTCGACATCTAATCACTGTCATCATCATTAAAATCCATGACATTGATGTGCCTCTGCTTGTCTTCCATACCCTCCCTAGCCTCTGCCAACATATTTTCCAAGTTGTCAAGCATCTCGCGCTCCCTTTGTAGAGTCTCATAAATGCAATCAATGATGTCATTAGCAAGATCGTGAGATGCACCAAAAGTTTCAAGCTCCAGCACATATTCCTCATCCTTCTCGATCTTCAGATGTAAATTGTTGCAATCCTGTTCAAGCTTTTGAATAAAGCATTCTTGTTCGGTCATTTCTTGAGTGAAAAAAAACTTGAAACATTTTTGGAGCTCATCAGATCCGGACAGCCGCTTGAGCTCATTCAAGTTTGGACGATTGGACATGGCTTATCAGCAATGGTAATATGTGAAATGAGCGGCTAATAGTAGATGTAAAACCTAGAAAACCTAAGCTGCTATTTATAACCACTCACAAAACCCTAATCCTTTGAACTAAACTGCTACAGTGGTGACCAATAGCATTTCTTTCTTATCTTCAAATACTGTCATACATTTCAATTTTCAATGCACATCAAAAAGATTCTTATCTTTTTCTTATCTTTAAATCCATAAACCTCATTTTCTTATGTTTTTCTCACATTTAAATTCTCATACAACCATTCCAATTTTTCATTCATCACATACACTCTTATAACTTTATTATATACTTTATTCTAGTTTTTCACAATTGCAGTTTCTCATTCATCTTTATATGTACCTTTAACCGAGACCGATTTCGGCAAAAATCTTAGACCGAGACCGGACCGAATGTGGTCGGTCTGGTCCAACATGGCCAAATTAGCCCAAATTAGTCGGTTTGTGATCCGGACAGGACAGAGAATGAATTAGCCCAAAATCCGAGACCGAGGACCAGACCAGTCTCGGTCGGTCCGTCGGTCGGTTCGGTCCGTTCGGGTCATTTGCTCAGCCCTAGGTTGGAATATAAATTAAACATATATTTTGAGAGATCTTAAAACAACAATGTAAATACTTATTATGGAGTGGAGAACATATAGTTGTAATTATTAAGTATAATTGTTAGTCGTTTGTAAATACTAGTAGTTAGACGAATAAAATACTTATTATGGAGCGGATAACATATGTGAAGCTTTTATAGATTTTTAATTTTTTACTTTTTTATTTTTGTTTTTAATTTTATAATATTTATAATAATATTTTTTAGTTTTTATGTTTTTTGAATTTCAATTTTACTAGTATTTTTGTTGACATTTGTTTGAGAATATGTTGATTTTTTTAACTTTTTCACAACTGAAAGAAAAATTGATAGAAATTTTAATATTGGGCTTTATTGTCTTTATTGTTGGACTTTACTAATGTATAACGGTAACCCTTTTATGTTGGGCTTTATTATTGGATTTTGAATAGTCACGCTATTGGTAACAAAAGATGTTACTATTGGGCTAAAAATTTAAATAATAAAAAAAACTTTTAAAATTTGTAGCCACAAAAAAAAAATCAAGTTTATATACTATGATTATAAAAAACCTTAGTAGGCAGGAAACTAAAAAAATTGTTAGCAACAAATTCGACAGAATTTAAATTTGATGTATTTCTTTTTGGATTTTATTTTATGTTTTGCCATTTCATTTGTTTATAAAGTTATTTAGGTTAATTAATTTTTCGTCATTTTGCCATTTCATTTGTTTATAAAATTAGTAGAGTTAAGTTTTAATAAAACAATTACATATTGCGTTTGCTTGTGCAAATAATGCAACTCTACTAATTTTATAATTTTTAAAAAATCTAAAAAAAGACAATTAAAAATTTTAGTTAAACTACATGTGTTGGGATGTAGTTTTGAATAACGTTTTGAATATGATTGACAACTATGGAATTTAGACTAACAAGCAAAATAATATCATCACACGTTATTAGCATGAAATTGCTCAAAACAAAATTAGGTAGGGAATTCTCAAGTTATTTTTATTGTTTATCTCTTGATGTCTATTGTAATTTACAAGAATAATAATTGTAATAATAAATGTCATTTAGGGAACTCTCAAGTTATATCTTCTTGTTTATCTCTTGATCTAAATTGTAATTTACTAAAATAATAAATGTTCTATTGTGGGTATATAAAGAGTGTTATGGTTTATTTTCTTGTTAATCTATTAAATTCTCTTTGTAGTGTATAAGGACAACTAGCTTATAGATCCGTGAAATCACGAAAATTTTTACAGAATAAGGAGTTACATGCGTAAGTAAATTAACAAACAACAACGGTCGCAAATAGATTTTATTGTTTTATGAAGTGAAAAATAAGTAATAAGTCAACGATTCGATAAACAATTAGGTTTGTAATTATTAAAATAATAAACATTCATGCATCGTCGTCTTCAAATTTGATGGTCTTAAAGAGCAAATGTGTGCGGTGAATATTAATCAAGTGATTAGCCATATCCATTCCTCAAACATCTAATAAGTTTAAAAAATGTGTACGTAAAAAGAGGCTGTGATTAATAGTATATGTAAGATAATTTGATCCGTGAATTCACCGCCCTTCAATGAAAATCAAGCATAAAAAAGTGGTGAAAAGAAATGAGATGATTGTTATTAAGTTATAATCCCAAATGAGTACGATGTGTCCCTTGCTTATAAGCTTATAAAGGATAAAAATACACCGTTGGTCCTTAAACTTGTCCAAAAGTATCGCAGGTCAGGGGCCTCAAAGTTGGGATTTTAGTCGCCGTGAGTCAAAAACTTGGATTTTTGAGGCCGATTGAGTCCTTTTGACCGTAATCTATTGGTCAACACCATTATTTGCTGTTTTGTTTTGTTTTTAGTTAAAGGCATAACGGTCATTTCATATATTTTGATTATTATACTTTTTTCCGCAAAAAATGTTTTTATTAATATTTGCAGGGTAATTTTTGAGTAATTTTTAAATTACAAGAGAAAAGGGTAATTTTTGGGATTAAATCATTTAAATTGGTCAAATAATATTTATATGTGATATAATTGGCAGTTAATCTACAAAATAGCGTAACTATTCAAAATCCCCAATTTCCTATTTCAATTAACATACCCCCTCTCTTTCTTCTGTCATCAATCTGCTGGTAATTATATTCAATGGCGACTTTAAAATTCAAGGGAGACCATAACAAGGTGGCCTATCTGGATAAATCAAAAGGAAGTGAGGATTATCATCAAATCCTTGACTTTTTAAACCGTTCTTCACTCAGGTATGCTTTGATTCATTGCCCTGCAATTGTCTATGAGTCGTTAGTCAGGCAATTCTGGACTACGGCCTTAATAAGAAATGTTGAGGGTAGGCCCCAAGAAATTGTAGCAACCATTGATGGTAGTGAATGTGTGATTTCTGAATCATCTGTTCGGACTCATCTTCATTTGAATGATGGAGAGGGATTGTTTGATTTCACACAAACCCAGATTGTTGAGGGTATGGCAACACTTGGTTATCCAACTAATGGCACATTTATCTTTTACAAGAAAAGATTTTCTCCACAATGGAAATTTCTTGTTCACACCCTACTTCAGTGCCTCAGTCCCAAGTCAGGAGGTTGGGATCAATTTTCAAGCTCTCTTGCTTCTGGTATTATTTGCATATCTGATGGGAGGACCTACAACTTTTCTCGGTATATTTTTAGGGAGATGGTTGGGAACATAGCGGCTAATACTAAAACTAAATTTCTCATGTACCCTAGGTTTCTCCAAATGATATTAGATATTCAGACCATTGATACAAAACCCATGGCCATAGTTAGGCTTACTTCCAAATTATTTGCCACCATGAAGACTAATTTTGATGGGATCCATAAACACCTGTTGCCAGCTATGTTGACTAATGGCAATAATGGTAATGGTCCAGTTGTTGCTGCTGGTGATAACATACCACCCACACCAGGAAATGATGGTGCTGGTGTAGCTGTTATTGCTGGAAGTAATGTACCAAATCCCACACCTGGCATAGATGGTACTGGTGAAGCAAATGCAAATACTAATAATATACCACCTTCTACGTTTGAGACTGCTGATCCTACTTCAGACGATGGTGCTGCTGCTAATCCAACATCTCCTCCCAGTCATACCACCACCCATGCTTACCCAGGCACCTCTACAAGGCAACCCACTCTTAGTCCAACTAGGCAGCCTTTTGAAGATGATACATTTTCAGGTCGTAATTATAATGCTTCTCCTTCAAGATCCAATGACGCTCCACACTCAACGGGTAAACATACTGGTGGAGCTGAGGATTTTGATACTCTCACGTCTATGTCCTCTTTACTTAAAAGGTGCATGCAGAAGGTTGATACTTTGGAGTCAAAACTCAGGGACACCAGAAAAAAACTTGGTACTGCAGTTCTTAATTTGATTGCTAGAGTCAATAATTTGGAGGTACAACTTAAGAAGCGTAAGAGATATGCTGTGCTTTCTGACTCGGAGGATGAAAATGAAGCACCAAAGGATGATATTGACATGGATGCTCTCCACGAGTTGGCAAGTGTCTCCCTAGCAGATGCCAATACAAAGGATGCAGAGCCTGAACAAACAGAGGAGTTTAATTCTACTTTCCAGGAAGCTGAGCTTAATGATGATATTCTAGTTTCAGACACATCTTATATGTCCTATAGCAGACGCAGAACTTTGAGACGTCTAAAGAGGTTACCATATGTCACAGCTTTTGAGAGGTTCAGTTCTCAAGTTTTTGTTGCTCAGACCTCCGTTGCTGCTGCTAGTTGTGTTGCTTCCGCTGGTGTTGCTTCCGGTAGTACTTCTGCTGGTGTTGCTTCTGCTGGTCTTTGTTCGGTTGGTACAGGTATACCTTCTCTGAAAAAAATATACGGATGGGATATCCTTTTCTCTATTAAAAGTTCTAAAAATTCTCATGATTTAATAAAAACAGGTGAAGATGCTGGGAATAATGATGAACATTTCGGGGTAGAAAATGCAAATGATGAGTTTGTTGAAGATGCTGTAAATATCAATGTTGGTGCGACTGATATAGGTAAAGATGCTACTACTTCAAATAGATACATAATTAAGTAGAAACCTCATATATTTTTATCAGGTTCATTGAACTATGTAAGTTTAACCAACGAGTGGATCACTTGTCTCAATTTGACTGATATGATTCACATATTATTGATTCTCTGAAAATTTGTTATTTTACATGTGCAAAAAAATAAGGAATGGACATGCTTTTTTGAAAAAACACTATACTTGCACATGTGAAAAAAATCTATACTTGCACATGTGAAAAATTTAAAAATGGTTATATATCTTTTTTATTGATATGAATTATAAAGTTTAGTAATATATACAGTTTTCAATATTTATAAAACTATAGTATATTTCTGTTAGGAATTAGAAATTCCATGTATTAAAGAGTCGGTCACCTCAAGTATATGTAATCGTTAGAAAGCTCGTAGTCGTAGTTCTTTTAAGTTAAGTAGTATTTAGTTAAGTAACACCGTGGAGGACGGACGGGTCTTTACCCACTGTATGCCTGATCCACAGCCCGAGGTGTGGCGATTTATGTAAGACTATAAATAATCTCTACCTCCCAAGGTAGAGAGTTGGAGCTCATAATAATATCTTTCACTTTCTCTCACTAAGTTCCCTAAACCTCTAACTTTCTCTCTCTAGAATTCCATTCATACGCCACTTTGTGTTATGGTTTGATGTGTATGTGAAAACTAATATCCTAAAATTGGTATCAAGAGCCATGGTTAGATCATATCTTGCACATCTTTGGATTTTTAGTGGTTTTTAGGTGGTTTTTGAGTTTGAAAAATTTTAGTGGTTTGTGCATCATTTGGTTGATTTCTTGTGTTAAAGCTTGGATTTTGTTAGTACTTTTATATTTAGAATCATCACAAGTGTTTAGGTTTTTATTTGGTAAGCTTGAATCATCTTGGTTGGGTTGTTTTTGGATTAAAAAGTGATGTTTATGTGGTTTTTCTTGCTAGCGACTTGATATACGGATTTCTTTCTTCGTAGCGACTTGCTTCACAATTTTGTAGCGAGTTACAGTTTTGGAGCTAGCGACGTAGACCTAGCGACTAACAGTACAAGTAGTGGACTTTCCACTACGGGTAGCGACTTGGTGGTAGCGACTTGGTCTGTAGCGAGTTGCTCTTTAGCGACTTGAATCTTTAGCGACTTGTGTAGCGAATTGCTGCCAAAATTTTGCTAGCGACTTGAGGCCTAGCGAGTTACTACTTAGCGACTTGCATTTGTCTAGCGACTTGGGACTTTAGCGACTTGGGAGTGTAGCGAATTAGGTGTTAGCGACTTGGTGCATTATCTTCTAGCGACTTGGGTGATTGTTTACGGTTTTCTCTTGATTTAGTAAAATCCCGTGAAAGAATCTATTTCCCGGTTTAATCATAGAGTTATAAAATCCCGTATAATCTGTTAACATGTCTACCAATGTTCCTACTATCATCTCCACTGTTGCCGAGGATGTTCAAGCAGCTGGTTCAGATACTCGTCCACCCATGCTTGACAGAATTGACTACGATTCTTGGGCTCAACGAATCAGATTGTACTGCCTTGGAAAGGAAAATGGTGTCAACATTCTCAAATCCATTGATGAAGGACCGTATCGAGTTGAGACGACTAGAGATATACTTGATACTAATGAAGATGGAACTCCTATTTACGGAATGGACAGACCTAAAATGTATGATGAGCTTGATGATAAGGAGAAAAAGAGATTCGATGCAGATATCAGGGCTTCTAACATTGTTCTTCAAGGTCTTCCTAAAGACATCTACAAGCTGATCAATCACAACACCGAAGCAAAGGCAGTATGGGATAATGTTAAGATGCTTCTCTCAGGTTCTGAATTAACTATGGAAGACAGAGAATCACAACTCTATGACGAATTTGAACACTTCAAGATGAAACCAGATGAGAGTATCTATGAGTACTATGTGAGATTTCATAAGTTGGTGAATGATATGAGGAACATCAGGATGACTATGCCTAACATTCAGCTGAACTCAAAATTTGTGAACAACATGAATCCCGAATGGCACAAGTTTGTCACCTCTGTGAAGCTCACTAAAGGATTGAAGAATACAAACTATGAGCAACTCTATGCCTTCCTCCTTCAGAATGAGAGACATGCTATGTTTGAAAAAATGATTCTTAATCAGTTTAAAACCAACCAGGGAGAGTCAAGCTCGTCTAATGACTCAACTGCCTTCTACTCAAACATCGGAATCACAACCAAAGCCTCACAAGTCATACCCTTGGGTAATGGTAATCACAAACTCATTCCTGATCCTATGTTCAAACAAGCTGATGCTGATGCACACGTGGGTAACTTCATTAATCAACTAGCTCTTCTGATTAGTCAAAACATGAATTCTCTCCCACAAACCAACAACAACCTCAGAACAGCATCTAACCCACACAATCAAGCTACTGTTAAAGATGGAAGGATCGTGGTGCAACCAGTTCAGGAAAGACAGTATGATCAGGGAAGAGGTGGAGCTGGTAGAGGTTATGTTGGTAACCAGAATCGAGGAAGGAATGGTAATCAAGGTCAAGCTAAGCCGATCAAATGTTATAACTGTGGTGGTGAGGGACACATTGCAAGAAACTGCACATCTCCAAAGCGTCCACAGAATACTGATTACTTCAGAGATAAGATGCTGCTTGTACAAGCTCAGGACAATGGTGCTGCTTTGGATGAAGAGGAATTGCTGTTTCTAGCTGAGGGCAATGCCAAGACCTATGATGCAGATGTAGATGAGCAGCCTATTCAGGAGATAGGTCACAATCATCATAATGCCTTTCAAGTCGCTGATTGTGATGCATACGACTCTGATGTGGATGATGGACCTACTGCACACACAATTTTTATGGCTAGCATTTCTCCAATGGTTTCTCCCAAGGTCTCTTCTTCACCACAAACTGGCTCATCCAAAGACAAACTCATCTCAGAGGTATTAAAACTATATGATGATGCTGATGTGCAACAGATGCATGACAAAGTACGATCAACTGAAACTATTGAATCAAATGTTGAAAATATGGGTAATATCGATATTGTCCCATATGATCAATATGTGAAACAAAGTGAAAGTGAAGTTGTACCAAGTGATGCATCTTCTGCAGTCAACAATGACTATGTTTTTTATGAATACACTGCATGTGCCCCTGATGATTCTGTAATTTCTAAACTAAATGCCTATAAAGAACGTGTTGCTATTTATGAACAACGTGCAAAATTTGAGTTGACCACTCGTGAGCAGGAAATGGATGACCAAGTACGTACAATCATTAGAAAAAGTAATTTTAGAGAAAAAGTATTGAAACAAGAGTTAAATTCCTAGCAAGAAAAGCTTTCTAAAACAGCTAAGCAAAAACAAGAACTTCAAGAAAATGTGAAAATGCTTAAGCAAGAATTTAATGCAAAGGAATCAAAAATCTTGAGAGACTTTTCTAATCTAAAAACTTTGAAAAACAAACTTGAAAACAAGTTGTACATACAAGGAAACACCATTCAGACTGCTCACATGATCACTAAGCATAGAGTTCTAAGCGATAAGCATAGTGTTCCCATTATAGATAAACCCAACCCTGAGTACGGAAAGATAGCAAAAACAGAAAGCTGACTCCCGACATTGCTGACTCCCGAACAAGTTGCGTTGAGTAAACTGAGGATGATAAGAAACTAGATGAAATCACTAGGGAGAAGATGAATAAGAAACTAAATGATCCTAAATGCAAAGAAAAAAAAATTATTATCACTCCTCATGACTACAAGAAGGAAAACTGGATTTCCTTGAACAAGTTTAAGCCTCAGACATTGCTGACTCCCGAACAAGTTTTCTGGAAAATGGATTTAGATAAGCAGAAAAAGTCAATATGGTCACCCACACTAGGAAAAGAACGTTCAAAAGAGTTTTAGTTGTTTATCAACTTTATATTGTATAACCGATTAATTCCAGAACGAAAATCACCGTTAACAAGAGCCTTGTTCTACGTAACCACATAATCCTCCTATGTGTCAGCGAGATCCGTAAAAGGTTTCCCCTCCCAAACAAAGTTATTATAAAAGTCGAAAGACGAATAGATTTAGGTAAAAGGTCTTTTGAACAAGCCCTCAGTCGTTACAGACTCCGAATTTGAACAAGTTCCTTTAGGTCAAAAGGAAGAACATCAGTACTCCTCACTATTATTAAAAAAAAAGAAACGTAAATCCTAGTAAATCAAAGAATAAGTAGAAGAGGGATCACTAAAGTAGATCAAAGAATAGTAGGAGTCAAATGAGTTGCGTTGAACAAGCCCTCAGTCGTTACAGCCCTCAGTCGAAAGACAAAAACGATAGAAAGGCATGAGTCCCAACCCAAATAGATATTACCCTTGTGATACGAATAGCGAATCTTGAGATACGAATCACTAGTACACTCGTCAGACTTAC
>BPTQ01000009.1:238909474-238924474 GCA_019973895.1 Chrysanthemum seticuspe
ATGATTTTAATTAAATTAAAAAGTTATTTGGCATTCAATTGTTTTCAAAAGATATTCATGCATGTTTTATCAATGGAGTTTAAAGTCTTAAAATCTGATCCGTATCAGTTAAAACGCTTTCATAATCAAGTCACAATTCCCCTTAAAAGCTTTCTAAATCAATTTAAATCAATAAGAGATCACAAATCTCAAATGATTTGATAATTGTGATCGGGGGAGAATGTGTGATTTAAATTGGATTTAAACTGATAATTCGGTAAATGGTTTTATAAGGATGTACATGCTATCCTTCCCACATGTGACAAACGATTTCAAATTTTCCATGCACATGTTGAGGGGGAGCATCTATCTTAAACCTATGATTTGAAACGTGATCAACATATCTCAATGTGCAGGTTCCCTCTAGTATGTGCAAAACTCTTTTCAAATCTCGAGGCACATATTGAGGGGGAGCAAATTTGCGAAAACCTCATCCTTCCCGAAAATACTTTATTTACTTGATTTGATTTGGGAAGTGATGTTGATATCTTTTAGAAAATGGTAATCAAAGAAGTTAATTCTTTCTCTTGCCTCCGTGTGCAAAACATTTTCAAATACTTGATGCACATGTTGAGGGGGAGCACTTGTTCTAAAAATATCAAAAACAATTCAGGTATAAAATGTTTTGATAATATATCACAAGTATCTGGATTGATTCTCAAATGGTTTTCAATTGGTTCCAATGGCAGATGAACAATACCAAATTGACCGACCAACTTTATTTTATGTACGGTGATATAAGGATGATAAGGTTAGGTATGTGTTCCCATGATCCGCCAGAACCGGAGGGATCTACCCAGGGACTATCCACTAGTTAGTGTAGAGTTCTTAGGTATGATGATAAAAGGAGAAAAATGAGATTTGGGAAGAGTGCGGACTGAGACTGAGCTAGTACTGGAATAAACCCAACAAGGTTCTAGCTATGAAGTCTCGGTAAGCACTGAAGGGGTTGAAGAATTAAAAAGAATTGAATGAGAAAAGGGTGAAAACAAATAGCCCTCCATATATTCAACCTTAGGGCAGAAACCGGGTTCAATTCATATGCTACTGATGGTAACATCGGTATTGAAGACAAGACGTCATGGACCCAGTGACGCACTGCACTTCAACTTTCCAAACCACTCAAGTACCTCTTAAAAGGACTTGTTTCATTCTTACGGGGAACCGACATTATCTATTGACTTTCTCTTAGAGATTGTTGATATTGAAGAAGGAGACCCTCTCCCTAGTCTCCGGTACAGGATCCAAATATGCACAAATTGAGTCTAGAGCCACGAGATCATCAATAAATCTCATTAGGATACTTTCAATGAAGACTCTCTGTTTCACACCATGTGGAAAGAGAGATTATATCTTGAGTCCTACGCATTATCCTTGTGGTATTGCCAGAACATCTGAGTGATGTGTTTACATATTCACAATGAAGATGGAAAGCCTTCTGGAGCCAACATCTAACAAGCTCCTGGTAGGTGGCATGTGAGATCTATTATATAGATCAACCATGTGACAACTGAACAGAAACAATGGGGCGATTCAATCTCTTGAATCAATCCTGGTTCAGGTTATGGATTCACGGATACCTTTGAAAAACCGGTCTTTGTGCTTAATAACTCTTTTCTTTAGCACATCGACCGTGTACTCAATATTTCAAATCAAAAGGTGTTTTATGATTGATAATTGATGTTCATTAAAACCTTCGTTGTATTGCAAAAACAATTTCTATTGAGCAATACACGATTGTTTTTCAAATATCTTTTCATCAATCAGTGAATTTCTATTCGCTGGTTCACTCACTCCGTGTTGTCTTCTTTGAGACGTTCCGGTTTGAGAACAGCTTGAGCAGCTGCGAAACCCTGTCAAGGAAATTCTTCGGAATTATACCTGATCACAGGCAGTACTTGTACTGATCAACGGGGAACCGTGGGCCGTGTACCTCAATTCAACGAAAGTGATCAAAGACACTTTCGTGCGATTTATTGCTAACTGTTGTATGCAGGTACACCCGACGTTTGCAGCTGATCAGAATGAAGCGGTCAATCCATAACCGCATGCTCACTTAACACGTTCATCTCAAAAGAAATCATGATTAGTGCATCAATGACTCTGATATTTTCACTCCATGCTTCTGCTACGCTGCTGCCAATATCATGAATCAACTAAAGCTTCCGCTACTCTGATGAGAAGATATCAGGATCCAGAATGTGAGCATGTCGGTCCTAAAGTCACAACATCACATAATACCAACACCACAAAGGATGTCTCAGAGATTTTTTGATGGCTGATGATCTCAAAAGATGGCTCAAAATTATTATCGCGTGGATCAGTAAAAGACCTCCACTTGAAGTAACCAAACATGCAAAGTGAAGAATCAATGTCTACGAGCTTAGGAGCAAAGGAATTCATCAAGAATGCAAGATCAATTTTTAATGTAATATCTATTTGTATTCAATGTAATTTTGGTACATGATTGAGGTGACCTCCCTTAGGGGGAGATTCTTAGGAATTAGAAATTCCAGGTATTAAAGAGTCGGTCACCTCAAGTATATGTAATCGTTAGAAAGCTCGTAGTCGTAGTTCTTTTAAGTTAAGTAGTATTTAGTTAAGTAACACCGTGGAGGACGGACGGGTCTTTACCCACTGTATGCCTGATCCACAGCCCGAGGTGTGGCGATTTATGTAAGACTATAAATACTCTCTACCTCCCAAGGTAGAGAGTTGGAGCTCATAATAATATCTTTCACTTTCTCTCACTAAGTTCCCTAAACCTCTAACTTTCTCTCTCTAGAATTCCATTCATACGCCACTTTGTGTTATGGTTTGATGTGTATGTGAAAACTAATATCCTACAATTTCTCTATTAAAAGTTATAAAAATTCTCATGATTTAATAAAAACAGGTGAAGATGCTGGAAATAATGATGATCATTTCGGGGTAGAAAATGCAAATGATGAGTTTGTTCAAGATGCTGTAAATATCAATGTTGGTGCGACTGATATAGGTAAAGATGCTACTACTTCAAATAGATAAATAATTAAGTAGAAACATCATATATTTTTATCAGGTTCATTGAACTATGCAAGTTTAACCAACGAGTGGATCACTTGTCTCACTTTGACTGATATGATTCTCATATTATTCATTCTGTGAAAATTTGTTATTTTACATGTGCAAAAAATAAGTAAGGAACATGCTTTTTCTTAAAAACACTATACTTGCACATGTGAAAAATTAAAAAATGGTTAGATATCTTTTTTAATGATATGAATGATAAAGTTTAGTAATATATACAGTTTTCAATATTTATAAAACTGTAGTATATTTCTCTATTAAAATTTCTAAAAATTCTCATGATTTAATGAAAACAGGTGAAGATGCTGGAAATAATGATGATCATTTCGGGGTAGAAAATGCAAATGATGAGTTTGTTGAAGATGCTATAAATATCAATGTTGGTGCGACTGATATAGGTAAAGATGCTACTACTTCAAATAGATACATAATTAAGTAGAAACCTCATATATTTTTATCAGGTTCATTGAACTATGTAAGTTTAACCAACAAGTGGATCACTTGTCTCACTTTGACTGATATGATTCACATATTATTCATTCTGTTAAAATTTGTTATATTACATGTGGAAAAAATAAGGAAAGGGACATGCTTTTTTGAAAAAAACTATACTAGCACATGTGAAAAAAATCTATACTAGTACATGTGAAAATTTTAAAACTGATTAGATATCTTTTTTAATAATATAAATGATAAAGTTTAGTAATATATATGCAGTTTTCAATGTTTATAAAACTATAGTATATTTCTCTATTAAAAGTTTTAAATGTTCTCATGATTTAATGAAAACAGCTAAAAATGCTGGAAATAATGATGATCATTTTGGGATAGAAAATGCAAATGATGAGTTTGTTGATGATGCTGTAAATATCAATGTTGATGCAACTGATATAGGTAAAGATGATACTATTTCAAATAGATACATAATTAATATAAACATCATATATTTTTTATCAGGTTCATGATTTAAATGTTCAGAAAATTTGTTATTTTATATGTGCAAAAAATAGGGATGGGACATGCTTTTTTTGAAAAAAATCTATACTTGCACATGTGAAACAAATCTATACTTGCACATGTGAAAATTTTAAAAATGAGTATATCTTGTTTATATTCATAATTAAGTAATTGCTAATCCTTAAGATTTAATGAAACAGGAGAAGATGCTGAAAAAAACAATGTTGATAAAGATTATATTACGTCAAATATATTAATAATTAATTATAATTAATTAGTATTGCCATAATCGGTCGTGACTAATGAAAATATACATACTCTTCCTGGTGCAGACACAAATGATTCTTCTGGCCTCATTAACAAAGGGAAAACAAATATGATGGATGATAACAGTTCTTCTGATCAAGAAAAGTTGTTCAAAAATTTAGAAAAAGAAAAAATTGCAGAGAATGATGCAGTTCCTTCAACTGATACTACTACGGATGAAAAACTTGGAGAGGGTGATGCAGTTCCTTCAGTTGATACTAGTAATGACAATGATGAAGAATTTGCAAAAAAAATCCATGCTGAGAAACATGCACAATTTGGAAGGAGAATACAAGTTGAGAAAGAAGCACAACTGGCTAGCGCCCTAACCACCCAGAGAAAAAAAGAATTGGATGCTCAATCTATGATGTATAGTGACACTGACTGGGCTGATATTTTGGCTAATGTTGCAACAAAATCTTCTCTTAAAAAGGAACTATTAGGCGATGATGTGACAGAGGATGACTATCCTACTAGGATGGTTGCATTAATAAAAAAGAAGCAGCAGGCTATTGATGAACGTAAGGCTAAGGAGAAACGGGATAGGCCAATGTCTCAAGCTCAGCAAAGAGAGTTTATGCGAAATTTTGTGAAAAATCAGAGTTGCTTTCTCTATAGCTCTGGATGGACCATGAATCAAGTCAAGCGCTTACCTGATGAAAAGCTTAGGGCTCAATATGAGAGGCTTCGACGGGCCCTTGAGAAAGCTCATATCGGAAAGTATAGGAATAGTTTGAGCAGCTCTAAACCTCTGTTAGATGAACCTTATCCCAAAAGGCTTAAGACTTCTAATATTTGTGACTCTTTTGATGAGGTTGCTGCTGGTTCTTCTCAACATGATGGGTCTAGTCAACCTACCGCTGATACTACCTTTTCTTATGAGGAGTTGGTTACTGCGCCTTCTACTTCTTCTGGTGACAAACCCTCCATTCCTGCTGTTGCTTTTGTGGAGACACCTAAAGCTCATATACCTTTTGTTTCTACTCCAAATATCTATTCACGTACCTCTTCCAGGAAACGAAGGAAGTCTTTGGCTAAGAAGCCTGTTCCTAAGCCAATTGAGGACTTGGATGATCAGGTTTTTCTTAAGTTTGATTCTGAGAGTGAACCTGATGACGATCCCCCTCTTCTTCAGAATGATATTGCTGCATGGGAAATCATGTTTACATCTCTGGGAGAAATAAATTCAATAATATGGAATAATGGTGTCACCAAGTACTTTACCTTTCTTAAGGAAATTTTGCATATGGTGAATAAAAAAGACTTAATGTATCTCTATGCAATGGTGGATAATCATTATGCAAGGAACACTGCTTCAGGGGTTGGTCTCAAGCTTTGGAATGATTTAAAGGTATTGATGGAATCCCTTGAAGGTGGGGATGCTTACTCAGTTTGGTCCAACCAACAGTTTTGGCAAGTGAGGAGTTGGAGGTTATACCCCTTCTCGAATGTTCACATATTGGAGACTATGACTGGAGAAGTGCTATATATGTTTGTGGATGTGCCATATCCGTTGACGGCCAAGATTATGGAAAGGATGCTTAAGCACAAGTTAGAGATTGGAAAAATGGTTGTTGGTAATGACTTAACTACTGCTGAGAAATTGGTTAGGTTCATTAAAAATCAACTTGTTAATGCTCAGGTTCATGGTAAAATTAAAAAATAAATAAATAAATAAATAAGTAAAAATAAAAATAAAAATTATTTTTAAACTAACTTGGATATAATAATTTTTTTTTGAAGTGCTATGTTTTCAAACAAACAAATGCTGTGATCATAAATCCATTGACAGTTGCTGACTTACTCAAAATAAGATGGTTCTCAATGTACCATGGTCTAATAAACCAAAACATTGGCTACTCCATGAGCAAACGGCTCTGGTAAAGAGACCTCAAATCCGTTAATGGCTGACAATTTGCCAAAAATTGTATGGTGCTCAACTCACCATATCTGTGTAGATGAAGAGTTGGCTAGCCCACAAGTTCATGGCTTGTGGTAAGGCAGTGGAAAACCATGGCTAGTCCTGAGTAAAACGGTTGCAGGTAAAGACATGTCAAATCCGTTTATGGCTGTGATGATTTGCACAAAATCATTAGGGTTTTCCAACTCACCAATGATTCACGTTCCAAGAGTTGGACTGGTTATTAGTTCACCAGGGTGATGGCATAATTCCACCAAATGACTAGCTAGCCCAAGAATGAGTAGCCACTTGGTAAAGGCTCATCAAATCTACTCCTGCTGGTGGTTACTACTTATGTTGCTGCTGGTGTCTTATCGTTGCTGCTGCTAAAGTCTATTGTTGTTGTCTTATTGTTGCTTCTAAATATCATATATAAATCAACAATCTTTGGAAGTCGACATCTATGAGAATGCAGACTGGTTCTTGCTGGTATAGTACTTATATGGTTATAATAATAGTCAAATCAGTTTATGTTTAGAAGTTTGTTAGAGAAAGGGATATGCATGAAATATATTAGTAAGTGATAATGCATATCTTCTCTACAAAAGTTTTATAGTAAATGTCGTTTAGGGATTCTTGTAGTTTATATTAGGAAGTGATAATTATTTTAGTGAAATTATATTCACATGTGTAGTATCTTCAATTAGGCGATTTAAGGTTTTATTAAGTTTTCTTCACTTGTGAAGAAAATCAGAATGCATTGGATAATTGAGATATATAAGTTAGAAATAAGAGTAGTTGTAATATCTTCAATTAGGTGATCTAAACTTTTATTAAGTTTTCTTCACTTGTGAAGAAAATCAAAATGCACTGTATAATTGAGGTATATAAGTGTAAATAACTATTATGGTATGACTGAAACATGTTGCTGCTTCCTTTTAATTGTCATTAAGATATCTTTTACTGTGTTATAATTTACTATGATTCAACATGTGTGGTTTGCTATTTGCAGATGCTTTCGCAGTTCAGTTATTGAAAGATATGATATGACTGAAACTTAATATGTGAATGATGCTGATAACTTGAATGGTCATGTTGGTTCACTTAATCCTGCATGTGGTCAGTTTTAATTCTTTGCTTTATAATGATCACTTATGAGAAAATTCATCTTTGAAATGTCTTTAGTTATTAGTTTCACAGCATTTAGATTCACTCACGTCCTTTTTTTTTTATTCGTTTGATGTTTTATATCCAAATAAAACAAAAATAGTTATAATTTGACAAGTGAAACTTCTGATTGTTGCATTTGAAAGTGATATGTAATGTTCAATTGATTGGTGACAGGAAAAAGAACATACGTAAGTTGCTGCTGGTGTCTTATCATTGCTGTCGCTAAAGTATGTTTTTGGCGCTAAAAATCATGTATCAATCCG
This sequence comes from Chrysanthemum seticuspe, assembly GCA_019973895.1. Classification (NCBI taxonomy): domain Eukaryota; kingdom Viridiplantae; phylum Streptophyta; class Magnoliopsida; order Asterales; family Asteraceae; genus Chrysanthemum; species Chrysanthemum seticuspe. Next base: position 238,917,179 of record BPTQ01000009.1, read on the forward strand.
CAACTTTTTGAAAGCCGAGATTTATGTAGAAACTTGAAATTAACCTTGTAAAATTAAAGTTTAGGGGAGGCTTGTTAGAAATTATTAAAATTGTAATAGTACATTGCTGCTGGCGTATGTGGTTCCTGCAGTAAAATATAAAGTTCTTGCTGGTATAGTATTTATATTGTTATAGTAAATAGTCAAACATGTTTATTTTTTGAAATTTGTTAGAGAAATGTATATGCATGAATTATATTACGAAGTGATAATGCATATCTCCTCTACACGTTATCTAGTAAATGACGTTAAGGGTTTCTTCTAGTATAAAAGAAACTCTCGGAAATGTAAAATGTATACCATGAAAAAACACTTTTAATAGTTAAAAAAACACTTTTAGTTATTCTTCCTTAACTCTTTTGTTTATATCATTTAATAGGTAATTTCTTGAATTTAATGGGTTAACAACTAAAGAAAATGTAAACGATATAAACTTTTCTAATATTAAAAAAAATAATTGGTTATAAACGTTACAAAGGATGTTTATTGGACTTGGATTGTGGGCATTTGAATTGGTTGAAAGCCCTTTTAGGCCCAAACTTAATCCAAAAATAAAGTTGCAGATAAAATCAACCACACACTCCTATGTAAGACCTATTTTACTCAGTTAAAGAAAACACAGTTAAAATCAACCACACACTCCTACCTAACTCAGTTAAAAGAAAGAAAAATAATCATCGGCTTGGATTTTTGAGATAATCAATCAAAAACAGCAAGCATATTATAATCATCAGATTTAAGAAAGGTAGAATTCAAAATCTTGTTTAATTGCTTATATATATGAAAATATGCTGATTGATTGGAATATGTGATTAATTTGAATATTAGGAAGTTCGGTAAGATTGCTTATTTTGTTTATTAATAGGGAAAATGTGATTGATTGGAATATTAGGACTAGGGCACGAGCTATTTGATAAAATACCCCACTAATTTAGTAGAAAAAGTTTAAAGTTTTCGCATGTGAAAAGTTTAAAATACCCCACTAATTTAGGGCAAGTATGATGGTCCTAATGATGATCCTACATATATTTCGTGTATATCTCACCGGTGGATTTAAAAAACCTCGTGAATTAACTTGGGTTACAGGTGTGGTTCTAGCTGTATTGACTGCATCTTTTGGTGTAACTGGTTATTCCTTACCTCGGGACCAAATTGGTTATTGGGCAGTTAAAATTGTAACAGGTGTACCTGACGCTATTCCTGTAATAGGATCACCTTTGGTAGAATTATTGCGCGGAAGTACTAGTGTGGGACAATCCACTTTGACTCGTTTTTATAGTTTACACACTTTTGTATTGCCGCTTCTTACTGCCGTATTTATGTTAATGCTAATGTGATTGACTGGAATATTAGGAATAGGACACAAGCTATTTGATAAAATACCCCACCAATTTAGTAGAAAAGTTTAAAGTTTTCACATGTGAAAAGATTTAGATATTTGTTAAACCTTTTACATGACGAAATGAAACTAATAGTTACATATGTAATTGTTTGTATATCTTAACAGAAATTAAATATGAAGAACTCAAAAAGAATAACATGAAGCCAAATTGTTGAGAAGAAACATACAAAAAAAAGAATAACAAGAAGCCAAAAAGTAATAGATGATGAAGGAACAAGTAAAAGAAAAGGAAGAAAGACAAAGGAAAGTACTGAAGCTTCTACTTCTTTAGGCCCCAGACATGTATCTTCTAAGAAGTTAAAAACAAAAAAGGGAAAAATGACCAAAAAACAAAAAAATGCTAAAAAGAAAGTTACTATTAGAACAAAGACGGCAACAACAGCTCTTTTTTCAACTATGAACGTTTTAAATGCCGAGAGAAGAAAATGTTTGATTGAATTGGGGTTTGGAAGTTTGATTGGTATGAAGATACATGATATTCCAGGTGCTTTAGGGTATTATGTTATTTCAAAGTTTGACATTGAAAAAATGAGTTTACCGTTAAGTAATGGTTCTATTGATGTTACTGAAGATAAAGTTCATCAAATTTTGGGTATACCTGTTGGAGGAATTTCAATAGAGTGTTTGGAAGAAAGAAATGCAGATGATCCGTTCATCAAACAATGGTTCCAACAGTTTCAATCAAAATCTGCAAAAAATAACATCCGACCAAATGATATAATGGATGTTATAATTACAACAAATGATTGTGGCAACCTATTTAAAATGAACTTTCTAATGCTCTTTGCGAACACGATGGGTATGTGTGAATCTTCAGGAGCATGTAACTTATCTATTTTGACAAAAATAAATGATGCTATCCTGGAGAAAGCAGAAACTGTGAATTGGAGCAAGTTCATAATTGATTGTTTAGAACCAAGCATAAGAAAATGGAATTACAAAGTTTCAAACTACTTTGTTGGTCCGATCACTTTTATGACTGTAAGTAAATCATTCATTGTATATAAATACATATATTGCTTATATAATTTGTATGAATTCAATATTAACATAATAAATTAACATGTAGCTTTTATATCTTGACTCAACAAGATGTGACCGTTTTTCAATTCCTAGAAATAGGCCAGCTATAACTGAGTGGAAGTCAGTTTTCATGAAGTTCCGAGAAAAAATAGAACTTCAGGAAGGAGGTTTTGGTTTATTACCAAAACAAGAGGATATTATTGGGAGTGACTTACAATCAAAGGTACTTTTACTACAAAATTTTGTATAATTTTTTACAAGTGAAAATATCATTAAAAATATTATATGCTACCATAAATTTTAATTTACTTCTTTTTCTTAAACAGCTTGCTGAAGAAAAGATTGAATCAGATCTTTTGATGCTGATTGATGAGAAAGAAAAGTTAAATGAGTTGTTAAATGAATCAATGAGAAAATTTCCAGAGAATCAAAAGATAAATGATTTGAAAAGAAAATTTGATGGTATCTTTTCTAATGATATAAATGATAATGGTTAGTAATATATACAGTTTTCAAATATTTATAAAACTAGAGTGTATTTCTCTATTAAAAGTTATAAATGTTCTCATGATTTAATGAAAAACAGTTGAAGATACTGGAAATAATGTTGATCATTTCGAGGAAGAGAATCAAAATGATGAATTTTTTGAATATGCTGTAAATAACAATGTTGGTACAACTGATACAGGTAAAGATGCTACTACTTCAAGTTTAACCAAAAAGTAGATCACTTGGCTCTCTTTGACTGATATGATTATGATATTATTGATTCTGTAACAATTTGTTCTTTTACATTAGCAAAAAATATGCATGGGACATCCTTTTTTGAAAAAAAATCTATACTTGCACATGTGAAAAAACCCTATAGTTGCACATGTGAAAAAATCTATATTTGCACATGTAAAAAATTTAAATGATTAGATATCTTTTTTAATGATATGAATGATAAAGGTTAGTAATATATAAGATTTTGAATATTTATAAAACTCGAGTATATTTCTTTATTAAAAGTTTAAAATATTCTCATGATTTAATTAAACAGGGGAAAACAATGCAAATGATGAGTTTGTTGAAGATCCTACAGGAAACAATACAGGTAAAGATGCTACTACTTCTGGTATATTCTTAATTAAGTAGTTGCTAATCTATAAGATTTAATGAAACACGTGAAGATGCTGAAAATAAGAATGTTGATGAACTCTAAACTTACACAACGAGTAGATCAGCTGATACACTTTGACTCATATGCATCAGTCTACTTCCTTTAGTATTGCCAACATGGATCATGACTAATCCATAGGTTATGCAAAACCGTCCCCTTCACACAAAGATGGAAAATCCACTTATCAAAACATGCAAAAATCTACTGAACACAAACTACACATTAGAATGCTCCTACGTGGAACTGAACTTGAAAATAAGATGTAATAGCAATTTGCCCTATAATTTTTTAATGTTGATACTTTAAAACAATAAAAAACAGTAGTGTATGTGCTATTTTTTCATGTCCAAAATCATAGGCATAGGACATCCTTTTTTTTACATATTACATCTTATCGAGAAGTTAGTTGTAACAAAATTGTTGATTTGGATGTTTTGATCAACTTAGCCAAAGCATCTGTTGTTGCTGGCACAGAAATTCCTCCTGGTTTGAATGAAGATATTGCTACTGGTCCTAATGAAGGTCTTGATTCTACTGATGGGGATGCTATTCATGAAGAAAATGTTGACAAATTTCAAAATGATATTCCAACTCCTGAAGTTGTTTCACCAACAAAAACAAAAATGAGCCGATCATCAATTAGAAAAGAAAAAGGCATAGCAATATATAATAAACCTGAATCGTCAAGTGATGCCGATGACGAAAACATTGATGTTGATGAAACGGTGAATATTGATAAGAATGCTTTGAGTGAAACACTGGTTGGAGCAAACAATGATAGTGGTTTAGATAAAATGGTGAATTCTGGTAATAATGCTGGAGGACAAAAAAATGTTAGGGGGAAGAAAAGAGGTAGGGGGAAAAATGCTAGGGGGAAGAAAAGAGGTAGAGAACATAGTGCTAAAGATTCTGCTGCTTCAGGTATATTCATTCTATACTCAAATATAGAAACTTTTATTAAAGATAATGTTGGTTGTATAAATACTAGTATATCCTCTCTTTGAATGAATCGTCTCTTTGGTGTTTGATGATACAGAACAAAAACAGAATGTTGCTGAAACAAGCGAAGTACAGAAAAAAAAAGAGAGGAAGACCGAGAAAAAATCTGGTTAACGATTCTCCAGATGCATTACGAACTATATTACCAGATCAGGTAAATATTATTTTTTACTTGTTCATACAAGTTACTTTAAGTTTAATTCATAAACAATAAATTAGTTCTTAATGAAATGCAACATTTTTCAGGTCTTCTAATTGCATTCAGTAAAAGAAATGAAAGAAAAATATGCAGCAGCAAAAGTTGTTATTTGATAATTTTGGCACAATCTTTATGCAATGTTATCCTAGGTCCTGTTCCTTAGTAGTATTTAATTTTCAATACTTTGTTATGGTCTTGGTACAATCTTTATGTTGGTTGTTGTAAGACAGTTGGGGTGTATGGATGGTGATGTGTTGTACGGACTATGAATTGATCTCCAAATTAGTGTTAGCGTTAGAATGATGATGTGTAAAATGATGATGGTTTTTGTCTTTGTCATTGTTCTTTGTTAGTAATGGATGTTGTTTGGATCTGTTGTATAGCTTAGCTGGTAAAATTCCCATTTTCCAAGTTAAATATAACTTGTTCGAGCCTTAGAGTCGGATGGATGATTCTTTCAAGGTAAAAATGTTACTTCTATAGAAGTATGAGTAACATTTGGGATTTGCTTTTTGTTTAGAAAAATATGAACAATGGTGCATGAATATGGAACATATAAAAAGCACTTTTCACTTATGAAAAACAAACTTAAAACAATCATAGATAGACAAACATCATAAACTTGTTAACACCATTTCATTAATGCTTCCTACAACCACTGCTCTCTCCCTTATGCATTTTCCGGTTAACCTTGATTTGTTGAAACATATCTTCAAGTTGACTAATCCTGTTTTGCTACGCATAAACATTTGCTAAGCTGAACTTATTTCCACCTGGGTTCTCCTATTCAGCTTGAGGCTCCTCATCATCAAGTTGCTCATCCCTTATCTCTTCAACATAATCCTCCTGCTCAGCATCTTGATTCAACTGATTCTCCACATCTTCACCCTGATCATCTTCCTCTTACTCGCCATCTACTTCATCTCCTTCATCAGCTCCATTAATCTCATCCCAGTAAAAGTCTTTTGTCCGCAACCAATTAAGAATCCTTGTCCACTTGTGCAATTGTCTATACGATCTATATTCAACAATGGGTTCATCCCCAAATTCATATATGATTGAATCAAAAAGCAAAATAGCTATTTAAGACATATTCATACTTTTCTTGCTGATTTCAAAAATTCATTGGATCAAGTTTATTACTGAATGTGATTAAACAGGCATTAGCGCGTGTGTATAAATAGACAAAATATACTATGTCTACATATTATTAAATTCATTTATATGTGATTTAACTAGACACGGATTTACTTTATGGTACAAAAAGCAACTGAGAAAGTTATATTTTAACCAGGTGAAAACAAAAATAGCTAAGTGCTAGAGTTCAAAAAATACTTACTTTTTTAATGGACAATTTCTTGAATCATGATTAACATATTCTCCACAACTTGAACACTTCCTTTTTCCATCATTAGCCATATGATTTATTTAGAAACAACCCACTGGTTTTTCACGATCACCAGGATATAGTGTCCTAGAAAAACAAAGTTATCAATTGCAGATTTGCATTAACCTCTGTAACCTTGAAACTATGGCCTGCATCAAGGAATATAATTAACAATAGTTCAACGATTGCAAAAAATATAGTTTATCTATTTGCAACAGGTTGCCTAACCAGTGAAAAGAAGAAGTGGAAATTCACTGCCCTATCTTATAATCGTAGGTGATGGATGCCATTAGCATTAGCTATATAAACTTTCAAAAACGTTATTGACTATCACAAAGTTATTAGCATTAGCTATATAATCGTAGGTGACGGCTGCCATTAGCATTAGTTATTGACTTTCAAAAACATTATTGCCACTGCCCTATATAGTTCCTTCTGGTATAGTAGTTATTGACTTTCAAAAATGTTATTGCCTAAAACTTGAACGAGAATGTGGAAATTCAATAATCATTGACAAAGGATTTCTATAAATGTACCTACTTGTAGGAACAATAATAACAATTTAAAGTAACCATATCAGTGAAAAAGCAACTATTTTATTATAACAATCTCAAAAAAACAGCACTATCTCAAAAAATAAAACAAAGCTAGATAAGCTATCAGCTTTAAAATGATCACATAAGGAATCAGTTAAAAAAGTTAGTTTTTTAGTTCAGAAAAGTTGCAGAATGTATGCCTCAACTGATACTAACAAAAATTACTTAGCTCATAAATCAAAAACAAATCCCACTGATAAGACATCTGAATCAGTTGAACATAGTGATTCTACTAAACCATTAAATCAATCAGACTGATACACCAACTCAGCCTGTAAAACACAATGACCTCACAAAACAGACAAAGTGAAACAAAACGAGCCTTCACCATCATGCACAAAACACATAACATCACAGGATAAATTTATATAACAACAGACTCAATGGGACTATGCCATCTTGGCTAAATTGATGTTCAATGGACCTAACAACATTGAAAACTTAAATAATCGCTAATCTCAACATTATTCACATGCGAAGATACTATAA
>BPTQ01000009.1:238926974-238956046 GCA_019973895.1 Chrysanthemum seticuspe
ATCTCTTTTTTTTTCTCCAAAATGTCGTCTCATCAAACCCCAGCAAACCCATTAATCACAAACACGCCAAGATCTTAATAAAGGTCTTATATCTCTTTTTTTCCTGGTTCTTTCTATCTCCAAATCATAAATCCAAATTCCATGTTTTGATTATGCACAAGATCTTGAATGAAGGTCTTCGATATGTAACCTCATAACCTCATCTCATATATGCTACCTTCTTTTTTGTGAAACCCTAGCCCGTGGCTGTCGGTTCAGATCTTTAATGTGGTATACGATCTTCTAACTGCCGCCCTCGAAACCCGTTGTTTAAATAGGTGATTTGTAACAGCATTCTTTTCGATCAGTTGTTGGTTTATTTGGGTTTCATTTTAGGTTATCAGTTGGTTTGTTCGACCAGTTTGTTTTGATTAGTTGTTGGTATATTTCGTTTTCGATCCATGGATTTACAGTCGAAAAAACCCATCGTTTGGGTATTTTATATCAATTGGTTTGTGTCAGTTGTTTGGGCTTGGTATTTAGGTCTCGAACTGATATTAAGAGAGGCCTAAAGTTTGTGTATCGAAACCACCATCAAGGTGTTACAACTTATGTATAAGATGGGTTTGTAACCAAATGCTCGCCAGCCGTTTGTATGGTTCTTGGAACACTAGTCGTTGTCGCCATGTGTATCACCAGTTTTGCGTTGTTCGTTGTCGCCATGTGTATCCCGGTGGCAAGAATAGTGATACACCAGTTTTTCGATTGGTCTTTTGTGTGTCGTTAATAGAGAGATTTCTTCGGCGAGCTTTTGAGTTCCAAACAGTTTGTGTATGAGATGGGTTTGTGACCAAACGTTCGCCGGCATTTTGTATTTTCGATCTTGGTTGTCTTTAAATCTTATTTGTAAGATATGTATTATTTGTAAGATACGTGACACCCTCTTAGCAATGCTCGACCAGTTGCAAGTTATTTAAGACCATAATCACTTGTTAGTTACTTCACGAATATACTTGGTCATCTCCACCATATTTCATGCACACACGAAGACTAAGTAACTTTTAGTTATTTCAGTAGCCACGTACTTTCAATGTTCCTAAGGGTACTGGCAATGGATTCGGTTTGCCATTCGGTTTTGAGCATGCCGATCGGCATGAGTGGTGCCACAATTTCGGCATGATGCGGCATGAGAAGAGGGAGATCAAATTCGGAATAGTTTACCGATTCTACATGGGAACAAATAGAGACGTTGAGGTGCATTTAATTGGCAAAAAGAGACGTTGGATGAATTGAATGGGCATGGGATGCATTTAAAAAAAATAAAATCCTTTTTTTCTTTCTCCTTATTTAAGCACAATAACATCTCCATTTTTTTGTCAAACAATATCATTTCTATTTCACAAACAAAATGTATTCATCTTCATCTTCATCTTCTTCATCCGATGACGATTTAGATTTTTTATCCGACTCTTCCTCCGACATATTTTCCACCGGTTCTACCATAGAAACCTATTTAGCCGCGTGCGATAGCATTGAAGACACGGCTAGCTCTACCCGAAGACATGTTACCCGTTATCGTGAAAAAGCGCTAGAAACTCTAATGAATGATTATTTCGTAGAAGAAAACCCAAAGTTTCACTCTGATGTTTTTCGAGAAAGATTTCGTATGGATAAAAGCTTGTTTCTAAAAATTGTAGGTGATATTGAAGCTAATTTCGAATGGTTTCAAGAGGGTGTAGACGCTAGGGGGAAAAAAGTTTCACGGCGTTGCAAAAATGTATGTCGGCTATTCGTCAACTAGGTACGGGTGGACCTCCGGATAGATACGATGACTACTTAAACATGGCACGAAGAACATCAGGTTATTTTTTTATATATATAATTCGGTATTTAATTTTTATATAATTCGTTATTTAATTTTTATATAATTCGCTATTTATTTTTTATATAATTCGTTATTTATTTTTTTTATATAATTCGGTATTTATTATTTTTATATAATTCGTTATTTTTTTTTTATAAATCGTTATTTTTAATTTGTATATAATTCGATATTTTTACTTTTTGTAGGTGAATGCCTTGATCATTTTTGTGAAGCGGTAATCCAATTATATAGGCAAGAGTTCTTACGTAGGCCGACAACCCACGATGTTGCACGCTTATACGAGGCACATGAAGAGCAACATCACATTCCTGGAATGCTTGGTAGCATTGATTGTACACATTTCGTTTAGCGAAATTGTCCTAGGTATTTGAGAGGGCAATATAAAAGAGGTGATCACCAATACCCGACTATTATGCTTGAAGCCGTTGCTTCAAATGATATGTGGTTTTGGCATTCGTTTTTTGGTCCTCCCGGTGCAAATAACGACATCAATGTTCTGAATCAATCACCGCTGTATCTTACTCATCGAAATGGAACAGCGCCCAATAGTTCATTTACTCTAAATGAACGGCTTTACAAACGTGGATATTATCTTACCGATGGAATATATCCCACGTATTCAACGTTTGTTAAAGCATATCCTTATCCAACTGACCCGAAAGAAAAGAGATTCAAGAAGCTACAAGAGTCTGCACGAAAGGATGTCGAAAGAGCTTTTGGTCGTCATAAATCAAAATGGATTATTCTCAGAAATCCACTCCGGGCTATGACCGTCGGAAAGATTCGAAAAATAGTTCATACGTGTGTCATATTACACAATATGATTTTAAAAGACGACGGGGTGGCAATATCACCGGTTCATATAATGGATCCGCCGGTCACGCCAGTTTATGACCCGAATGTACTACCGGAGTTACAAGATGAAAATATCCATCACCGTCTCCGTTATGATCTAACTGAGTATGTGGACGCTCAGGACTTACCATACCTTGATGACTAGTGTTTTTTTTAATAAGTATTATGTAATTTTCTTTTAAGTCTTATGTAATTCTCTTTTAAGTATTAATAAAATATTATGTTTTTATTAAATTGTTTAATATAATTATTAAAAAAAAAAAAAAAAAAATATATATATATATATATATATATATATGAGTTAGGCATGGTTGCCACTAAAAATCTATTGTTAGGTATGAGATTGGTATGGGGTGAGATGGAAGGATATTATTGGTGGGTAATTAGGCATGAAAAAAAGTGTTAGGCATGGTTGCCAGTACACTAAGACTAGTTAGCACTTATAAAGTCAAAGTTATAGTCAAGTCTACATGTTCCCATGATTTCCATGTTTTTAGTCATGTTCTCCTAATGTCTTGCAAGTATTTGCAATTATTTCCCTTACAATTATTGTAATGTAGGGATGAGCACGGTACCGTCTCGTACCGATCCCGTACCGAATTAGTGGTACCGATTTTTTCTCGAGCATAAATTAGTGGTACCGGTACCGTATCGAACGGGATTCGGAGGAAATCGGGTTTTTCCCGCTTTTTTTCGGGAATTTCCCGATTTGGTACCGGTCCCGTACCGAATTAGTGGTCCCGATTATTTTTTCACCTTATTTCGTAGTCCCGGTACCGTACCGTATTTCAAGAATCGGTACCGTTTCGGTACGGTTCCGGTTCGATTCCGGGATTCGGTTCGAAATGCTCATCCCTAGGGACTAATATGTAATGGCATCATTGAGAAATGAAGTTAGTTTGAAGTCCTGTATCTCTTTATTTCTTGGAATCTTGCACGTTCAAGTCAGTCTCTTAACAGGATGTACCAGTTTTTAGGAAAAGTATGTATTTTTATTTTTTTTACAAAGGATGTATCGATGTTTGACGTGTAAAAGTGATTCACTAATTTTCTCGGATGTGGGTTCGTTATGTATAAGTGATTCACTATGTGCTCGTATATTATATTATGATGTACCAAACTAGTAATTTACAATATAGCTATATTTTGATCTTTAAATAAATAATATAAAAAGTCATATATTGGTGATGATGTGTATCAGGTTCTCATAAAAAAATAGTTGGAAACTAAAACCATTACTTCGAAAACTCGAAAATGCTTCAAAAGTGACGTTGATTGTTTGTGTAATTGTCTAGTTTTAAGAACTGGTACGATGGAATTCAAAAAAAAAAAAAAAAAAAAAAACGTAAAGAAAAGGCTTGATCTAATGGTTCATATTAGTCCCTATTATGAGTCCTACTGTGATATTAACGATTTTACTTAAAAAAATTACTTTAATATTAGTAAAAAAACTTAATATCATTGCTTTTTTATTACGATATTAAGAAAAGTTTCGGTGATATTAAAAAATTACTTTGACATTAAGAAAAAATGTAAAAAGTAACTATGATATTAACAATTTTACTTAAAGAGTTACTTTGATATTAGTAAAAAAATTTAATATCACTGCTTTAAAAGTTACGGTGGTATTAAAAAAATTAACTTTGATATTAAGAAAACATGTAAAGTAACTATGATATTAACAATTTTACTTAAAAAGTTACTTTGATATTAGAAGAAAAAAAACTTAATATCACTGCTAGCTATAATATCATTATGACTTCAAGAGGTAGCGAGATCAGTTTATATATCATTAAGACTTTAAGACAATTCTTGTTGGGCAAGAGGTTTAAATCTCTTAATGCATCTAAACGAAGGGAAAAAAAAGTAAACACTCTTAATTGTCAAAAGCTCTTAACAATTTAGATTTATAGGCCATTTAGATGTATTAAATGGTTTTATTAAGAAAACAAACACAAAGTCTTTGGTCTTACTATTAGAGATAAATATGAGCCCAAGCCCGGTATGTGAGTTTAGGGTTCATTAGGGTTTCAAGGAATGTGGCTTTATAAATACCTGATGAATAAACATAAGACCTCACGTGGTTTACATTGTTTAACATGGTACCATGAGCAGGTATCATCTTGAGACCTACTCGGTTATCAAGCCACCCTTTTTGTACCACCTCGTCACACCTACCTTCCTCCTAAATAAACTCTAATATTTTTCTCTTTATTTATCCTGTTTAATCATCTCCATCAACCGTTCATATCCATCTCCATCAACAATCATATCTACGTTTGTAATATATAAACAAACGTCACTTTATTCTTCAATCTTTCATCCATTTTGTAAATCATCAACTGGATTTGATCCTAAAGATTATTTGCCAAATATTCATTTGAATGTGACATCACCATCCACCAAGTGGTAATAGTTATTTGTTGGGTTTTATATTTGAGTTGATAAATACAAAACTACAAGTGAAGAATGAAGACAATGTAAAACACAAGGGACTTGCTTGATAAAGAAGATTTTACTTATTAGTCATTTGTAGTATTTTGTAACCCTAATGTCTCTATTATATAAAGAGACATCGAGAGCGTTAGTTAAAGTGTGTCAAGATGTAAATCACCAGTAAAGGGGGGGTGTGTGTAACCTAGGCGTGTGATTATAAACGCTAGGGTTAGTGTTTTGGTTAGCCCCAAGGATCTTTATGATTCCTGTTAGATTAGGTAACCGTCCTACATTTCAGGAAAAATTAAAACGAGGTAATGGTGCCAGCTTGATGTATTGTCTTCATTTAGTGGAATACTGAGATGAGAATCTTTTCATGTATGTTGTAAGATCTATATCTCCACTTTCTCGCTCTAGCGAAACTCCGGTGGTTGCTTTTGGTACCTTGAAACATCATTTTCCAAAACATTTCAACATTGTATTCACCAATAAACCCTCAAACCTGTTAAATATTCGATTTATGTTTGTGAGCTTACCATCAAAATGTTGACCAGTGTTGACCTTTTTTACATGGGGCTAACTAAATGGTTACTTCGTATCAATGTTAAACTTTAGCTTAAACTAGAGCTTTAACACAGATTGTGGTTTTTTTTGGGTGAAATTGTAGATAGTTACCTGGACTATTAATACAAATGGGTCAAAATAGGCCAAGTGGGTCAAATATATACGGAATACCTTTTTAACTAAAAAATGAAGATGTCAAATGGATAGAAAATCCATCAAAGTCTATTATTCAGTGTGTTGTAGTCGGATCTTTATTTATTATCCGAGAAATGGAAGGAGCTTATGGAGAAAGCAAGGTCCAAGCAACTTCAACCTCATGAGTACAACTCAGGTAAATGCTAAATAATATTAGCTTCAATGGTACTTTGGATCATGTTTATTTACATCAAATAGTATTGAATTTTGTGGCTTCCAATAATAACTATAAAGACACTGGACTATTTGCTATCTATGTTTTGCTAAGGTAAGTTATAATACTAATTAGAGAATGTCATGTCTAAGTTGTTAATCATTAATTACTTTTTATTTGGAAAGTTTGCATAGGTCAAACTAAATCATGGATTAAATAGGGCGATGAGCTCTCTGGTGAGGGAAATGCATACCCTACAAGTAAGTCCGCAAACTTGCAGCTCTTTATTTGGAGTTGCTATTTTGGAATACGGATACAACTATTAATAATACTAAATTCTTCTATCAACAATGAATACAGCAAAGTCACTTTAAAACCTAAAAATAACTTTTTAGTATATATTTGTTCAACTAAATCCTAAAAATGAAAACCACAAATCAAATTACTTACCTGCTTTTAGCCGTTTTATGGATTACGGTAACATCAATTATAGATCTTAACCATTTCATTTAAATTTTAATTACTTTTTAGTATATATTTGTTCTACTAAATCCTAAAAATGAAAACCACGAGTTATACCCGTCTATCGGACGGGTTTTGCCACTAGTGTATATATATATATATATATATATATATATATATATATATATATATATATATATATATATATATATATATATATATATATATATATATATATATATATATATATATATATATGTATATATATTAAAAGTAGTCAAAATGTAAAGGAAAATAATAGTTGACTTTTTTTTGTAACATTTTACCGAGTGTAAAAATATATTAGAACCATTGTTGGGAGTATCAGAAATATTGTTCATTCATAAAATCGTGTAAGAGCGTTTATTTGTTTTATTTACGAAAAATAATGAATAGTGAATTTTCGAGGATGAATATTAAAAGTTTAAGTTTAACTAATGACCCAAAAATACGAGTTGTCACAAATACCATTAAAAAACATCATATTTATCCAAAAATACTCTTCTAAGTAGCGAACTAAAAAAAAATACTCTTGTGAGTACTAATATTGATATTTTTTTGTCTTATGTGAGTAGTATGACAAGTTTACCCTTCCAAATTACATAAATGATTCCTGTGAGTTTGCGAAATTGCATCAAACGTCCTTAGGGTAAATTACATAAATGGTCACTATCGTTTAGAGAAAATTGCATCCATCCCCTAACTTTTTTTTTTCGAATTTTTTTCCCAAAATTCTAATTCGTTTGTTTTTTTTTTCAAATTTTGTTATCAGAATTTTTTGTCGAATTTTTTTTTGTGAAATTTTGTTTTTAGAAACTTTTTTTCGTGACAAAAGAAAAACGTTTTCCGATAAAAAAAATTCACTTGTGACAAAAAGAAAATTTCTAAAAAAAATTTCACATGTGACAGAAAAAAATCACAAGTGCCGAAAAAAATTTCCAAAAAAAAAAATTAAAATGGACGAAAATGTATAAAATATGACGATAAAAAGTTTTTTGACAAAAAAAAATCCGGAAAAAAAATTGAAAAAGAATTTCGAAAAACAAATTTTGGGAAAAAAATTGAAAAAAAGTATAAGGACGGCGGATGCAATTTTCTTCGAACGACAGGGACCATTTATGTAATTTACCCTAGGGACGGTGGATGCAATTTTCAAAAATCCAAAGGGTAAAGCGGTCATCATAGGTTTTTACTACTCAAATAAAGACAAAAATGTCAACATTAGTACTCACAAAAGTATTTTTTTTAGTCGCTACTTAGATGGGTATTTTTGACAAGTATGATGCTTTTTAATGGTATTACCCCAAGAACTTAAATCCTAACATTTCTCTTCCTCAACCTCCCCTCTTTATAACAACCCATTGTCAACCTCCTTTCTTCACCACAATCCACCATTTACACCCAGTTTTGTGATTTTTGAGCTCACTGACATTTATAAACGTGTCTCTAACCACTGATGTATGGTTAAACTTTTTTCAACAAGAAAACAAGTTTAAAATGAATAAAACTTTTAAATATTCATCAAAATGTCAAAAGTTCTAATGAATAAAAATGCTAAAGTGTCTAACCACTGGTGCTCGATTAGTGAAATCACCAGATTTTCACAGATAGCGGTTTGTTATAAATTCATTAAAAACAAGTCATATAGTTTGTTCATAAAATGTGGAAATACATTTGGCGGGCAAAAAGTTGGAAGCATGGAGTGATATCCACTACCCACTGTCATTAATTTTAAATTTCTAATTATATTGTCATAGCCAAATGTTTCAGTTACATAATTTTGTCTAACTAGAGTGATACCCACTGTTGTCTATAAAAAAAATTTGTTTGGATTTAGCTTCATCCGCTATGATTGTGAATTTTATTAGTTGTGGCAGTGCTTATGATGGTGTATGAGATTTTGAAGACAATGAGTGTTTAGATGTAGGTTTAGTGACTGGTCACATTATTAGCAGGTAAAAAGATCTTTACATTGTACAAGATAATAGCTTTGGTACCTTAAACAAAAAAAAAAAAAAAAAAAAAAGGTATGATGCCCTTAATTGAAATTGACCCTAACTTAAATATCTTTTTCATGCTATTTGCCCTTACTAACATAATCGTGTCTATAACCAACATGGGAGGTGAAAATGCGTAAATTTCTCAAATATTTACAACAAGGAAAATACGAAACACCAAATAAAACTTGCTACTTACATTCCCTCCCGTAACTGTAATCTATATTCCCTGAGAAACTTCAATAACCGATTAGTATATATATATATATATATATATATATAGGGTAGGGTTAAAATGAAAAGTTTCTTATAATGAAAAGAATGAGAAGGCATGTGGAGGTGACATGTGTCACCCCCCCACCCACCCACCCAGCCACCCCCCCCCCCCCCGCAAAATTTTTTTTTTCCGCCAAAAAAAAAAATTTTTTTGGCAAAAAAATAAAAATCCCGCCAAAAATTTCCCGCCAAAATTTGTTACTGCATCACAGTTATAAAAATACTGCATAACAATTATAATTGTGATGCAGTAATTTATAACCTTAATGCACTAAAATCATGATTTTGATGCAGTAAATTTATAACCGTGATGCAGTAATTTATAACCTTAATGCACTAATAAGTTTTGGTGCATCTTTATTATAAGTTACTGCATCATAGTTAATAATTCAGTGCATAAACTATGATGCACTAAAATCAAGGTTATAACATTAATGCACTAAAATCATGATTGTGATGCAGTAACTTTATAACTGTGATGCAGTAACTTTATAACTGTGAAGCAGTAATTTATAACCTTAATGCACAAAATTCATGATTGTGATGCAGTAAAAAAATTTGGCGGGAAAAAAAAATTTGCCTAAAAAAATTTTTTTTTTGGCGGGAAATTTTTTTTTCCGGGGGCGGGTGGGGTATGGTGATGTGGCATGATGATGTGGCAAAGGTGACACATGTCACCTCCACATGCCTTCTTATTCTTTTCATTCTAAGAAACTTTTCATAATAACCCAAACATATATATATATATATATATATATATATATATATATATATATATATATATATATATATATATATATATATATATATATAGTAGGGATCCGGTGAGAAGTAAATTAAAATAAGAAGTGGTGAGAAGTGACCAAAACCACGCATTTGAGATGCAACGACTTGCATTAGATGCATTTCTATTCATATAGATGCAACATCTTGAGTTTCGAAAGTTAATTTGATGTATAGATGATGCAAATTGATTTTCATTATTTTGGTACGTGTAGAGGAACCAAAAATAAGAGAAATCATGAAATGCATCTAATATACGTTTATGCATCTGATTAAAAGCTTGAAAACACACTATGGTGCGTTATAATGCATATAAGATTATAGGGATGCATCTAATTTAGGTCGGTGCATCTCGGATTTGCGGTTATAGTTCTTCTTATTTTAAGTAATCTTCTTATTTGATCCTAACTCTCTCTCTCTCTCTCTCTCTCTATATATATATATATATATATATATATATATATATATATATATATATATATATATATATATATATATATATATATATATATATATATATATAGTGTGAGGTTATATTAAGAACCAAATAAATTGCGAGAACTGCGAGAACCGATCCTAGCCTTTAGATTATATCATCAATGGTTGAGAATGCACATGGCATTTATGTAAATAAATATGTTAATTTTCTTTTTTATTTGGAAGTGGAGGGCAAAATTGGCATTTTAACATTCAAGTATTTGGTAACTTATATAAAAAACCGTCCCACTTTAATTAGATAACCTGCATCTTCATTTTCAGTTTTCATTTCTCTCTCCCACCAAAAAAAAACCCTAGCCGCCTCTTTCTTGTTCTTGTGGATCCGACGAAAATCACGACAAGCAAAATAAAAAAAGACGAGGATAGATTGTTATTATAATATATATTGAAGTTTTCATTCAGATCTGCATTTCAGTTTTCTTTTTCGTCTGATTGTTGTTCATTCAGAACTGCAATTTCAGATTTCGTTTTCGTTTGATTGTTAGATCGGGAAAAAGAGATGGAAAAATCAGTTGTGATAAGGTATTTGATGGCTTTATTTATATTAATATAGTATTCTGATGAATACAATTGTGTTGGTTGACATTTGTAAGATTAGTAATGGGTGATTGATTTTATTAAGAGTAGTAATGTGGTTCTCTATTGTTGACTAAGAAAAAGAAAATAAACTAACTTTTTTGTAGAAAGATATTTATTTTGTTACCTTTAAGCTTTTGAACAAGTTTAAATCTAGTTAGTGTTTTTGTTGTTTGGATCGATATACACTGGTCTCAAAATTGTTCATCTCATTTTTTTGGTTTTAACATATGGAATCTATAATGTATCTTGTGTGTAGGTTATTCGATTTTTTTTTGGTTCCAATCTCAACATGGTTGCGAGTAATTGTTTATTGAATCAAGTTTATGTTCACTATAAGTGTTTATTTATGTAATAAGGTTTACTTGTTGAATCAATTTATTAACTTGAATAACGTTTGTATGTTTTCGGTTAAGACATTGACAACGCTAATTTCCTGTGTATGCTTAAAGATTGCATTTTTCTTATGAAAAGACAAAAAATAATACGTGTCTTGTTTGAAAGGTGCATAAGTATTAAAGAGTATTTTATTTCTTTTTTTATTCTCGTTGGAAACTTTATATGCATATGTGTTTTTGAAGTTTATGGTGAATTTGATACCTATTGTGCATATGTGTTTTGGCTAAGAATGTACATGTGCATATGTGTTTTATGTTGTCAAAGTGGGTGTTTGGCTGCTGTTTTTTCTGTCAAAAAGGGGCGGTTTGGTTTGCTGTCAAATGGGTGTTTGGTTGTTGTTTTTCTGTTAAAAAAGGGTTGTTTAGCTGCTATTGTTTCTGTCAAAAAGGGGTTGCTTGGTTTGCTGTCAAAATGGCTGTTTTGTTTGCTGTCAAAATGAATAAAATGAGTATGCATATGTGCTATTGAGAGTGCATATGTGCTTTTACTGTTTATGGTGAATTTGATATGTTCTGTGCATATGTGTTTTTTAAGTTTCGTAGTTTATATTTATTGAAAATGCATATATGTTTTAGATCCGATCTTCCGTGCACACGTGTTTTTATAGTTATTAAAGAACACGTTGTTATTATTTGTGCATACATGTATATGATAATTGTTATTTTAACAAAGAATAACCTATAAGTAAGTGTGCATATATGTTATGCTAGTTTATTTACCAAGTATAGCTTATGTGTAAGTGGACATATGTGTTTTGTTAGATTATGCATATACTAAGACTACTTGTTCAACTAACCAAAACTTATAATTGATTGTGGCAGGTTACTCGACATTGTGGATGCTGGCACAGACTTATATAAGGTAAGATGAGCGAGACGATAAAAATACATGTGCACAAGGATTAAAAACACATTTGCAGATTTTATGTGTGTTTGAACCAGTCGAGGAATACATGTGCACGCCAAAAAGATGAACCAACTGTTAAAGAAATTAGATTATGCACATGTGCATGCTTCATATATTTGTAATAAAATTGAATACAAGTGTAAACATAATAATGTTTGTACTAAAGTTGAATATCATATCAATAATGTAATACAATTTTAAATCTATTGTAAAAGTTTTATTTCTTGTATATATATTTATGTAATATTTCTTAAAGATACATGTGCATAAACAAAATAATTATGCATAACCGAAAAATAAAATTGTCATAATGTAGTTAATAGTTAACCTTATTTTTTACAAAAACACATGTGCACATGCTGCATTTTTAAAGATGTCTAATGCAAAAAAAAAAAAAAACTGAAATTTAGCAGTTAAAAAAACGTTTTTACTAAAAAAAATTTAAAAAGAAAAGAAAAAGTAATTTTACCATTATACCCTTTTGAATTAAATAATAAAAATTAATATTCAAAAAATTCTGATTGGTTGATGCTGGTTCTCGCAGTTCTCGCATTTTATTTGGTTCTGAAAATAACCCTTCCATATATATATATATATATATATATATATATATATATATATATATATATATATATATATATATATATATATATATATATATATATATATATATATATATATATATATATATATATATATATATATATATATGGAAGGGATCGGGTGGGGATTAAGCTTTTAAGTAAGGATTATACGGAAAGATCACAGTAACTTTTAAAAAAAATTCAAAAAAATCTGAAAAAATTAAAAAAATAAAGAGGATGATAAATTATTAAGAATCACTTAAAAAAATATAAAACAAAATATCGTTTTCATGATTAAAGTTATTGTGATATTAAGGTCTGATTTTGACTTTTTTACAAAAGTCAATATCTGATCTTTTTGTCAAGATCAGATCTTGACTTTTTTAAAGATCTGATCTTAATATCATATAAATTTTTTTTTTAAATATAAATTGTTAATATCACACTAAATTTTTTTGATATCACACTAATTTTTTGTTTTTTTACTAATATTATTAATATCACCGTTCCTTTTTTAATAAAAAAATATTAATATCATGGTTTCTTTTTACTATCACAATGAAATCAATAATAAAATTTTAGTATCACAATAAATTCTTTTATATTACAGAAACTTTTTTTCTTTTTTAATATCATGGTTCCTTTTTACATGTTAAAAAGCTTAATATCAGAGTTGGTTTTTATAATATCACCATTTATAATATCACAGTTTCATAATATCACAGTATGACTCATAATATCGTTAATATCACGGTAGGACTCATAATCAAAAAATTAAAAAGTGTTCAGAAAAATATGAAAAAATAAAAAAATAAAGAAGATAATAATGGTAAGGATCACTCAAAAGGAAAAAAATTAAAAAAATCGTTTACAAGGTCAATTGGTACCGTGAAGTTAGCGCAAGTCTTCATATCTAGAATGGGCGGTCCAGATCTGTCCGTACATCCGCAATAAAATAAAAAATCCGCACATGATACTCACTATATCTATACTATCTTATAATGCATGTTGTTACTTCCCTCCTATTAATTTTTTAAGACTTCTTAATATAGATTTTTAAGCAAATACAAGTAAAAAAGCATAAGGTACAACTATTTGAAGCACAAATAAAACTAAAAAAACATTATTAAACTTATACAATTAATACACTATTTAATTCATCCCTTCTCTAAAATATACAACTATTTAACCATAATGTACAATTTAATCAAGCTACTACGCCAAGCACTTACAAATAGCATAAAGTGTTCTAGCTCTCCTCGGGTATACTTTGTAAATTTGGTCTCCAAGGCTGCTGATGATAATGATGATCAATATCATCATCATACTCGAAGCGATCG
Organism: Chrysanthemum seticuspe; assembly: GCA_019973895.1. NCBI lineage: Eukaryota > Viridiplantae > Streptophyta > Magnoliopsida > Asterales > Asteraceae > Chrysanthemum > Chrysanthemum seticuspe. The sequence continues at coordinate 238,940,903 of BPTQ01000009.1, forward strand.
CAAGAATTAATCAGACGATCCAATATTTGATCAACCAGGATATTATGAATATCGTCCACCTTACCGAATAGTTCCGCAAGCTTTTTCTTACTCAACATGATCTTCACTTCTATACTCTTGCCATTACTATTGCTATCAACAAAAGACTTTGGTTTCTCTTCGACTTTTTCGTCACGTAAAAGGCTTTCTTTTTGTTGGAGATTGGGGTCAGAATAGTACACCCATTGATCATTTTCATCATCTGTTTCTGCCCATACCATTTTTGATGATCTTGAACCTTTCAAACAACAGTTGCCCATTGGGCGAAACCGAATGAGACTAATGAGGGTGAATCTGTTTTTCTTTTTTTGGTCTTGATTGTTTTTTTCTTTCTTTGTTTTGATGAATTGATATGAAGGAGTACATAGAGAGACATTAATAGGCTGTTTTGTAAGCTATATATACATAGATATTGATATATAATATAGGGGTGGTTGGTTGACCAAAGACGAGGCAACGTGGCTCCTAAACCTTGTAGAAGCTCTTACGTTTAAGTTTGACAGGATCAATAGTAGCAAGCCGAGGTTGGCTTGTCGTGGCTTGGCTTGGAGCTGGTTTAGCCGGTTTTGTTTTGGCATAGTAGCTAGTCATTGGCAGTGTTTGGCGAAAGGTTTATGGGGCTTTTAAAATAAACTGGCTTATAAAATAAGTCTTGTTTGTCATGCGGACTTATGAAATCATAAGCCCCTAAAAAGAGCTTAAAACTTTAGCCTCATAAGAGAGGCTGAAAACTTTAGCCCGAGTATTTTGAACAATAAATTACTTATCTACCCACAAAAATATCTAACATATACAAAAAATCATTTAATTGTGTACTTTTTAGTAATTTTGCAATACTAAGCCTAAGCTTAAGCTCATTTGCCAAACAAGTCTACAAAAATACAAAATTTCAACTTCGGCTTATAATAAAAGCCCCAGCCCCAACCCATTGCGCCAAACATACTCATTATCTTACACTTTTGGCTTGAATTAGTTCATGAATGTGCATAAATTATCCTATGAAATACAAGTGCAATTTTCCTAAAACAATGAAAACCCACTACGATAACTAATCCAATAAATCTACATACTTAATGACGAACGTACTGTAAGAATATACAATGAGAATGATTTTCGTTGATTCTTTATACATGAGTTATTTTAGGTAAACCTACTAATTAAGCTAATCATAATAAATATACACTAATCATTTTGTAATTATCATCTAATGTACAACTCACACAAATCATTTGATACTTATCACACATATACTGTTAACACTCCTCCGTAGTTTGAGCGACGAAATCGTGAAAGCTCGAACTGGAGATTAAAAGGTAATAAACAATAAAGTAAAACTAATAAATAATTGTTGAAGAAGACATTCGACAGCAAGCGGAAGCACATCTTCAAGCAGCAACAGACATAAATACGCAACAAACCGGATAAACCAAAATATCCGAACCAAAGATGATAAACCAACGTATCCTGACCAAATGGGATAAACCAAAGTATCCCTTACCAAACAGGATAAACCAAAGTATGCTGACCAAACGGGATAACCCAAAATATCTCCTACAACTAAAACAAACGGGATAACCCACTCATTATCTTACACTTTTGGCTTGAATTAGTTCATGAATGTGTATAAATTATCCTATGAAATGCAAGTGCAATTTTCCTAAAACAATGAAAACCCACTACGATAACTAATCCAATAAATCTACATACTTAATGACGAACGTACTGTAAGAGCATACAATGAGAATGATTTTCGTTGATTCTTTATACATGAGTTATTTTAGGTAAACCCACTAATTAAGCTAATCATAATAAATATACACCAATCATTTTGTAATTATCATCTAATGTACAACTCACACAAATCATTTGATACTTATCGCAATATACTGTTAACCAAAGTATCCCTTACCAAACTGGATAAACCAAAGTATGCTGACCAAACGGGATAACCCAAAATATCCCCTACAACTGAAACAAACGGGATAACCTAAAGTATGCCATACAACTAAAACAAAGGAAATTACAACTAAGACTCTTGCACAAACATCAAAAGAGATGAGAAAACGAAAGTTGGTTCTAAAACTTCAACCCTAAAGAGTCTTCCAAACAAACGAGGCGTGTTTTTCCCTAAAAAAACATAAAGATCCGCCATTTTTTTATAGTTGATTGAGGTACGTTTTCGTTATTACTTGATATTTGAAGATGAAATATGACAGAGGTTAAGGTAAAAGGGAGCCCTCCGAACCTCCGGCGTGTAGCCGGCGGCCGGAGGCGGCGGCGGAAGAGTTTAGGTTTAGGGTTAGAGATTCAGGATCGTATGTCTGATACTATATAAGAATATACAATAAGAATGATTTTCGTTGATTCATTATACATGAGTTATTTTAGGTAAACCCACTAATTAAGCTAATCATAATAAACATACACTAATCACTTTGTAGTCCAACACGTACTTCATATCTTAGGCATTTGGGAAGAGGAAAATATGTGAAAAGTAATTTTTAGCTTATGTTGCAGACTCAACAACTAAGGCTGGAAGGCAAGGAAGGTGCACACTCACCTTACACATCAGCGCCACGTCAGCTTTTTCTCTTCTCTCTCTTCCACTCACTTACACTCACCTTTATGCGGACAAGAGACTCACTTCCACTCACCTTAACTCAATTTTTTTTTAATAATCACTAATTTAAAAACGTAAAACGTAAACATATAAAGACGAAAACATAACTGCACGAAATAGAAATTTTTTTATTCATAAACTAAAACCATTACACAAACTTGAGAAATTAAAAATATTACAATAAAACATGAAATTAAATATTACGAGACAAATGTTGTACTAAATCAGCACGAAGGTTTTGATGTATTTGATGTGATCTGATGTACCTCATAACTTTTCGCATTTCTTCATCGGATCGTATGTAGTCATTCGGCTGTTGTGCTTCCGTCGGTACCATTCGGGAGATATTGCCTTTTTTTGTCTTTTCGTATCATATTATGTAATATGATACATGTATACATCATACTCTGGATTCTTTCTTTTGTCACTATCTTTGTGGGATTGGCAAGTACCGCCCATTTCTTCTTCAAAACACCAAACACCCTTTTCTACATCTTTCCTTGCCGATTCCTGCATTTGCTTATACCTTATTCTCTTTTGGTCATCATCTGCTTGTTCTAGAATCGTCTTAATGAGTGTTGCCAATTCCGGATATATCCCATCAACAAGATAGTAACCAAATGGGTAAGTTACCCCGTTAGCAACAAACGGAATCTCCGGTGCTATCCCCTGTTTAAGATCGTTAAATAAAGGGGATTGATCAAGAACGTTGATGTCGTTGTTCGACCATGAAACACCAAAGAAAGCATGCCATATCCATAATTATTGAGATGCCACAGCTTCCAGCAAAATGAATGGATTCGAACCATGATCACGCCTAACATATTCCCCTGTGTGTGCATTCGGACAACCAAACCACTCCCAATCTGTACAGTCAAGGCTTCCTAACATCCCTGGAAACCCGTGTGTTTCTTCGTGATGTTGATAAATCTTTACGACATCAGTCATAGTTGGTTCCTCAAATATTCTGGGCCAAAAATTTCCATAACAGACTTACAAAAGGAATCAACAGCTCGACGAGATGTTTTTTCACTTATCTGTAGATATTCATCTAAAGCATCTGGGTTCGCACCGTATGTCAATTGACGAATTGCGGAGGTGCACTTCATCAAAGCGGAAATGCCTTCTTTTCCTGTGCAATCAATATTTTTCACTAAAAAATGAAAAATGAAGAGTTACCTCCCGAACTATCCAGTTGAAAGGAGATCGATTCATTCGGAACCTCTTTCGGAATGTACGTTCATCGTACAAAGGGTCGTTATAAAAATATGCGGTGACTAAATGGTCATGAGCACCATAATGATCACGATTAATCCGTTTTATTGCCGGCCGATTTGGTTTTCGGCTATTTCTAATAAACGAAACTGCTTTTGCAATAAAAGTCAAATTCCGACTTTCAATTTCTTGTTCTTCTTCAGAGTCGGTGAACATAAACGTGTCGGAATTCATTTGAAAATTAAAGGAATGAGATATGAGGAGATGTGTTTATATAGAGTTTAAAGTTAGTTTTGTGTTTTAGAAAATGAATTTGGTGGGTATTTATATAGGAAAAAATGGGGTAGTGGGGAATTTTTTTTTATAAACCAAACGGTCGATTTTTAAGTGGGCACGTTTATCAACTAGGTGAACCACTCACCTTAATTTGCATTGAATCGAGTGACTAGTGCGTGACTTGTTTGGCTGGGCATGGAGGTTCACGAGTGAGTGGAGGTAAGGTGAACGAGTCACACTCCCTTGCCTTCCAGTCTAAGTTAATACAGTGTTCTCTTTTACTGAAAGGTAACCATATTTACCAATTCAACTATATTTATAAGAAAAATGCATTACGTATATACTTGTATGGTAAATCTATGTTTGTTGGTTGAGGATGGCAATCTCGTTCTCATACATCAAGTGATTTCTCAAGTTTGATAAGTATAGTATGTATGTGTTCGGGTATTATTGCTTGCTTGCCTCATAAACTTTTATCACAATTGTGACAACAATAAACATATCTAACTAATCAGGGGCGTAGCTTGAATTTTTTTTTCTAGGACCAAAAATATTTAAAGTGCGTTAGCAAGTGCTAAAAAAATCATAATATATAATTATGTAAAAGTGTTGCAACAAATTTGCTCATTTATATAATTAATATAAAGTGAAAATACAATAATAATTCCTACCTAAATTTTAAATGGACTAACAAGTCTACCATTTTTTTAAGATGGGCCAAAAGTGAATATAATATAAAATTTTAATATATTGGGCTATATAATATTATGATATGATATCTATGTGTAATTATTAAACCAAGGTTTTCAAGATCGAGATCCTACCAAGGATCGTTTTCATTTTTGCAGATTGTGATCGTAAAATCGGATAGGGATCTTAAGATCCTACTCTAATGTTATTTCTTAATAGTTTTTGTATTATACAAATCTACAAATTATTATACATCATAAACACAAATACCATGAATGTTCCATAGAAATGTTGTCCTAAATTATGATTATGAATTGTTCAAAAAGATTAACATGTCGTTTTTTAACTTTTACAAAACAACAACCCATAAATTTGTAGTTTTTTAGTTTGTAGTCCGAGAAAAGTAAGATCGGATCGGATTAGATTTTAAGATCGTATGATCAAGATCGGGATTGGCATCCTATAAGATCTTAAGCTTGTAAAGATCCTATGTAGGATCCGGATCGTTTTTGCTTTGCAGTATCATAAATCGTAAGATCTTAAGATTAGAATCGGGATCCTGACAACTATGTTTAAACCTTTGTGAGTGGGTCATGGCCTACATTTGCACTCATATACCTACACATGTTTAAGTAATGCTTTGATAACTTAGGCTAGAAGGCAAGGATAAGGGAGACTCACCTTACACATCAGCGTCATGTGAGCTTTCTCTCTCCTCTCTCTTCAACTCACTTTCACTCACCTTTATGCGGACAAGAGACTCACTTCCACTCACCTTAACTCACATTTTTTTTAATAATCACGAATTTAAAAACGTAAACACAAATTTAATAAACACGAAATCGTAACCGCACAAAATAGAAAAACTTTTATTCATAAACTAAAACCATTACACAGACTTCAAAAATTAAAAATATTACAATAAAACATGAAATTAAATATTACGAGACAAATGTTGGACTAAATCGGCATGAAGGTTTTGATGCATTTGATGTGATCTGATGTACCTCATAACTTTTCGCATTTCTTCATCGTATCGAATGTAGTCATTCGGCTGATGTGCTTCCGTCGAGTACCATTCGGGAGATATTGCCTTTTTTTTGTCTTTTCGTATCATATTATGTAATATGATACATGTATACATCATATCTGGATTCTTTCTTTTGTCAATATCTTTGTGGGACTGGCAAGTACCACCCATTTCTTCTTCAAAAAACCAAACGCCCTTTCTACATCTTTCCTTGCCGATTTCTGCATTTGCTTATGCCTTATTCTCTTCTGGTCATCATCTACTTAATCTAGAATCGGCTTAACGAGTGTTGCCATTTCCGGATATATCCCGTCAATAAGATAGTAACCAAATGGGTAAGTTACCCCGTTAGCAAAAAACAGAATCTCCTGTGCTATCCCCTGTTTAAGATCGTTAAATAAAGGGGATTGATCAAAAACGTTGATGTCGTTGCTCGCCCCTGAAATACCAAAGAAAGCATGCCATATCCATAAGTCTTGAGACGCTACACCTTCCAGCAAAATGAATGGATTCGGACCATGATCACGCCTAACATATTGCCCTTTGTGTGCATTCGGACAACCAAACCACTCCCAATCTGTACAGTCAAGGCTTCCTAACATCCCTGTAAACCCGTGTTTTTCTTCGTGATGTCGATAAAGCTTTACGACATCAGTCATAGTGGGTTTCCTCAAATATTCTGGGCAAAAAATTTCCATAACAGACTTACAAAAGAAATCAATTGATCGACGAGATTTTTTTCACTTATCTGTAGATATTCATCTAAAGCATCCGGGTTCGCGTCGTATGCCAATCGACGAATTGCGGAGGTGCACTTCATCAAAGCTGAAATGCCTTCTTTCCGGTGCAATCAATATTATCACTAAAAAAACAAATAATGAAGAGTTACCTCCCGAACTATCCAGTTGAAAAGAGATCGATTCATTCGGAACCTCTTTTGGAATGTACGTTCATCATAGAAAGGGTCGTCAATAAAACATGCGGCGACTAAACGGTCATGAGCACCATAACGATCACGATTAATCCTTTTTATTGCCGGCCGATTTGGTTTTTGGCTTTTTTTAATAAACGAACCCGCTTTTGCAATAAAAGTCAAATTCTGACTTTCAATTTCTTGTTCTTCTTCAGAGTCGGTGAACATAAACGTGTCGGAATTCATTTGTAAAACTAAAGGAATGAGATATGAGGAAATGTGTATATAGAGAGTTTAAAGTAGTTTTGTGTTTTAGAAAATGAATTTGGTTTTTATATAGGAAAAAATGGGATAGTTTTTTTTTTTTTTTTTTTTTTTTTTTTTACAACAAACGGTCGAATATTTAAGACGCACAAATCAAGTAGGTGAGTGGGTCACATTATTTACTCTTGGGACTCGAGACTCACGCATAAGTCATGTTGGAGGGCAAGGAGACTAGCAAGTGAGTGAACAAATAAAGTGAGTGGTTTACTCCCTTACCGTCTAGCCTTAGAGACAAACATTAACTAAAAGCAGTCAAATATATAAAGTAAATGTTTTTTTTAACTTAACTCGATTTTTAAGTTAAGCGCACCTAAATTGGATAAATAAAAGTAAATTAAAAAGTTATAACGAGGACATTCAAAATTGGTAACTTTAATTCATTAATTATTATATATATAACTTAAAGAGCATTGTCAGTGGGTTATTTTAAAGTTGTCGGTGGAATTGTATAACGGTTTTTTATCGTGGTCGGTGTACTTTTTTAAACAGAAAATTATTTCTCACCATTGGGCTCGGCTACCTGGACTTGGTGTAATGTGTAGCCCATGTTTGACCCATTTGTTAAACAGTGTACGTATCTAATACCATCTAGAACACGCCACCGCTTGCCATTCTTATCATCTTATCTCACCTCTTTCTGCACGCCTTATTGGATGGGATGCAGTTTATAGATGGTGTGTCATGATTGAGCAGTCCTTATGTCGGTTTCTTCTTATGGGGAGTCTTGCGATAGGCTTTCGGTTTGGCTTCTTTTCATACCTGTTTGCAGATAATTATACATGTATAGAAATTGAATTTTGAAATTAGGGTTTTGAATTGGGTTACTATTGGAGGTTACTAATTATACAGATTCTAAAACCCTGAATCAATTATTACAAATTATTTGCAGATTCTTACTAGCTGTTTCAAATTATACGTGTGCTAATTTGTTTGAATCAGGGTTTTGAATTGGGTTACTGTTGGATGTGTTTGGATTAAATTATTATTACTGCTTATCAGCTAATCTTAAATGTCTTTGGTGGTTAATGGTATTGACTGTCATTGGTTTCGATTAAGAATGAGATTAGTAACATGTTGGCGAGGCAGCTAACTGAGCTTGCAACCACTGTTACTGTCCTTTCTGTTTTCGGTACCAGCCCACTAAGATTAGTACTATTGATTCCTTTCTGTTTTCGCCCCCGTTTGACTGCTGCTATATTCGTCCTTACCGACAACGCTCTTTAGTATATATATATATATATATATATATATATATATATATATATATATATATATATATATATATAAAATATGTGGTTGCTTGATAACAGTATATGAAAAAGCCAATGATGATTGTTGTTAGGCTATGATGATTGTTGTAATTTGAGGGAAATGAAACGAGCGGTTGGAAGCTTGACTCAAACCTGGCAGGGCAGCGACCGGTAGGCATGGTATAAACAGTTAACGATGTTTGAGTTCAGAAGTTTCTGCGATTCAGGTCGCATTGACCAATTTGAGCCCAAGTGTTTACTGTATCACTTTTGTTGTTTCGCTGTGGATCTAGTTTTAGTTAGTAACATTAAATAAAATTTGCACTGTTACAAAAAGGAGGTAGTGTAATGAGTACTGAGTTCATGACTTATGGAAATAGTATGTAAAATGTCATTAAAAGTGCCTCCATTGTTCGCGTGATGAAAGTCTAAAAGCTTTACGTGGCGTCAGAATGAGTGTCTTTACACTATTAGAGATCCCATTTTACGCATGCATATTCTTACGTATCTTTGTAACCCCTGTTTCAAATATCGGTGAGGCGTGATTACCATTGGTATATGACCTCTCTATTACCTAATAGAACAATATTTGACTGCGTGGTTAGACTATGAGCCTGCACAAGGGTGTTTGGGTGTGTGCCGATGAAGCTATATATCTATACTAAAGAGCGTCGTCGGTGGATTTTTTTAAAGGTGTACGTGGATTTTTAAAGGTTTGTTATCGTGGTCGGTGTAGTTCTTTGAAAAGAAAATTATTTTCTGAACATTGGGCATGGTTAGCTGGGCTCGGTGTAATGCGAGGAATTTAGAAATATATGATGTAGTAGCGGGCAGTGATGATTACATGTTTTCGGAAAAAAATGAAGTGGGTCATTGAAGGTTCGATACGCAACTTGGCAGGGCAATAACCGGACGGCATGTAGTTGTGATTATGCAACCGTGTTTTTTGCAGCCATGGCGGAATTTGGATCTCTTTTACCCTCTCGCATTTACAAATCTGAGCCTAATTACTTATTTTATTCAAATTTATGGTTTAAACTTATCGTTTTATACATTTTTAATATGTAAAGATAGACTTGTATATATATCGTACTGGGCTGTCATGATCCTTATAGGTTCTCTCACTCGGTTTAAACTTATCGTTTTTATATATTTTACTGGAACTTCTAATGGAACTTTTATGAAGATTGGCGTTGGTGAAAATAGAGTAGCCATTGCTGCTACTTTTCTCGACAAACATGCTTTAATTTATTCTGTCGGTATCGCTTTTTCAAAAAAACCAATACCAAAAAGAGTTGTTTCTGATGAAGAGTGGGGTTTTTGATGATTCGTATACCTTAGAACAAACTGTTGGAGAAGGTTCAGGAGTCCTTTCGGCTCACGATGAAACCATACTCAGGCCTATTTGGATGTCGTACTATAAGTACAGAAGAATAGTTCAAAGAGAAGTGTTATTGAAAGTCATCAGTTATTTGTATTGTGTGCACAAAAGAGGCTGAGAAGGGAACGACATTTAGACGTTGGATGTTCCCGTGAGTTACCTTTTATATATTTAGCATTCTTTTTACTTGCATTATCTGTTGGTGCTGGTTCCTGTTACTTAACCATTTTTTTTGCATGCAGGGAATGATGATCATACATATGCGAATGATGGTGATGATATATAAAATATTAGGTAGCAACAGGAGAATATTAGGTAGCGGTTGCAGCTGTGGATACTGTGGTGAGAAGTGAGCAGGGTGCGGTTGCAGCTGTGGATACTGTTCTGGGAGGTGCTTTATGGGCTCCAATATCATTCTCTGGTATAAGATTTGTGGTGTTTTGTTGTCGACAACTTAAAATGTAAATGTTTTTTGTGTCGATTTATGGTTTAAGATGATGATATTTGCATATTAACTTTCGTATTCTCCTGGCAGACTGTCGCAGTAATGCGTGAAATCAAGACAAAATGCGCTCAGAGAAAATTATCAAGGGGTGCTAATTTCGACAGGTTCGTGATGAATAAAAGTCGAATAAGATTTGCGGCTTTTGATTGTTCACGGTTCGTGACGAATAAAAGTTGAATAACAAACTGATATTTGTTTTTCTTTTTTTTAACAGGAAAGCAAACAACACACTCTTATGCGGTGTTTTTGGTGTTGCAACAGTAACGTGTCAATCACTTTATATTAGATCAGAAGCTATTGCTTCAATGCTACTTGCTTTTTCGATGTTTTCGGATAGAGTATCATTGCAGCTACAAATGTTTCTCGCTCTTAACAGGTTGCAAATGTTTCTCCCTCTTAACATGAAACTTTTATTGCTTTTATATGCTTATTACACTTTCAATCAATTTTTATGAGACGAGATTGATAGTAGCATCGATTATAAGTGGTTGTGATGTAACTGAAATTGTTAACCTATCCGAGCCTCATAAATATATTTATCAAATTTATCTATCTCATCATCATTATAATTTTTTTTCGGTTCAATGGGAGTATTAAGGGTATAGGGGTGTTTCGGATAGGCAGCTTTAAATTATCTGATCTATGCTGTTTCATAGCATTTCTCAGCTAAGCTTTGTGATGGAGTGCATATACATGAAGTTCGAAATTGGGTATGTGGACCAGACAAGCGTGTCTCGAATAACGATTACTGAAGCAATAGTTACGGTGTAGATGAGAAGGGAAGTTGATATATTAGGCCTACAGGTGATTGAATTTAAATCAATTAGCTACATTTATTGCACCACTATTTGGTGTGTCGTGGATCATTATTGCAAAATTGAACATACGCTTTGAAAATGAAGTCACAATTTTATTTTATTTTTTTATTTTTAAAACAAATGAGTATTTTAAGATACTTACCATATGGGATTTACTAAATATTTGGATAAAAATATAAGATTTTGGGTTAAGAAAGATAACCTATGGGAGCCATATTGAGTGTGACTTCGAAAAGAAATGGCAGGTAGCGAGTATTATTCAATTTTGACCCGTTAATCGACCTACAGTTTTTGACATATATACCTTGTTTATGATTACGTGAAAAAAAACACTATCAATTATTCCCAAAGTTATTGTCATATAATGAAACATCGTGCATGTTTAATTAGAAATTTCTTTTGCAGGTTAGTGGCCCTTCTGGGCAAATGAAATGGGTTTGAGGCGGCACGACAAATTTGGATGTCAGGAATATACAGGAGGCTATTGACAATAGGTTAGTTCACATTAGTTTATGACCTTCAACTGCTCTTAATATACAAATGTAGTGTATTGATGCAAGGTGTAACCATAGAGTAAGCGATCAAAGGTCTTATGATATTATCTTCGAACGCAGTTCAAGTAGACTTCCTTTTTGCGTATAGATATGGCAAACCTAGACTAGGTGTTCTCTGATAATGTGTATAGATATGGCAGACCTTCTTTACTTGGCTGTTAAACAAGAAATGTGGAAGAAATCTATGGAATTTCTTAGAACGTTCACCAACTCCATACAGTTCTGGGAAGCTTATAAGCAAACGCGTTTACTTGGTAACTTGGTAACTTTGAAGAAGGTCTGCCATATCCATAGGGAAGCTTATAAGCAAACACGCATAAGCACTTTTACATAAGACGACCCAAAGACCTCCTAAAACATGCTACTGATACGATTTTAAATTGACTAAATTTCCAACTGCAGGTTAAAGTCCATTGCGCCTTTGCTATTTGTTGGGGCGAATCCAAAATTGAAAACGGATCCTACTTCAAAAAATTTTGGGGGGCACACTCCTGCTGATCTAGCATAAAAAAATGGTTATGAGGTCTGCCAGCATGTTTTATCTAAGGTAACTACTCCGCACTTTTGATGTCAGATGTGGGTGTTTCATGAGAGATAAGGACAGAGGATAAAATAGTTGAAGTTAGTTGCATTATTACTTATATCATCATCATATTGCGCCTTTTTTTATTAAAATTAGTACACTTATGAATAGAAGATACTTAGACGATATTAGTTGTAATACAATGAGGTTTATGTGAACATGGTTGACTAACTAACAAGTAGTGTAACAACGTTAACAGTAGTGTTAATAAGTCATGAACATTTACGTATTTACAGATAATGCAAAACAGTCCTAAATTTCTATGGCATCTGGAAATGTTAATTTATATCATTTTATATGTTAATTTTTTCCTTCAAGAAGGCTTAACGTTCAATGTGTTTTTATGTATATACACAGCAGAAAAGATGCACAGCGTGGATGACATTAGCAGATTTTGGCGTCAAAGATACTTTTCTCCAAGTATGCTGGAGGTATAATAATGGAGGCACAACTGCGTCTTGCTGGTATCAATAGCAATAAAGAAAATTATCAAGTGGATACCAAAACTGACCTACTATGGCTGTCGATGAGCGTAAACAAGAACATTAAAAAAACTCCGCCGCAACGCGGCGAGGGGTTTTCACCTCGTTTTGAATAAGTGTCATTATGGCATCAAGTTAGAAAAATCAATAAATTATACCATCAATAATAGTATATGTTTTAGACTTCTTTTCCACAAACAAGTGTCATTATTGCAATTTAAGACATAGAAGAATATTATCAACAATTTATATCATTTCACAAGGTATTTTGGCATTTTGAACTAGGGTTGAGCAAGTCATCTGAACGGATCGTACCGACCGACAGACCCGACTGAGACCGGACCGACCACATTCGGTCCAGACCTCGATCGTGGCATCGGCTTTTGGGCTAATTCGGTCTCGATCTTGGTCGGTTCAGTCAAGTCCGGACCACAAACCGACTATTTTTCCTTGTTGGACCCAACGGACCGAGACCGGACCGGACTGGACCGACCACATTCGGTCAAGTCCTCGGTCTCGGCTTTTGGGCTAATTCAGTCTTGGTCGGGTCGGTCCGGTCCGGTCTGAGACGGATGCTCAGCCCTATTTTGAACTATAAAAACCATATACATATGTATTTGAATAACAAGGTACCCGTGCTAAGGGTGATGATAGTTCAAAAACCTGATCAGACCGACTAAGACTGTACCGGACCGAGACCGACCAAGACTAAAACCAAAGACCGAGGACCGGACCGAATGTGTTCGGTCTGGTCTCGGTTGGTCCTTCGGTCGGTCCGAGAAGGCATTATTGGTCAGTTTGTACCCGGATCAGACCGAGACCGAATTCGCCCAAAAACTTAGACCGCGACCGGATCGCATATCCTTCGGTTTAGTCGGTCTCGGTCGGTCCGGTCTGTTCGGTTGGTTTGCTCAGCCCTAACCTGTGTGATACTGCGACGGGTACCCTGAAATTATAATTATATGCAAACAAGGTTTACTTTATTTACATTTTTTATAACAATAACATTATCAGAATATTTTACATAAAAATAATAGGACACCCACACAATGCCATGCCAACATAGAGACGGTAGTCAATAATGTTATGGTAATAGGTGGTTAAAGTGGTTGATAGTAGCTTGTAGCCACAACTATGTAGTAGGCGATGCATTATGCTTCATTCTATTTTAATTTTAATCACCAATATTGCAAATAAAATAAACAACTATATTAAGTTGATTGAAAATGAAATTCAATCTCACTTGATGGGTCGGCCATGAGAATATTGTAATTGGACTAGCTAACAAATGACAACCTAATTAGGGATTTTGGTTTAGTGTGTACTTTTCATCACTTTCACAACTTGAAGCAAACGTCTCACTCAATATCTCCATTTCATTTTGTTTGTTGTCCTCTTCTATTTTCCTTTTTCTTCCATGGTTACTATTTTGATTCATGACCTAGATATTATTACTATGAGTAGTCAATGTTAATACCAACACCAGTTATTTGATTTTACCAAATTTTTACTAAACCCGTTGGTTTTGTTTTACCGCTGCAACTGTCGATTGATTCGGTCCTTTAAAAAAAATTATACTACTTTCACCGCAATGGTATTGTTTTGCCGGTGCCAATTTGATTACACAGATAAATGATTGTCCTGTTTTTTTAGTTTGCTTAGTTGTTGATTTTGATAATTGTGTAACACCTCCAGTTTTGAATAGCAGTGTGTGATGGGGCAGGAGGTGCCGATGAGGGTCCTCCAACCTCGAATGTAGATGCCAATCCTGAAGGTCCTCCCAGAGGTAACAACAGAAGTAAGATAAAGTGTAGTGTCAGACTCATCAGAAGACTCTAACAGAGGTGGTGGTGATAAAGGTCGTGCTACATCTGGTACAACAACTACAAGAAATGCCTCTAGTTCTTCCTCCACATCTTCTAACTCTATATCGAGGTTTTCTTCAGGGTCTTCCTCAGGATCTTCCTCCTTATCCTCTAAGTTCATTCCGAGGTCTTCCTCCTCATTATCTAAATTCATCCTGAGGTCTTCCTCATCTGATCCATTATCTAGATCCTCATATTGTCCTTCTTCGGGATCAGAACGAAAGCATCTAGAAAACCATATCTGGGTTCAGGAGAGTTTTGGTTCCTGTACCGATACTTCAGGTGCTAGCTCGGGCTGAGCTGGTATATGATCAGGATTAGCTGGAATGTGATCAGGAGAATTTGACTGTGCCATTATGTCCTGAAATCGGTATACATTTTCGTAGTTAGTTAAACATTTATAAGAATAAAACAGTGATATGTTAAAGAGTAAGCATGACAGACGGAATGTGAAGACAATTGATTGATGTTCAAAGTTATATATATATATATATATATATATATATATATATATATATATATATATATATATATATATATATATATATATATATATATATATATATATATATATATATATATATATATATATATATATA
>BPTQ01000009.1:238956146-238969901 GCA_019973895.1 Chrysanthemum seticuspe
ATCTGGTTTTCACACTAGCTTATTGGTTAAGCTTGAACATTAGCTTAAAGTTGGTAGGTTTAGGCTGTTTTGGATTATTAGTGAAATTGAACCAAATCATTGAAGTTTGTTCATTAGAGGTTAAGAGCAGTTGAAATTAGTTGCTTTTAGGAGATTTTAGTATAATCTAGCTTCTGTAATCAATTGGTGCCCTCTAGTGCTTTTTAGCTTATTCTTAAGAGCCTATTTTCAAGCAGTTGCACTACAGCTTCTTTCTCTTACACATAAGCCATAGTTTTTATATTTTTCATAAACTTAGAATATAATTTTAGACTTTTCTTGAAATTTACAGATTTTTCCAGTTCTATTTACTATTTTTCCTATTTTAAAACAGTTTTTAGTACTTTTTAAATAGCTTTTATTACAATTAAATCAGAAAATATTCAAAAAAATAAATTTTCAATTTTAATAGATTAAGATAAATACAAAAAGCAAAAAAATAATTTTTCTAGATTTTTCCTAGCTTATTTTGTAATTTTTAGCCATTTAATTAGATTTAAATAGTTTGAAATTCGTAGAAAATAGAAAAATAATCAGAAAAATACAAAATTAGTTTTGAAAATTCTCTTTAGTTATTTAGATTTTTGAAAAATATTTTCATATTTTTCCTTTTAATTTTCATAATTCTTAGTATTTTAAATTAGTTTTAAAAGTTAAAAATTAGTTTTTTAATTCGAATAAAATCCAGAAAAATCCTAAAAATTAGTTTTAATTCATAAATAGTTTTCAAATTACATTTTTAGAGTAAAAGTAATTTTAGGTTATTTTTAGGATATAGATTAGACGTAGTTGCATTTATTTACGTTTCGTTTATTAAGTTTTAGTTAATTCTCGTAATTAGGATTTCCCGTAGATTAGATTCCCTTAATTACTTTCCCAATTCCCGTAGTTTTTAAAATCAAAATCATTATCCAAAACATCGAGCATTAAAATTCCAAACCAAAAACGACGTTGGCAATTCACGCCTCGTTGGGAAACGATTCGGGTTGACTAATCCGTATCAACGAACACACACGGGATTTGATTTAATATTCTTTTTCCTAAAGGAATTTTGAATCTATCTTCGTGATTATTTTTGATATCGATATTGAGGTTTTATCCATACACATACCCCTAAGCCTACATAAGACGAATCAAATTTTGGCGCCGCTGCCGGGGAGCTTGTGTCGCGACAATATCGTTAGAGGTTTGACGATTAGTGACTCGAGATCCTTCCTTCGTGAAGTTACTATTTTTCTAAAAATCAAAAAAGTAAAAAATATTTTCTTTTTTCTTTTGTATATATATATCATATTAAAAATACAAAAAGATTTTCTCTTGTGTTTTTGAGCTTAAATAGAAGACACCAATTATATAACATTCTCAACGGAGGTGTTATCATTACTAAGTTCCCGAACTAAAGATAAAAAACTTGCCTTTGTGTCGCTTGTGAATTGATTTATTTCTATCGGATAAACAAACTGTGTGGTGGGTATAAGGACGACCTGACATTAAATTGCGGCTGAAAAGAGGCGGGTTTTTAATAAGCTTCGCGCTGACCTAAAAAGCTTCTCCGCTCGCTTGTGCGTTTGTCTTATAGAAGTGATTTATTCACTTGGTATTATTGGTTAAGTTCACTGTTGTTTTCGAATACCGTTCTCTTTTAATTGCCTTGGTTTTTGAAAGTGCATGCGCACTCGTTCTAATAACTACAGACCGATACGTGAAACTGCTACAATTCCGAGAAGGCGAAATAGACGTGCTCCATTAGTCGAACCCGAGATTCGAACTAATCCGACTCCGCCCATCATCGAAATGGCGGAGGACAACCGATCCATGCTAGAGCAACTACAAGCACCTACCGAGGGTTATGGAGAAGCTATCGTCGTCCCGGCAATCGTTGCCGATAACTTTGAGCTTAAACACGGCTTGATCAACTTGGTATCATCGAGCCAATTTTACGGATTTGAGAGGGATGATCCTCACTCTCATATCCGACGGTTTAACAAGCTCACGTCTACGATCAAGTACCGTAACGTTCAGGAAGAGGCTATCAAGCTACTACTCTTCCCATTTTCACTCGAGGGGGCCACCCGGATTTGGCTCGAAAAACTACCCCCTCGATCGATAACCACATGGGAGAATTTAGTGTCAAAATTCGTGAACGAATTCTTTCCACCGTCTAAAACAACAAGCTTAAAAAATGAAATAACAAAATTCACACAAAGATTTGATGAATCATTTAGTGAGGCATGGGATCGATTCAAAGATTTGCTTAGGCAATGTCCCCATCATGGTTTTTCTGAGTTGCACCAACTTGATACGTTTTATAACGGTTTGAATGAAACTGATCAAGACTCTCTCAATGCCGTCGCGGGTGGTAATTTTTTGACCCGATCAACGAGAGATGCCTTGTCGATTATTGAGAATAAATCTAAAGTTCGTACCTCACGTAGCAAATCGGTTGCTGCCCGAGTGAGTGCTACACCATCGTCCTCGTCTTATGAAAATACGTCTAGAACCGATGCTAAGATTGATAAGCTTACGGATATGATACAGGCTTTGGTTAAGATTAAGACGGCTAAGGTTAATTCTTCTCCACCCGCTCAAGTCAAAGCGGTGGAAACGACTTGTACTACTTATGGTGGTCCGCATGCTTACTACAATTGTACCGCCACCGATGGAAATCCTTTCGAAGCTAACGCCGTAACCGGAGGTAACCAATACCGTCCTCAAGTTGAACCGAATCCTCGTGTTAGTAATCAAATGGGACCTCCGGGATTTTCTCAATCGAACAATCAGACTCGTTTTAATCAGAATCAAGTTCGTGGACCAAATGTTCAAAACCAATTCAAAGCCCCACCAAATCAATACCCGAACCAAGGAGTTAACTACAATCAAGGATATCAAAATCCAAGCTATCAAGCTCCACCTTTGCCTTCAAATGAATTCACAACTTACGTTCAACACAACAATGCTACCATCCACACTATGAAAAACCAGATTACAAGTTTGAGGAACGAGTTTCAATCTTCGTTAACTAGACAAAACAATGAGTCTAGGAATGAGATTCGACTTCAGAACAACAAATTGGATGCTTCGCATAATAAACTCGAGAACATGTTGAATGCTGTTTTGTGTAAGATCAGTCAACCTTCAACTTCGGGATCTCTTCCAAGTGATACCATTCCCAACCCAAAGGGTGAATTGAAAGCTATAACCACACGGAGTGGTAAGGCCTATGATGGACCCTCGTTTCCTACTCCGTTGGTGAGGGAGGAGGAACGAGACACCGAGATTATTGAAGAAAATGTGCAACCTGCACCCGTCCCATCTTCGACCGTCCAGATTCCGATTCCGGAACCCGATGTTCTGAAGACTACTTTAAAACCTTCACTTCCTTATCCTTCCAGACTTCATGATCAAAAGCTTCGTGACAAAACCGAAAACCAAATGGAGAAATTTGTTGAAATCGTTCAATCCTTGAATTTTAACATCAGTTTCACCGACGCTTTACTTCTCATGCCGAAATTTGCCGCTATGATCAAAAATTTAGTGAGTAATAAGGAAAAGTTAGCCGAAATAGCGAAAACACCGTTGAATGAGAATTGCTCGGCGGTGCTCCTCAAGAAACTTCCCGAAAAGTTAGGAGACCCCGGCAAATTTCTTATACCTTGTGAGTTTCTGGGAATAGTGAAATGCTCCGCCTTGGCCGATCTTGGTGCGAGTATTAACTTAATGCCTCTTTCGATTTATAACAAGCTTTCTCTCCCGGATCTCACTCCTACTAAGATGACTCTTGAACTCGCGGACCGTTCAACCTCTATTCCGAAAGGAATCGCCGAGGACATATATGTAAAAGTAGGACCACTTCATTTTCTCGCCGACTTCGTTGTCGTTGACTTTGATGCTGATTCCCGAGTGCCTCTTATTCTCGGGAGACCTTTCTTAAGAACGGGTCGTGCGATGATTGATGTTTATGAAGGAGAAATCACTTTACGATCTAACAAGGAAACCGCCTCGTTTAATATTAACCATCCTTCGAGATACTCCTCTAACTATGATGATGCTTCTATTAATCGAATCGACGTTCTCGATATTGCTACGGAGGAGTATGCTCAAAAGCTTCTTGATTTTATGGGTGGCAATCCCACCATTCTTTCTGAAAATGTTGAACCATCTTCTGAACCGATTATTGCCGATTCTTCCCCCTCTCTTACTCCGTTCGAGGGAGGTGATTTCCTTTTGGAAGAGATCGATGAGTTTCTTACTGATGATGAATCGATTCCACCGGGAATTGATGATGGTGTTTATGATTCGGAGGGAGATATCCTTTATCTTGAGCAATTGTTGAATGAAGATCCATTACCGTCACTCCCTCCGAAAGCAATCACGATTGAAGAAATCAAATCCGTACAAACGTCTAACGAAAAACCTCCAGAGCCCGAGCTCAAGGATTTACCTCCTCATCTTGAATACGCTTTTCTTGAAGAACCGAATAAATTTCCCGTCATCATTGCTAAAAACTTAAAAGATGAGGAGAAAACCGCACTTTTGGATATTCTTCGAAAACATAAGAGTGCCATCGCTTGGCAAATTTCTGATATCAAAGGCATAAACCCTCGTTTTTGTACTCACAAGATCTTAATGGAAGATGATTGTAAACCCGTTATTCAACAACAACGTAGGGTTAATCCGAAAATTCATGAGGTTATCAAAAAGGAAGTTCTGAAACTCCTCGACGCCGGAATCATTTATCCAATCTCCGATAGCTCATGGGTTAGCCCTGTCCATTGTGTCCCGAAGAAGGGTGGGATGACCGTCGTTACCAATGAAGATAACGAATTAATTTCCACACGCCTCGTTACCGGATGGAGGGTGTGTATTGATTATCGAAAGTTGAATGATGCTACACGAAAGGATCATTTCCCGCTACCTTTTATGGATCAGATGCTCGATAGTCTAGCGGGGAATGAGTTCTATTGCTTTCTCGATGGTTTTTCTGGTTACTTTCAAATTCCGATCGATCCGCAGGATCAAGAGAAAACGACTTTCACGTGCCCTTATGGAACGTTTGCTTACCGACGAATGCCATTTGGTTTATGCAATGCTCCAGGAATGTTCCAAAGGTGCATGATGGCTATTTTTCATGACATGATCGAAAATTCTATGGAAGTTTTTATGGATGACTTCTCGGTTTATGGATATTCTTTCACTTCTTGCCTCTCTCATCTAGATCACATGCTCAAACGGTGTGAAGACACCAATTTGGTCTTGAATTGGGAGAAGTGCCATTTCATGGTTCAAGAGGGCATTGTCCTCGGCCATAAGATTTCAAAATCTGGGATTGAGGTCGACCGAGCTAAAGTTGACGTTATAGCTAAACTCCCTCATCCCACTACCGTCAAAGGTATTCGGAGTTTTTTGGGTCATGCCGGTTTCTATCGCCGTTTCATCCAAGATTTCTCTAAGATAGCCCGCCCTCTGACCCATCTCCTTGAAAAGGATGCTCCGTTTATCTTCACCGATGAATGCGTTGAAGCATTTAATTTTCTCAAAAAGAAATTAACTGAGGCTCCGATCTTAGTTGCCCCGACTGGGATTTGCCCTTTGAGCTCATGTGTGATGCAAGTGATTACGCAATTGGGGCAGTCTTGGGGCAACGTAAATCGAAACATTTTCAACCCATACACTATGCGAGTAAGACATTGTCTGAGGCCCAACACAATTACACGACTACTGAAAAGGAATTATTGGCCGTTGTTTATGCTTTTGAGAAATTTCGACCCTACCTTGTCTTATCGAAGACCATAGTGTATACCGACCATTCTGCCCTAAAGTATCTTTTGGCAAAGCAAGATGCTAAGCCACGATTACTTCGGTGGGTTCTCCTCCTTCAAGAGTTTGATGTTACTATTCTTGACAAAAAAGGAGCGGAGAACCTTGTTGCCGATCACCTTTCTAGACTTGAGAATCCCCATCAAAGTGTGCTCGAGAAAAAGGAGATCACGGAAACATTTCCTCTTGAGACACTTGGGATGATTGCTAAGAAAGACCCGAACACCCCATGGTTTGCCGACTTTGCAAATTACCATGCGGGCAATTTCATCGTGAAAGGGATGTCGTCCCAACAAAAGAAAAAGTTTTTCAAAGATGTTAAGCATTATTTCTGGGACGATCCCTACTTATTTAAGATTTGTGCGGATCAAGTAATCCGGCGGTGTGTTCATGGCCAAGAGGCTCTTGATATTCTTCAATGCTTGCCATAACGGACCCACTGGTGGCCATCATGGTGCAAGCTACACCGCTAAGAAGGTTTTTGATTCCGGATTTTATTGGCCTACCATATATCGAGATGCTCATGATTTAGTCAAATCTTGTGATTCTTGCCAACGTCAAGGGAAAATTTCGCAAAAGGATGAAATGCCACAAAATGCTATTCAAGTTTGTGAGATTTTTGACGTGTGGGGCATCGATTTTATGGTACCATTTCCATCATCTAGGGGTAATAAGTATATCCTCGTGGCCGTCGACTACTTGTCCAAATGGGTTGAAGCGAAGGCGCTCCCCACCAATGACGCCCGAGTGGTTGTTAAGTTCTTGAAGAATTTGTTTTCCCGATTCGGAGCACCTCGTGCTATCATCAGTGATCGCGGTACCCATTTTTGTAATGAACAATTTGCTAAAGTTATGGCTAAATATGGAGTTACCCATCGTCTTTCTACCGCGTATCACCCGCAAACAAGTGGACAAGTTGAGGTCTCAAATCGTGGTTTGAAAAGGATTTTAGAAAGGACCGTAGGAGAAAATCGAGCTTCATGGGCCGATAAGTTAGATGATGCATTATGGGCTTTTCGCACCGCATACAAGACACCCATCGGGTGCACCCCATTTAAGTTGGTGTATGGAAAAGCTTGTCACTTGCCCATCGAGCTCGAGCATAAGGCATTCTGGGCCTTGAAACATGCTAACTTTGATCTTAAGACCGTGGGTTGATGAGTGTCTAAATACTCATTATTTTTGTACTGTTTAGAATGCCAAAAACATCTGAAAACACTCAGAAATGCATCCAAATGATAAAAATATCACAAATAAGTGTTTTATGTGTTTTAAATGCAAAAATATCAAAATCTGCTGAAAAACGTATCAAGTTTGCATAATTGGCAGTTTTAGTCCCCCAAGTTTCAAAAGTTGTCAAAAACAGTCCCTGGTAAATCAAAATAAAGAAAAATATCATTTTAAGTCCCTAGGGATTCTTAAGTTGTCAAAATTGGTCCTTGAGATTTAAAATTGCAAAATTACAATTTAGGTCCCTAAACTTTCAAAAATGTCAAGTTTGGTCCCTGGAAATTTAAAAATGTCAAAACTGGTCCTTGTACTATTGGAACTTGTCAGTTTGGTCCTTGTGACAAATTTGGAGAAATTACAGGTTTGGTCCCTCTAGTTTGGCAGAATTACAAGGAAGGTCCTTATCATTATTAAACCATGACCCTTTGTCTCATTTGATCCCCTGCCAAAACCATTGTGACCCTGCCATTCCCTTTGACCCCTCTATTTTGGACCCCTGGTCAAACCTCAGTCAAACAATATCCCTTTGCCGCCCACTGTTTATCTCCCCCACCAAGTTGCCTGCAACCAACTCTCACCCATCTCCCATCACCCCAGGCTTTATTCCTTCCCCCTCATCATCACAACCCACCACAATTAATGCCACCCCCCCTAGTTGCTAGTTCAGAGCCCACAGGTCAAAACCAGTCTTTCCCGCCAAAATGATCCAATGGCCAATATCATTTCTAGACATCCAATGGCCAAGATTTTTAATGGGATTCGATCAGAGGACACGTGGAAGTCACTTGGTGTATAAAAGAGAGGAAGAGAAGCAAAGACAAAGGCAGTACTTAGTTTTTTTTATTCATGTATGTCGTTTTTAGTAGTAATGTTTTAATTTAAGTTTGAAGTTGTAATTTCCTGTTCTTATGTACTCCAATTAAGTTGTTTTCTCAATATAATCCAATTTCTAGTATCAAGTCAAAGTTTTAATATCAATTTAAGTTTCTATGCTTACTGTTAAGAAAATCAGTTTCAAAGTCTTATATCCAAGCTATCAGAAGCTCATTTTTCAATCCAAATAAGCTTATATAAGCTGCTTATAGCTTTTTGTAGGCTTATAACTCAAATTTAAGCAACTTAGGTCTTGGGTCAACAAAAGTCAACTGTGCAGCATAATTGGTTCAAACAGGTTTGGAAATGGAATGGGATTGATGCAGTACTTGGATTGGGTTGATTTGATATAGAATAGTGGTATTTGGATTGGTATAAGCTGCATAATAAGCTGGACAAGTTGTGAGTTCCAAATTACTTTGCACTGTATTTTGTTTTAATCTGCATAACCTGTTTTGTTGAAATCTGTAGTTACTAAATATCTTAAACCTGTTTACTTAGCTATAATTAGATCATTGTGTTGCAGTTTTATTGCTAGTATAAGCTAGTAAGTAATCAGTTAGCTTAAAAGTTCAAATCAGTCATTTAAATTAGTGTTAGGATTTTGTGGCAAAAATGTGTTAGAGGGCTAAGCAGTAGTTAAAATCAGTTGGTTTACATTTCTTTAGTCATTTGAAATCCATTCCAGTCATAAAATTGTGCCTGCATTAGCTCAAAGTCAATTTCACCTCTAAACTGTCTTAATAGCTTAACTGTTGTGATTTTGTCAAATCAAAAGCTAGTTTTGTGTTTAGAAATCATAGGTATAGCTTTCATTAGCTTTATTTTGTCTTATAACATCATAATCAGTCCATAAATTGAGCTCAAATCTCAAATAAGTCAACTTTACACAACTGCTTCAAAAGTCAAAGCTGAAAAAGTGATTTTGAGCTCAACTAGGATGATTTTTCTTGGATTCATTTCTGAGCTAAATTAAGTGAAAACATGGGCTTTTAAACTTCACTTGGTCTATTTTCTTATTATCATTTTAGTAGATTTTTGTAAATTTTTTATAAGCTTCAAAAAGGCTTGTCAAAGAGGGCTTATTTGCCCTGTTCACAAACTCAGTGAACACTGAGTTTGCACAGGTTTGTGAAGGCTTCTCAACAAGCTCATAAGAGCTTTTCCAGGTCTGATTTTTGGTTTTTAAGCTCTTATCCAGGTCTTCTTGAGGTCCCAACATCTGGTTTTCAATTTCTTGCTTATTTAGTAGCTTATTTTCTATTTGCAAAGTAGCACCTAAAACTGTTTAAGCACTTGAATCTTCAAAACATCAAATCATAGCAGTGTGTAATTCAGAGGGTTAGAATAGTTGTAATCAGTTGCTTTCTAGTAATTTTAACTTATTGCAGCTTCTGTATCAGTTTGGTGCTCAGTTGGACCCTTTGGCTTATTCAAAGTGCTTATTTATAAGCACTTACAATTGCAGTTTCATATTCTACCACATAAGCCACTGTTTTTCTATTTTTCCTAGATTCAGTATATTAAATTAGACTTTTCCTGAATTTTTCATATTTTTCTAGCACTGTTTACTATTTTTCTTAATTTAAAACAGTTTTTAGGCTTATTTAATTAGCTTTTAATACAATTAATTCAGAAAAACTTCAAAAAAATAAGTTTCTATTTTTCCTAGGTTAAGATAAATATAAAAAGTAAAAAAATTATTTTTCCAGATTTTTCATAGTTTAATTTGTAATTTTTAGCAATTTAATTAGTTTTAAATAGTTTAAAATTCAAAAAAAAAGAAAAATAATCAGAAAAATACAAAAATAGTTTTGGAAATTCTCTTTTGTTATTTTAGATTTTTCCAAGTCATAATTTCATTTTTCTAGCTTTATTTCATATTTTCTTGTAATTTAGGCTATTATTAAATAAGTAAAATTAGTTTTTAATTAATAATAATTAGATAAATAGTTTTAAAAATAATTTTCTTTTTCTAAAAATTTTCTCATATCATTAGATTTGTAAAAATATCATTTTCATATTTTTAGGATTAATATTGCTTCAGTTCACATTTTCTTGTATACGTCACGTAGTTTTTAATTTAAATTTTATAAAAGAAAAATCAAAAACATTAGATTTTACAAATAGTGATAGCGTTTATTTAATTTAGTTTATCTTTTTAATTTCCTTTAATTTGCATTTAAGCCCCTGTAATTTGTATACTTTTTCTGTAGTTATAATAAATCAAAACTCTTTTCCGTTCAAATCCTCTCGATCACTATACGTTTGACTATTCTCGCACAGCTCGTTGGGACATAACGACCTGGGGAAACACTATACTCTCCTGATCTTCATTGCATTTTTTTTCAGACTGTTTTAAGTTTGTTACGGTTAGCCATTCACAAGTGGCTAGCTTGCGTGATAAAACTTGACGGTTTGGGACGAATCAAATTTTGGCGCCGCTGCCGGGGAGCTGTGCTAATTATCTTACGTTTAGCAGATTAGTGATTTGAATATTCACTCCTTTTTCATACCATCTATATATATATCTATATTTTCTTATAAAAAATCCAAAAACCCAAAAACATCCAAAAACGTATAAAACGCAAAAATATTTTGCTTTTGTTTCTATATATGTGTCAAAGATAAAAATACAAAAAGATTTGTCGTTTTCTTTAAATAATAACAACATAAAAGATTACCACCGCAAACCAAGGCAGTGTACTACCTAACTGGGGGTACGACCATAATAAGTTCCCGAACCAAAGATTTAAAACTTGCCTTTGTGTCCTTGAGATTGGTGTACCTTTTTCAAAGAAGCCATTCATCTTGTGATTATTGGTTTAAGTTCACTGTTGTTTTGCCTCGATATTGTTTTAATTGGATTTGTTGTTATATCTACTTGTCAAAACCATAAAACCAAAAAAGATTCTCCTTACCCCATTTTCACCATTTTCATAATTCCTTTCCTTAACTCTGAGATCTCTTAGAGTTAACTCTAGTGTATGCGCACTCGCTCTTCTAGGTCTGTGAGCCCATTTCGTGAGCTTGTCAGGATTCCAAGAAGGCGTGTCCGTAGACTTTCTGCTCCATCAGTCGGATCTGAGATCCGGACTGCTCACACTACTTCCGTTATCATGGCGGAAGAACGCCCTATGTGTGAGCTTCTCCAGGCACCCATCGACGGGTATGGAGATGCTATTGTTATCCCAGCCATTGTGGCTGAAAATTTTGGGCTCAAAACCGGGTTACTGAATCTTGTAACCTCAAGTCAGTTCTATGGTTTTGAGCGGGATGATCCTCATGCTCATATTCGATGGTTTAACAAGATTGCATCTACCATCAAATACAAGAATGTCCCTACCGATGCTGTTAAGCTTCTTCTGTTCCCATTTTCCCTTGAGGGGCAAGCCCGGATTTGGCTTGAAAAACAACCCCCTAAATCAATCAAAACATGGGAAGACCTGGTGAAGAAATTTGTGAACGAGTTTTATTGTAAGATATAACTTTTCACATACACATCAAACCATAACACAAAGTAGCATATAGATGGAATTCTAGAGAGAGAAAGTTAGAGGTTTAGGGAACTTAGTAAGAGAAAGTGAAAGATATTATTATGAGCTCCAACTCTCTACCTTGGGAGGTAGAGAGTATTTATAGTCTTACATAACTCGCCACACTTTGGGCTGTGGATCAGGCATACAGTGGGTAAAGACCCGTCCGTCCTCCACGGTGTTACTTAACTAAATACTACTAAACTTAAATGAACTACGACTACGAGATTTCTAACGATTACATTTAACAATTGATCTTGCATTCTTGATGTAGTCCTTTGCTTCTAAGCTCGTAGTCATTGATTCTTCACATTGCATGTTTGGTTATTCCAAGTGGAGGTCTTTTACTGATCCACGTGATGATAAGTTTGAGCCATCTTTGGAGATCATCAGCTATCAACAATCTCTGACACATCCTTTCTGGTGTTGGTATTTTGTGATGTTGTGACTTTGGGACCGACATGCTCACATTCTGGATCATGATATCTTCTCATCAGAGTTGCGGAAGCATTAGTTGATTCATGATATTGGCAGCAGCGTAGCAGAAGCATGGAGTGAAAATATCAGAGTCATTGATGCACTAATCATGATTTCTTTTGAGATGAATGTGTTAAGTGAGCATGCGGCTATGGATTGACCGCTTCATTCTGATCAGCTGCAAACGTCGGGTGTACCTGCATACAACAGTTAGCAATAAATCGCACGAAAATGTCTTTGATCACTTTCGTTGAATTGAGGTACACGGCCCACGGTTCCCCGTTGATCAGTATAAATACTGCCTGTGATCAGGTAGAATTCCTAAGAATCTCATTGACAGGGTTTCGCAGCTGTTCTAGCTGTTCTCAAACCGGAACATCTCAAAGAAGACAACACGGAGTGAGTGAACCAGCGATTTTTTTTTTTTTAATTCCACTGATTGATGAAAAGAGATTTGAAAAACAATCGTGTATTGCTCAATAGAAATTGTTTTTACAATACACCGAAGGTTTTATTGAAAATCAATTATCAATCATAAAAATACCTTTTGGTTTGAAAAATCAGTACACAGTCGATGTGCTAAAGAAAAGAGTTTTTAAGCACAAAGACCGGTTTTTCAAAGGTATCCGTCAATCCATAACCTGAACCAGGTTTGATTCAAGAGATTGAATCGCCCCATTGTTTCTGTTCAGTTGTCACATGGTTGATCTATATAATAGATCTCACATGCCACCTACCAGGAGCTTGTTTGATGTTGGCTCCAAAAGGCTTTCCATCTTCATTGTGAATATGTAAACACATCACTCAGATGTTCTGGCAATACCACAAGGATAATGCGTAGGACTCAAGATATAATCTCTCTTTCCACATTGTGTGAAACAGAGAGTCTTCATTGAAAGTGTCCTAATGAGATTTGTTGATGATCTCGTGGCTCTAGACTTAATTTGTGCATATTTGGATCCTATAACGGAGACTAGGGAGAGGGTCTCCTTCTTCAATATCAACCATCTCTAAGAGAAAGTCGATAGATAACGTCGGTTCCCCGTGAGAATGAAACAAGCCCTTTTAAGAGGAACTTGAGTGGTTTGGAAAGTTGAAGTGCAGTGCGTCACTGGGTCCATGACGTCTTGTCTTCAATACCGATGTTACCATCAGTAGCATATGAAGTGAACCCGGTTTCTGCCCTAAGGTTGAATAAATGGAGGGCTAATTGTTTTCACCCTTTTCTCATTCAATTCTTTTTAATTCTTCAACCCCTTCAGTGCTTACCGAGACTTCATAGCTAGAACCTTGTTGGGTTTATTCCAGTACTAGCTCAGTCTTAGTCCGCACTCTTCCCTTATCTCATTTTTCTCCTTTTATCATCATACCTAAGGACTTCTACACTAACTAGTGGATTGTCCCTGGGTAGATCCCTCCGGTTCTGGCGGATCATGGGAACCAATACCTAACCTTATCATCCTTATATCACCGTACATTAAAGTAAAGTTGGTCGGTCTATTTGGTATTGTTCATCTGCCATTGGATCCAATAGAAACCATTTGAAAATCAATTCAGATACTTGTGATGTGTTATCAAAGCATTTTGTACCTGAATTGTTTTTGATATTTTTAGAACGAGAACTCCCCCTCAACATGTGCATCAAGTATTTGAAAAATGTTAAGCACACGGAGGCAAGAGAAAGAATTAACTTCTTTGATTACCATTTTCTAAAAGATATCAACATCACTTCCCATATCAAATCAAGTAAATATAGCATTTCCGGGAAGGATGAGGTCTGTCT
>BPTQ01000009.1:238993169-239161743 GCA_019973895.1 Chrysanthemum seticuspe
GATGGTGACTAACAAAAGAGTAAGGTGAACGAGCTAATATTACTGCTACCGCTGTAGTACACGATTAAAACGCCCCCTCTTCACACTTATCTTATGTAAACCTACTAAAGTGAATAAATCAGTTCTTACCGTTGAAGCAGACGTTAAGAACTCCCCCTCTTCTTCACACTATTAAGACGTACCAACTAACTGTATCCTCTTATATACCAGTACGCCGAGGATTGAGTACATTCTTGGCTCGAAGTAGAATAGCCCAGTAGAA
Organism: Chrysanthemum seticuspe; assembly: GCA_019973895.1. NCBI lineage: Eukaryota > Viridiplantae > Streptophyta > Magnoliopsida > Asterales > Asteraceae > Chrysanthemum > Chrysanthemum seticuspe. The sequence continues at coordinate 238,993,432 of BPTQ01000009.1, forward strand.
ATGTACCTCAAAGAAGAATCTCGGCAACCAACTGTAGAAGTGAGCCTAACTACTCATATAGCTGTTTCATGAAGGCCAATTACGAAGTGCATATGTAGTTGTACTACTAAGGCTTGTTAGAGAGACAAGAACAAACTACACTAACCATCAAACCACAATGGTAGAACACACATCTTGCAAATCCCCTTAACTAAAATCCCTCCCAATCAAACAAGAACAGAAAGATGTTCATCAAGGAAATCAGCAATCAGGCCGCAACGAACACACAAGATGGTAACACCAAACTACCAATCACATCAAACAAGAACAGAGAGATTGTTCGGAATCATCATGTTGATGTATACGTGAAGCATTAACCGGAAGTACTTTGTCGATATACTCATCAATCCGAGTGAAGATGTCAACCAACGGCTCTAAGAAGAAACTCCATGTAAAGATGACCCGATAAGATGAAGCTCGGTTCTTACATGAGTTAGGAGCCGCATGACCATATATTCTCCTATGTCAATCAACCATGCAGAATTATCACACTTCTTCTCCCCCTCAAGAATTGCAGACGAAGTTGCCATTCTTGACTAAATAAGTGAAATCATCCAAATGTATTCTATTCACACTTCTCCCCCGCAAAATTAGCACATGATGTCGCCATCGTCATTATAATCGAGCAAGTGGAATGAGAAAACAATCAGTGGTAGCCCGGTTCACTTGATGACTGAAGCGCATGGAAAAAGTATGAAGCATGTAGATGAGAATGGTCATAATAAGAAGATTTCTCTTCTTCTGAAGATAAAGCGCACTGAAGCGTATACTTTTCTTTTCTTTAGAGAACGAGGCATGAAGTGTTGTGTTCATACGTCATAATGATGAAGTACAAGGCCTGAACTGATGTGAACAGACGTCATAATCTCTCTCTTTTCAGCTCTCTTAGCAAAACATGTAATCATCCCCATTATCATTCTGTAGGCTCTTTGTCGTGACAGCTGATGGAGAAAACCCAATATGATGAATTTGACCCTGAAGTAAACTTACCCGATCTCGTGACTTAAACTTGCACATATGTAACAAAGAGCGGTGTCGAGAATTCATGCCCATTTGAATCTCTAAGTACTCTATACTCTTCAACCAACCAACCATCAAGTATTAGACGTATATCACCTCTTGAAAATCCACAATTGAATGTGACACTGAGCACTACAACGTAGCTCCTTAAAGTGATAGTTATTTTGTAATGGTATGAGCCCAATTCCCCCAAGTGGTAAAAGAAAAGGTAAAAGACACCCAACAATAACTAGATTTCCAAGTCTTCGTTTTTGATAATAAGCTCGAACAAGGATCATGAAGAATCTTCATCCATCCATCCCCGATACCTTCAGATACTAAGTACACTCGCCCGTGATAATTCACTTTAACCTCAAATAAATAATACTGAATTAACGCTGTTGTCACATCTTCTGGTTAACTGCTCAAATCTAGCCTTCTTTGATATTTAAACGAACTTTGATAATGGTTTCATCCCGACCATGGTTAGAAGCACAAAACCCCGTAAAACCATATATAAACCAAACTGCCATGACAAATATCCAAACACACATCCAATTTATGAAGCACACCCTTTTATCCCTTCTTCGAAGCAGAAACCGTAGCACCAGCATCAAATAAGATCCCGAAACACACTTTCCTTTCTCCAGGATGGTTCCATCAATACGGGATTTTACAATTCTATGGTTTAAACCGAGAAATAGTTTCTTTCGCGGGATTTTACAAAACCTAGAATAAACCGTAAGATAGATCCGGAAATGCACTTTACAATTACCAGGATGTTTCCATTGTCATGGGATTTTACAAGTCTATGATTTAAACCGAGAAATAGATTCTTTCACGGGATTTTACAAGATCAAGACAAAACCGTAAACAATGTCAGCTCGAATGTGTAATGACAACTTTGGTTTCAGTGAATATCTGTTTTAGGAGAACATGCAGCGGTTCATCAACGGTCCATTATCCAACATCAACAACATCAATAACCATCCAATCAACACTTTGGTAAACACATCATTCACACATTCTGTCAGCTAATGTAGTGACCACATGGAGAAGTAAACCCGATATACCAAACTTGATCATGAAGTAGAATTCCCCAGATTTGTTACTTAAACTTGTACTCATCATCGTGAAAAAGAAACGGTGTACCCAATGTACAAATCCTCTTGACGTATCCTCAACTGAGTGAGACACCGAAGTGATAGCTATGTTGTTAAGCGAGAAAGAATCACAACCGTAACTAAATAGCCAAGTCTTTATCATACTCAACAAAATCCCAAACAAGTCATCTTCACGGAAGGGTAGAAAGAAAGAAGACGAAATAAGTAAACACGCCCAGACAACCTTACTTCAAATTTAAGTAAGAAATACCGTTCAAACATCCCCGTAGTCAACGTTGTATAATCATCAATTCAAGCCATGACACAATATACTCCGTGAATATGTATATACCAAAGTATCAAACCACATTACCCAACAAAACTCATCATCACACCAACACTCATCACTTACAACTTATTATCACAAGTCTCATTATCTAGTCACTTTTTCAAATCTCATAAATGTAGTCAAGAAGCATGTCGATCCAAGATTAACATCAACCATCATATAAACCATTTGATATATAAAGTCCAAAGTTAATATCAAAATTACTAACTCACGTCAAACCCTTTATGTCCAAAATTACTATAAAAGTTAATGTCTAATATGCATGGTGATATAACTTACAAGACCTGTTCCAACAAGTGATAAACAATCCCATAACAGCCCACGACATGGCCCTACTCTCAAATAAGAGTACACGGCCCATTCACAAATCAGATCAAAGCACACGCCAACCCTAAAATTTCGGGTATTTAACACCAACCAAACACATACTTAACCCTAATCCCTCACTCACTTATCCTTTGTGCAGTCAAGATACCATTTCCAAACCCTAAGCAAAAATAGAGCGCCTCCTTCAATCTCTTTCATCCCTATCATTCGTAAATCATAACAGCTCCTTTCACCAATGATAATACAAGAACAATCACTTAAAATTAAATCCGAAAGAGAACATGTTAATCCTTGAAAATTTATCTTGAGTTGGATTAGTCAAATCCTCGCTATAGGGGATGGCTTGAGTCTGATGTGGCTTAGCTACAGGGATGGCTTCAATCGGCTCAGAGATGCCACAAAGATGGCTATGAGATCTAAGGACATAAGGTAGGTTTTACTTTCATCTTAGTAGTGTTAGAGTCATATTTGAGCCAAAGAAAATGGGTAAACAATCTTGTTTCACTCATTTATTTATTTCGTAAATTGACAAGGTTGGCTTTATGAGAATTTTTTATTCGTATTCTTCGTCAATTCGTACATAGCCCGAGTTGAGTGTGTTTAAATTGTTAGATATTAACTTTTCACATACACATCAAACCATAACACAAAGTAGCATATAGATGGAATTCTAGAGAGAGAAAGTTAGAGGTTTAGGGAACTTAGTGAGAGAAAGTGAAAGATATTATTATGAGCTTCAACTCTCTACCTTGGGAGGTAGAGAGTATTTATAGTCTTACATAAATCGCCACACTTTGGGCTGTGGATCAGGCATACAGTGGGTAAAGACCCGTCCGTCCTCCACGGTGTTACTTAACTAAATACTACTAAACTTAAATGAACTACGACTACGAGCTTTCTAACGATTACATATACTTGAGGTGACCGACTCTTTAATACCGGGAATTTCTAATTCCTAACAATCTCCCCCTAAGGGAGGTCACCTCAATCATGTACCAAAATTACATTGAATACAAATAGATATTACATTTAACAATTGATCTTGCATTCTTGATGTAGTCCTTTGCTTCTAAGCTCGTAGTCATTGATTCTTCACATCGCATGTTTGGTTATTCCAAGTGGAGGTCTTTTACTGATCCACGTGATGATAAGTTTGAGCCATCTTTGGAGATCATCAGCTATCAACAATCTCTGACACATCCTTTCTGGTGTTGGTATTTTGTGATGTTGTGACTTTGGGACCGACATGCTCACATTCTGGATCATGATATCTTCTCATCAGAGTAGCGGAAGCTTTAGTTGATTCATGATATTGGCAGCAGCGTAGCAGAAGCATGGAGTAAAAATATCAGAGTCATTGATGCACTAATCATGATTTCTTTTGAGATGAATGTGTTATGTGAGCATGCGGCTATGGATTGATCGCTTCATTCTGATCAGCTGCACACGTCGGGCGTACCTGCATACAACAGTTAGCAACAAATCTCACGAAAGTGTCTTTGATCACTTTCGTTGAATTGAGGTACACGGCCCACGGTTCCCCGTTGATCAGTACATGTACTGCCTGTGATCAGGTTTAATTCCGAAGAATTTCCTTGACAGGGTTTCGCAGCTGCTCTAGCTGTTCTCAAACCGGAACATCTCAAAGAAGACAGCACGGAGTGAGTGAACCAGCGAATTTAAGTCCACTGATTGATGAAAAGACATTTGAAAAACAATCGTGTATTGCTCAATAGAAATTGTTTTTGCAATACAACGAAGGTTTTATTGAAAATCAATTATCAATCATAAAAATACCTTTTGGTTTGAAAAATAAGTACACGGTCGATGTGCTAGAGAAACGAGTTTATTAAGCACAACGACCGGTTTTTCAAAGGCATCCGTCAATCCCTAACCTGAACCAGGATTGATTCAAGAAATTGAATCGCTCCATTGTTTCTGTTCAGTTGTCACATGGTTGATCTATATAATAGATCTCACATGCCACCTACCAGGAGCTTGTTTGATGTTGGCTCCAGAAGGCTTTCCATCTTCATTGTGAATATGTAAACACATCACTCAGATGTTCTGGCAATACCACAAGGATAATGCGTAGGACTCAAGATATAAACTCTCTTTCCACATTGTGTGAAACAGAGAGTCATCATTGAAAGTGTCCTAATGAGATTTATTGATGATCTCGTGGCTCTAGACTCAATTTGTGCATATTTGGATCCTATGCCGGAGACTAGGGAGAGGGTCTCCTTCTTCAATATCAACCATCTCTAAGAGAAAGTCGATAGATAATGTCGGTTCCCCGTGAGAATGAAACAAGCCCTTTTAAGAGGAACTTGAGTTGTTTGGAAAGTTGAAGTGCAGTGCGTCACTGGGTGCATGACGTCTTGTCTTCAATACCGATGTTACCATCAGTAGCATATGTATTGAACCCGGTTTCTGCCCTAAGGTTGAATTGATGGAGGGCTATTTCTTTTCACCCTTTTTCACATTCAGTTCTTTTTCATTCTTCAACCCCTTCAGTGCTTACCGAGACTTCATAACTAGAACTTTGTTGGCTTTATTCCAGTACTAGCTCAGTCTTAGTCCGCACTCTTCCCATATCTCATTTTTCTCCTTTTATCATCATACCTAAGGACTTCTACACTAACTAGTGGATTGTCCCTGGGTAGATCCCTCCGGTTCTGGCGGATCATGGGAACCAATACCTAACCTTATCATCCTTATATCACCATACATAAAGTAAAGTTGGTCGGTCTATTTGGTATTGTTCATCTGCCATTGGATCCAATTGAAAACCATTTGAAAATCAATTCAGATACTTGTGATATATTATCAAAGCATTTTGTACCTGAATTGTTTTTGATATTTTTAGAACGAGAACTCCCCCTCAACATGTGCATCAAGTATTTGAGAGTGTTTTGCACACGGAGGCAAGAGAAAGAATTAACTTCTTTGATTACCATTTTCTAAAAGATATCAACATCACTTCCCACATCAAATCAAGTTGATATAGCATTTCCGGGAAGGATGAGGTTTCCATAAATTTGCTCCCCCTCAATATGTGCCTCGAGGTTTGAAAGAAGTTTTGCACATACTAGAGGGAACCTGCACATTGGGATAAATGATCACGTTTCAAATCATAGGTTTAAGATAGGTTCTCCCCCTCAACATGTGCATTGAAAAATTGAAATCGTTTGTCACATGTGAGAAGGACAGCATGTACATTCTTATGAAACCATTTACCGAATTATCAGTCTAAATCCAATTTAAATCACACATTCTCCCCCGATCACAATTGTCAAAACATTTGAGATTTGTGATCTCGTATAGATTTAAATTGATTTGAAAGCTTTTAAGGAGAATTGTGACTTGATTGTGAAAGCGTTTGAACTGATAAGGATTTTAAGACTTTAAACTCCATTTATAAAACATGCATGTATATCTTTTGAAAACAATTTAATGCCAAATAACTTTTTAATTTAATTGAAATCATTCTCCCCCTCAATCAATGACATGGGTTGTTGATTGAGAGATAGAGATTTTGACAAATAAGTCCTGATGATTATCAAAAATAGAAACCGAGTTATTTTTCAAAGCATTTAGTTTTCAGTAGATAAATGTTTATAGAATCAGAGCATAGAATTTGAGAACATGGTAAAACATGGCTCTGTTCTTTCTTTAAAACTGGGTTATTGCCTGAAGATGACAATAAACCATTTCTCTTTCTCATTTTTTTTTTTTTTTTTTTTTTTTTTTTTTTTTAAAGAATTCGAACAACATCTAAAGTCCCGTGTCATTCTTTGAATGACAGCCCAAAGATCGTAGATATTATCGAACCGGAAGAAACATAACAAAACTGATAATATTTTTTGAAGATTTTTCGAATTTTTCAAATTTTTATGGATTTTGAAAGTTTTATATTTTTCTATTTGATTTTTTGAAGGTTTTATAATTTTGTATTTTGTTTTTCGAATAAGTATTTACAAGAGATAGATGAAGATAGACCTTTACTCCTCGTCTTCCTCCTGAAGACGTTTGAGAGTTTCTGGTTGAAGGCTTTTCAAACCAATGCGTGGAAGAATAAACTCAAAACGTTCTCTTGGAAGAGCTTTGGTGAAGATGTCCGCTAACTGATATTCAGACCTCACAAAATATAGTTCCACCACACCTTTTTCCACTTGTTCCCTGATGAAATGATGTCGAATGTCGATATGCTTTGCTCTTGAGTGTTGAACGTTGTTGCATGAGAGAGCAATAGCGCTTTTATTATCACAGTACAGAGGGATTTTGTTGAATTCAAAGCCATAGTCAGATAATTGAGATCTCATCCATAAGATTTGAGCACAACAAGATGACATGGCTATGTATTCAGCCTCTGTAGAGGAAATAGAATTACTCATTTGCTTCTTTGAAGACCAGCTCACAAGCTTATCACCCAAAAATTGAGCACCTCCAGACGTACTTCGACGTGTATCTTGACAACCTGCATGATCAGCATCTGCATAGGCCGTTAGTGACATACCGGTGTCCTTCGGGTACCATAGTCCCATATTGATGGTTCCTTGGAGATACCGAAAGACCCGTTTAACTGCTTCAAGGTGCTTTTTAGTAGGCTTAGCCTGGTATCTAGCACACATGCACACAGAGAACAAGATGTCTGGTCTACTAGCAGTGAGATACATCAGGGATCCAATCATGCTCCGATATTTCGTTTGGTCAATCATGATCCCTGAGAGGTCCTCATCTAGTTTGGTTCGGTCAATCATGGGGGTGTCAACAGGGTCACATGAATCAAATCCAAATTTCTTTAAAATCTCTGTTGCATATTTAGATTGATTTATGAAAATGCCTCCGGGACTTTGTGAAATTTGTAATCCCAAGAAAAATGACATTTGTCCCATCATTGAGATTTGAAACTTTGAACTCATTTCATTAGAAAAACGATCACATTCCATTAGGTCAGTCGAGGCAAAAATAATATCGTCAACATAAATTTGAACATGAGTTAAATGTTTGCCTGACTTCCTGGTGAACAATGTAGGATCAACTGCTCCTTTGCTGAATCCGGTTGATAGAAGAAACTTTGACAGTGTATCATACCATGCCCTTGGAGCTTGCTTTAAACCGTAAAGAGCCTTCTTCAAATGATAAACGTGAGTAGGATGCTCTCGATTCACAAATCCTTCAGGTTGGCTGACGTAGACGACTTCTTTAAGATCTCCGTTCAGAAATGCCGTCTTTACATCCATCTGATATACCACCATGTTCTTACTTGCAGCATTAGCCAAAAAGATTCTGATTGCCTCGATTCGAGCCACTGGAGCAAAAGATTCTTCAAAGTCTATACCCTCCTCTTGACGATATCCTTTAGCAACCAATCGTGCCTTGTTTTTCAACACATCACCATGCTCATCAAGTTTTACTTTGAAGATCCATTTGAGAGCTATAATCATAGCACAGTCTGGAGCAGGTACTAACTCCCATACATCAAGTCGATCAAACTCATGAATTTCATCTTGCATGGCATTGAACCAGCTGTCTTCATTCATGGCGGTTTTAACATCTTTTGGTTCGATCTTAGATAGTACGGAGTTGAAGAAACACCATAAGGCATCGGTTGCGAGTTGCTTCCGGGTTGATACAGGACGAGAAGGATTTCCAATGATGTTGTCTAAGGGGTGATCGTGAGTCCATTTTCTGAGGTGTTCATGTGGCAGTTGTTGAGGAACTGAGGTAGCTGAGTCGATGTCTCCTGAAGAAGATGGTTCTGATGATGACACAGGAGTAGCAAATATGTTTTCAAATGGAGCATCTTCAGGAGTAGCAAAGGGATTAACTTCATCATTGATGCCAGAAACATTTCCATGATGTACATTTGAAGAATGATGATTTGTTGATGAAACTGAAGGATCAGTAGCAGGTGCTTCTTGACTTACAGATATTGAGACCGATGGATTGACTTCATTCACTGGAATATGAACATCCTCTGTTGTAGGGATCAGCCCCTCATTAGTGGTAGACTCATACAGTTCATCAAACATAGGATCAAACAATTTCTTTACATCATCTTCAGATGGTGGTACATATGGAGTTTCTTGAGAGGATTTTGGAACAAGGGATGAACCAATAGGACTGTTTTGAAGTGCGGGTCCTGAGCTGGTGTGTCCAGGAGCCATTTGACCGGTCAGCTCATCAAACGTAACGTGAATTGTTTCCATGATATTTCGGGTTCTTTTGTTGTAGATTCGGTATCCCTTTTTGTTTGATGCATATCCTACAAATACTCCAATGTCAGCTTTGGCCCTAAGTTTGCCTAAGTTTTGACCCTCATTAGTTGGATAGCACAATGCACCGAACACACGAAGGGAAGATAGATTAGGTTTTCTGTTGTGGACAAGTTCATATGGAGTTTTTCCATGAATAGTGTGAATCAGGGAACGATTTTGTGTGTAGCATGCAGTGGCAATAGCTTCAGCCCAGAGAAACATTGGAACCTTTGAGTAGATCAGCATTGTTCTAGCAGCTTCAACAAGAGTACGATTTCGTCTTTCAACTACACCGTTCTGTTGAGGGGTTCGTGGAACACTTCTTTGATGGCTGATTCCAACGCTTTCATAGAATTCACTAAGTTGTTTGTTGACAAACTCAGTTCCATTGTCTGTTCTGATAATTCTGACAGTTTTGTTAAGTCTAACCTGCAGCTGTTTGATGAGTTTGATGATGATATCAGGAGTTTCATCCTTTGTCCTTAAGAACTTGACCCAGGTGAATCTAGAGTAATCATCAACCACAACTAACACATATTTCTTCCCAAAGATATTCTGCACCCTCATTGGTCCACATAAATCCATATGAATCATATGAAGAACTTCTGTGACAGAGTTAGTAGGTTTGGATTTATGGGCAAACATCTTGCTTTTTCCCAATTGACATGCTGAACAAAGATGATCCTTTTCATACTTTAGTCTAGGTAAACCTACAACTAAGTCCTTTCTGGAAAGATCGTTGATGGTGCCGAAGTTCAAGTGATTGAGACGACGATGCCATAACCATGACTTTGTTTTTGAAGCCTTAGATAACAAGCAGATTGGTGAGGCTCTCATCATGTCATCGATAGAGATGGTGTAAAGGTTTGAGCCACGAGTTCCTTTCAACAGTTCCTTACCATTAAGATCTCTAACAAAGCAGGTATGTTTTCTGAAGGCTACTTCTAGATCAGAGTCACAGAATTGACCAACAGAGAACAGATTATGACCTAAACCTTCCACATAATACACTCTGGAGATGACACTATCACCAACAACATAATCTCCATAACCCATAATAGCACCAAAATGATCATTACCAAATCTAACAGTCCCGATGAATTTGCTCACGAAGTTCATGAGCCGTGACCGGTCTCCAGTCATATGCTTGGAACAGCCTGAGTCCAGGTACCACAGAACGATTTGAACGATCTGCAGTTGAACACAGACAAGAATGGATAACTGGATAATTGGGATCCCCATGCAAGAATGGGTTCCATTTGGTTAGTAGCAACAGTTGGAACACCCACATCAGAAATAGAAGCATTCACATCAGACAGTGAGGTAATGAAATCATTGTGAGTAGATGCAATACTAGTGTCTGTATTAGCCCTGTTTACAGTGTGACCACTTCTTAAGGGAATAGTTCTACCAGTAGGCATCCATTTTCTAGTGGGCATTATCTGATTGGTCTTATGACCAGCAGGTATCCAATAAAAACCTATTCTGCTGAATGTTCTTCCTGTGGGTTTCCATTGTTTTCTAACTTTCTTTCGCTTTTGCCTTTTAGCCTTTTTAGCATGAATTTTAGCATTAACAATATTAACTGGACAATTAACATCATTAGGCAAAACATTGACATCACATCCATGATTAGAAACAGAATTCAAGCAATCATCAGTACAAGTTTTGCAAATAGTATCAGAATTCGAATTAATTACAGTACGCCTATGGCTAATACTAGAATCAACACGATTCGTTTTATTCGATTCAAACTTAAGGTTCCTATCATTCCTTGTATTGTCTTGAGACTTTGACCTGCTCCCTTTAATGTCACTGATTACTCCTGTAGAGGGAATGGGAACATTAGTTTGTTTTACTACTCTTTGCACCACCTGTTTAGATGTGCTGGGATCTGAGCTACATGCAGGTGCACTAAGGCTCACTTTCTTAACACTAGAGGTACTGGGATTAGCACTCATAGAAGGCACATTTGAGTTCACTTTCCTAGCATTGACAGATCTAGAATCTGAACTACTCAATGGTACACTACTTCTCACATTCAAAACATTGGGAATCGATTGCATATCATGTTTGGCCTTAGGCATTGAGCATGGAATCAAAGGGTTAACTCTCTCACCTAATGTCTTTGGGCATATTGTGATCAAACATTCTAAGATTTCTTGAGATCGTTTGGCATATAAGCATGCATGTCCAATTGCATTATCATGAGGTTTCTCTAGCTTATCCTCTTCAACAATCTCACGCAGGCATTCTAAGCAATCCTTAAGGGATGAGAAATATGTTTGAATGGCAAGTTTGTTGTTCCTTAGATGAGGGGGGACATATGTCACAGATAAAGCATATTTATTACTAGAGCGAACCTTAGATACAACATTCTCCTCATTGATCATTGGCATTTTCCCTTTTACCTGACTCTTCAGATTCTCAATTTCCTTTTGCAATGAAGTTATTTGTTCGTTGTTTTTGTTACGAGTGACTTTAATTGATTCAAACAACTCATTGAAATGACGTTTAACCTTTTCATTTTCTTCTAGAAAACTTTCGTTTTCCTTTTGTAAAGCATTTACTAGGTTTTGAAGATGAAACGTTTGAGAATTCTGAGAATCTAGAGAAGGAGGCATTTGGGAGCCTGTCATATTGTTCGTTTGACCCTTTAATTGAGAGATTTGGGCTTTCAACTTTCTGATCGTGTTGCATTGAGCTTGAATCTGTTCATCACGTTTGTTAATTTGAAAAACTGCATCAAACTCTGGAGCATCTGAAGATGTCTTGACATTTGAAGTTTTTACATTTTCTTTAAGATGTTGATATTTTAGTTGTAAATTAAAATGCTCAACTTCTAGTTTAGAAAAATGTTTAACGAAATTGTCGTGATCATCCAGTTCAATTTTCTCATTTAGTTTAGAATTAGTTTTTTCAAGCTCAATGACACGATCATGGGAGACTTTCAGGGCCACAGATAATTCATGAAATTTGGAAGCATTAATAGAGCAATTTGATGCAGTGAAAAACACATCTTGAGCAACACATTCAGTAATAAGATTCTCATTTAATGTATGCAGGTTCTTTCTCTCAATCTCATTATATTTCAGTGCACGCTCATAGTCACTAACTTCAACAACCATTGCATCAAATTCCTTTTCCATTCCCTTAATATCAGCTTCTATTCCCTTTTTAAGACTCTCAAAGTGATCTTTTAGAAGTTTAAAGAAGGGCATGACCTCAGTTAGATAGCATTCTTTCATTTGTTCAAAACCCCTTTCTCCTTCAGTTATACCTGTGGGTGTGATCCTTTTCTTGCAAGTTTTCTCAAAATCAACAAATAGTTGAAATATCACGTATTGGCTAATTAATGTCTTGCTTTTAGTGGCAATTGTTCTAGGTACAAGATGCATTGGTGTATTAGGAGGATACACAGTCGCTCTAGGCATTTTCCTAAGGGGAGGGTTAGTTTCAACAATATTTTCCGCTTTCTGCTTATCTAAATCTTTTTTCCAGAAGACTTGTTCGGGAGTCAACAAAGTCTGAGGCTTAAACTTGTTTAAGGAAATCCAGTTTTCCTTCTTATAATCATGAGGAGTGATATTTATGTTTTTCTCTTTGCATTTCGGGTCATTTTGTTTCTTATTCATCTTTTCCCTAGTGATTTCATTTAATATCTTATCTTCCTCAGTGCACTCAACGCAACTAGGTTTCTGCCTAGGCTTAAGGACTTCATTACCATCATAAAGCACCTTATGAGCATTTCTAGCCTTTTTAATTACCTCTGGATTTGGTTCCTCAACAAGGGGAATGCTATGCTTATCGCTTAAGACACGATGTTTCGTGACCATGTGAGCAGTCTGAATGGTGTTTCCTTGTAAGTACAACTTGTTTTCAAGTTTGTTTTTCAAAGTTTTCAGATTAGAAAAATCTCTCAAGAGTTTTGATTCCTTTGCATTAAATTCTTGCTTAAGCATTTTCACATTTTCTTGAAGTTCTTGTTTTTGCTTAGCTGTTTTAGAAAGTTTTTCTTGCAAGGAATTTAATTCTTGTTTCAATACTTCTTCTCTAAACTTACTTTTTCTAATTACTGTACTCACTTGGACATCCATTTCCTGCTCACGAGTGGTCAACTCAAATTTTGCCCGTTGTTCATAAATAGCAACACGTTCCTTATAGGCATTTAGTTCGGAAATTATGGAATCATTAGGAGCACATGCAGTGTATTCATCAAAGACATAGTCATTGTTGACTGCAGAAGATGCATCACTTGGTACAATTTCACTTTCACTTTGTTTCACGTATTGATCGTATGGGACAATATTGATATTACCCATATTTTCAATATTTGATTCAAAAGTTTCAGTTGGTTGTACTTTGTCATGCATCTGTTGCACATCAGCATCATCGTATAGTTTTAATACCTCAGAGATGAGTTTGTCCTTGGATGTGCCAGCTTGTGGTGAGGAAGAGATTTTGGGAGAAACCATTGGAGAGATGCTAGCCATAAAGATTGTGTGTGCAGTAGGTCCATCATCTACATCAGAATCGTAAGCATCACAGTCAGCGACTTGAAAGGCATTCTGATGATTGTGACCTATCTCCTGAATAGGCTGCTCATCCACATCTGCATCATAGGTCTTTGCATTGCCCTCAACAAGAAACAGCAATTCCTCTTCATCCAACGCAACACCATTGTCTAGAGCTTGTGCCAGCAACATCTTATCTCTGAAGTAATCAGCATTCTGAGGACGCTTTGGAGATGTGCAGTTCCTTGCAATGTGTCCTTCACCACCACAGTTGTAGCATTTGATTGGCTTAGGTTGACCTTGGTTACCATTTCTTCCTCGATTCTGGTTTCCAACATAACCTCTCCCAGCTCCACCTCTTCCCTGATCATACTGTCTTTCCTGAACTGGTTGCACCACGATCCTTCCATCTTTAACAGTGGCTTGATTATGTGGGTTAGATGCAGTTCTGAGGTTGTTGTTGGTTTGTGGGAGAGAATTCATGTTTTGACTAATGAGAAGAGCTAGTTGATTGATGATGTTACCCACGTGTGCATCAGCATCAGCTTGTTTGAACATGGGATCAGGAATGAGTTTGTGATTACCATTCCCCAAGGGTATGACTTGTGATGCTTTGGTTGTGATTCCAATGTTTGAGTAGAAGGCTGTTGAGTCATTAGACGAGCTTGTCTCTCCCTGATTGGTTTTGAACTGATTGAGAATCAATTTTTCAAACATGGCATGTCTCTCATTCTGAAGGAGGAAGGCATAGAGTTGCTCATAGTTTGTATTCTTCAATCCTTTAGTGAGCTTCACAGCTGTGACAAACTTGTGCCATTCGGGATTCATGTTGTTCACAAACTTTGAGTTCAGCTGAATGTTAGGCATAGTCATTCTGATGTTCCTCATGTCATTCACTAACTTATGGAATCTCACATAGTACTCATAGACACTCTCATCTGGTTTCATCTTGAAGTGCTCAAATTCGTCATAGAGTTGGGATTCTCTGTCTTCCATAGTTAATTCTGAACCTGAGAGAAGCATCTTAACGTTATCCCAAACAGCCTTTGCATCAGTGTTATGATTGATCAGCTTGTAGATGTCTTTAGGAAGACCTTGAAGAACAATGTTTGAAGCCCTGATATCTGCATCGAATCTCTTTTTCTCCTTATCATCAAGCTCATCGTACATTTTAGGTCTGTCCATTCCGTAAACAGGAGTACCATCTTCATTAGTATCAAGTATGTCTCTAGTCGTCTCAACTCGATATGGTCCTTCATCAATGGATTTGAGAATGTTGACACCATTTTCCTTTCCAAGGCAATACAATCTGATTCGTTGAGCCCAAGAATCATAGTCAGTTCTGTCAAGCATGGGTGGACGAGTATCTGAGCCAGCTGCTTGAACATCCTCGGCAACAGTGGAGATGACAGTAGGAACGTTGGTAGACATGTTAACAGATTATACGGGATTTTATAACTCTATGATTAAACCGGGAAATAGATTCTTTCACGGGATTTTACTAAATCAAGAGAAAACCGTAAACAATCACTCAAGTCGCTAGATGATAATGCACTAAGTCGCTAGAGACAAATGCACTAAGTCGCTAGAGACAGATGCACTAAGTCGCTACCAATTAATTCGCTAGAAAGCCAAGTCGCTAGAATCCCAAGTCGCTAACAGACAAGCAAGTCGCTAAGTAGTAAATCGCTACAGACCAAGTCGCTAACCAAATTTTGGCAGCAATTCGCTACACAAGTCGCTAGAAACACAAGTCGCTAAAGAGCAACTCGCTACTGACCAAGTCGCTACCACAAGTCGCTACCTGTAGTGGAGATTCCACTACTTGTACTTTAACTCGCTAGATCTAACTCGCTAGTTTTAACACTGTAAGTCGCTACAAAACTGTGAAGCAAGTCGCTACCAAGAAACTATTCCGAGAGCTAAGTCGCTAGCTTGAAAAACCAAATAACCTTCACTTATCAATCCAAAAACAACCCAACCAAGATGATTCAAGCTTACCAAATGAAAACCTAAACACTTTTGATGATTCTAAATACAAAAGTACCAACAAAATTTAAACTTTAACACAAGAAATCAACCAAATGATGCAAAAACCACTAAACTTTTTCAAACTCAAAAACCACCTAAAAACCACTATAAATCCAAAGATGTGCAAGATATGATCTAACCTTGGCTCTCTGATACCAATTGTTAGATATTAACTTTTCACATACACATCAAACCATAACACAAAGTAGCATATAGATGGAATTCTAGAGAGAGAAAGTTAGAGGTTTAGGGAACTTAGTGAGAGAAAGTGAAAGATATTATTATGAGCTCCAACTCTCTACCTTGGGAGGTAGAGAGTATTTATAGTCTTACATAAATCGCCACACTTTGGGCTGTGGATCAGGCATACAGTGGGTAAAGACCCGTCCGTCCTCCACGGTGTTACTTAACTAAATACTACTAAACTTAAATGAACTACGACTACGAGCTTTCTAACGATTACATATACTTGAGGTGACCGACTCTTTAATACCGGGAATTTCTAATTCCTAACAAAGATGTACATCATGAACATATCTTGAAAAAGGATTTGAACAACAAAGATTTTGAGACTTAAACATATCGATGATGTTAAATATATTTCGTGTGCTAGACTTATAAAAAGTCTTGATGTTGCATTGAAAACACGAAAGACGAGACAGAGATCTAAGTTAACATAGGCCAATGAAGTTCGAATGAAACTGAGGTCTTGGTGAGCGAATGGTATTAGAATTTGTTAACTGATGATGGTTTTATAGACTGAAGTCGTGAGTCATGGTGTATGGTTTTCATGGTATTTGTGTAGTGGTCAAGTGGTCAAGGTCTATCCTCTTCTTCATCCTTTCTGTAACAGTCAAGTCGTTAAGTCTTTAGATTCAAGTCGCTAGCAATTTTTATCAAAGCAAGTCGCTAACGAAAGTTTTCAAAACAACTCGCTACTTGATAAATATCAAGTCGCTACCCTATAGTCACAAGTCGCTAGTAGAGAGATGTCAAGTCGCTAAACAGTTTGAGTCAAGTCGATATTATAAGCCCAACTTGCTTTTAACTCAATAGTCACAAAGCTGTATATACACAACCCGCTTGCTGTTTTTCATTACTTCCCAAGTTGCTAAAGTGAAGCAAGTCACTACATGATTCAATGAACCTGGACAAATAGTGACAAGTCGCTATGTTAAAATGACAAAAACTGCATTTGTTTTACAACTCGCTAGGAAGAGTGACCCAGAAAATGCTTCTGTTATTGAAGAAAGACTGCATAAAACAGCTCCTGTTTTGACCTTAAGAAACTGACCAGAAAAAGTAACAGAAAATATGCTTCATTGACCAGTTGACTTCACAGAAATGACCAGAATGATATGACTATTACATCATGGATATGGTACAAAGACTTCAAATAAAGATGATACAAAACTGTGTGGACAAAAGACTTGACCCAGAACACGTAAAGCTATTTCAGACTGATGATATTAATGTGAAGATATGACCAAAAGACATGTGACCATTAAAACAGTAAACAAAAACAATTTTAAAACATGTATCTTGCCACAACTCAATAACCATGAATCAAACTGCAACAAACCAAACAAGCCTCATACACCGAACCGTGAAAAGACCATATAAATCATCAAAACAACCAAACCTAGGCTCTGACGCCATTTGGAGGATCGATAATATTTATTGTGTTGATGATTCGGGTGGTCTTGGATGATCAAAATACATGTTTGCCATATTTAGAGAGAGAAAGTTAGAGAGGGTGTTCTTGCTAGAGACTTGGTTCTCAAATGTAAAAGGTTAGATTGAATGAAACACCACCCCTTCCATGGATGGAAGGGGTATTTATAGTTACAGAATACACGACCTCCTATCCGCCTGTGGATCAGGCATATAGTGGGTAAAGACCCGTCCTTCCTCCACGGTGTTACACTAAACTATTCTACGCTACTAATTGACTAATTAACTACTGAATAACGTAAATAACTATGAATCTACGAGCTAACTTATGCTAGATAATATTTGGGGTGACCGACTCTTCACAATGGAATTTCTAATTCCTAACAGATGAGCTGGGTTCGGAGATGTTTGATTCACCTGCAATCAAATTCGAAGAGATTTCACAAATAACAGTGTTAGAAGTATTGGTTTCCTCACACTGAGGGTGTTTACTATCAACGGTTATAATGGTTTCTACTTCCTTATCCTGATGATTGTCACTTGCAAGTATCAAAAATCTTTCCTGTGGGAATCCATCTAAGACCTACTTTGTTGAAAACTTTTCCCGTGCGTATCCACCTAAGGTAAGATATAGGAGTTGTTTTCTTTTCAGATGCAGCGGAAGACTCATTTTGGAAAAACTACGTCCTGAAGAGATCCACCTATTAGGTTTCCTTTCCATGTTCATTTTGTCAACGGGTTTGTTTCTGTGTGGTGTCTTAGTGGATTGTACCTTGGCATCATGATTAGCTGAAAAAACACATTTTTGACATGTAGGACAGACATTCTTGTTTAGGACAGCTACCTTAACATTGTCACTACAATCATTTGGAAATTGTTTCTTGTTCGAAAAAGACTCAGAATTCCTAGTGTTGTTTTCTACATGCATAGCATTCTGCTTCCCATAACTACTCTTAGATGCAAGCCAATCCCTAGTCTTGTGTAGAGTGTTTCTAGGTAATGGTTTACTACAACTAGTAGTGCCTTGAAATCTTGTAGAATTCATCACCCTAGATGTTGCACCTAAAATTCCGTCTTTTCAAGTCTGTGCCTTTTTCCTAGCTTCTTCTAGATAGTGATTGTTGACCATGTCGTTAGAACCAACATATTCTTTAACATGATTTTTGGTCACATTCCATGTAGTAGTCTTAGAAATGCCAGGTGTAATCACTTTTGGTGTTTCAACAACTGCTTTTTCTTCTTCAAAACCTTTGATAATTCTCTTTTTAATAGGCAAAGTCCGTGGAGTGACTGTTTTTGACAAATCATTTTTCTCATTGACTTTTGGAGTAGGCTGAGAAATAGATATTTTTGGTTTGGAAACCGATTTGGGAACATTTGTTTTCTCCCCAGTCAATGGTTTTGTAAACTTAGTATCCACAGCCTTTCCTTTTTGACTTCCCAGCTGAGCTCTCAAAAGATCATTTTGCTCTTTCATGTCCTTGTAGGCACGCTCATACGACAGTTTTTCATACTTGCATTCCTCGGTTTTTCGATCAAGTTGTTTAAAATAGGACACGTTTTCTTTTTCAAGTTTTTCAAGAGCTTTTTCATATTTTGAAACAATTGAGGAGGTCTCAGACTGGAGTCTTTCATGGTCTTCAACAGAATATGTTTGTAAGATAATGGACATGATATCAGTAGACATAACATCTTCGAAGAGAGAATCATTCAAATTTTCCAAAACTTTGATGTATTCAAAACATTCATTAGATTTCTTTACCAGAGATTTATGGTCCTTGACAAAGTCACCTGTTTCTTTAAAAAATGCTTGTTCAAAATGAATTACCCTTGCACTGATGTTATTCAGTGGAGGGGCAATTTGAGTTTTAAAAAACTTTTTATTTTCATCATCAAAACTAGAAAACCAGATATTAGTTGTAATATTGGTTTTAGATTTAACAGTCTCTTGAAGTTTCCCAATTCTTGTTTTAACGTCATCTAAAATGCTTCTAGCATCACTTGTGTTAAAAGGATTGTTTGAAGACATTTGTTCGATTTTCGAAAGAGATTGTGAGACAACAACAGGTTTTGAAACTGGTGTTGACACACTGTTTGATACACTGGGTGTTATGGAAAACTTTGATTTTTCTTTTTGTGGAACAAAAGTAATTCCAGAAATTTTGTTCCATTTGTTGTAGTCGATTGGTTTTATTACTGGATTCGTTTGTTTCATTTTTGATCTACTCTCGTCGGTGAGTTCTAACGTTTCATGAGAATCACGAACTTCTACGGGTTCATGTTTATCTAACAAAGCTTTTCCATTATACAAAACATGCTGTTCTTTCTGAGCTTTCTTGAGTGCACAAGGAGGTTTGTTACCTAGAGCCATTTTTTGAGTTGTATGAAAATACGGATTTGTTTGATTTATTAACATATTGATAGTTTGAGCAGAATGACCCGTTGTAACAAGCAAATTTTTTAATTTGTTGATTTTTTTCATTTTTCTCAAGAATTTCATCAAGAAGAGAATCTTCTCATTTTGAAAAATAAGCAATCAAATGTTTCTTCTCTTTTTCAAGATCAGAAAAAGCTGCTTTTTGTTTAGAAAGTTGGTTTTTAAATTCAGAAATTTCCTCGTTTAAAGATTTGATTTTTAAGTTCAAATTAACATCAAGTGTGTTATACTTCATTTGCAATTGTTTTTCTTTTAAAACGGAATTTCGATAACCAATTTCTAATTCTGACTCTTTGTTTTTGTGAAATTCAAAAGCTTTTGCGTTCTCCTTGTAACTCTCAAGCTCAGCGGTCAATTTAGCATTCGCGGCCTTAACTTCGTGATTGACCGTTTTAACTTTCTCAATCTCAATACCACAATTATTAATTAATGTTTCAAAGAGAGCACGTGTTTCCTCATCGTTAGCACCATTCTGTTCAACTGGACCTCCATTAGGATCCATATATGGAGTTTCAGAGTAAACATTGCTATTAACTTGCTCCCCCACATATGTGTCATAATAAGGTTCAGGCGACACAGAATGTGGCTTCTCATGAGTAAAAAAATTAGCAACATTACTATAATTTGGTACCTCATTGAGTGAATCAGTGTCATAGACAGGAGTTGTGTCAAAAGTACCGCTTGATGTTGTGTCCTGCTAGTTGACTGTATGACTGGAGTTTGCCATTATTTTTGCTATACATGCCAATGCTGCCTCCCTGAAGTCGTATTCCTCAGCAGTCAACAGTATTTCCGACTCTTCTTTTTGTGCTAACATCAACATGTACTTGATCCTTTCAAGCTTTGTCATTGGTTTGACACTGCATGCAGAATCTTGGCTTTTAGGTTCGGAGGTAGCATTCTGAACCGAAGTCATAAAACAGTTATCTCCATTTGGATATACCATATTCTGATGCACAATCTGACCCCTCTGGTGTCCAACATACTGTCCTGCATATTGCATCTGATTCCCCATTTGTATTCCCATAGCAAATTCATTTTGATTCCCAATAACATCAACCATGTGTCCTTCTTGACTCATATGCATACATGGTTGAGCAAACTGCGTATTGAACTCTGAAATCCATGCATTGGAGAATGAAGCAGTAGCATTTGTGAAAGAAGTTTTGAGACGATCTTCCTCATTTGCCATTGATGAAGGTATGTGATGATAAAGTTGATGTAGGATCGATTCAACGATAAAGGAGTTGTGTTTGATGAAGATTAAGCTCGGTTGTTGTAGTGAAAATTGGGTCTAAAAACTTAAAAACCTCAATAACTTCAGTTCGGAGCGTTTTTAGGACTTGAAGGTTGACCTGAGTAAACTTTATTTGATTCAGCGTGCTATTCTCCTCGTTCTCACGGTCGTTTTGATGGGTAGAACGCTGAAAACGGAGTTACGGTTCAAAAGTTATGGCCGTTTGAAGTTTTGCTGAAGATCTTACTCGTAAACTTGAGCTTAGGCATAGGATTTGATGCTTAGGCGTAGGATTCCTTAGGCGTAGGATTTCCTTAGGTGTAGGATTTCCTTAGGCGTATGATTTCCTTACGAGTAAGAATTCCTTACGAGTAAGATTTCCTTACGAGTAAGATTTCCTTACGAGTAAGACGTTCCTTACGAGTAAGATTTCCTTACGAGTAAGAATTCCTTACGAGTAAGATTTCCTTACGAGTAAGAATTTCCTTACGAGTAAGATTCCTTACGAGTAAGAATTTCCTTACGAGTAAGATTTCCTTACGAGTAAGAATTCCTTACGAGTAAGATTTCCTTACGAGCCAAAATCCTTCACACTTGTCCAAGTGTGAGAGATATCCACAAGTCGAAGTATTCCACAAACTTATCCAAGTGAGGGAAGTACTGAGTAACAGTTGTTGCACGAAAATTCTTCACCAAATGCTTACGAGTAGGATTTGGTTCTTACGAGTAGAAATGCTTACGAGTAAAACTAGGGTTTTGAATTTTTGACTTTGAAGACCTTACGAGTAGAATGCCCAAATTTTGTCAAAAATACTAATTTGAACCCAAAAACACATTTCCAAATGATTTCTTTTGCAAAAACTTCTTCCAAAACATTTAATGATCAATAAAAACCACAACTTTAAGCTTTAAAACACGTAAAAATCAAAACTTTATGCAAAAAGCTTGCGTTTTTATATAAAAAACAAAACTTGTTGGAAAAGTTTCAACAAAAAGCGAACACAAACACTCCTAAACCATTGTTAGGCGATTGATACCAATTGTATGACCTTGTTTTACTATCAACCTTATCACACAAATACCAAGCTTAACACATACGTATAAAAGTATGCGTAAAGAAGTAAGAAAGCAAAGAAAAGATGGTGACTTGAATGTATCTTAGGCGTATGTGTTTAGAGAGAAAGAGATGAGAAATGAAAACAATATCTCATAAGGAAAACACACACATACACACTCAAGCACACCCCTCAAATGACCATTTGAGGGGTATTTATACTTCCATACATATTACCCTTATGGGCTTGGGCTTGGGCTTGGGCTTGGGCTTGGATTGGATAATAACTTACATAAGGCTAGCTTAACTAACTATTAGCCATGTAGCTTAGCCCAATCTACGAGCCCGTTGACTATTCTATTACGATATCTAACACACGTTACAAAGTTCCTAAACGTGAATGACCATCACTTCTATTAATTATTATTACGGCTAACAGGCACACACGATAAACACGAGTATATACGTCGAACGTATTTGATACTTGAATTATACTATATCCGATATGATATAACTTGACCCGATCATTGATTCTACCCATGGGCTGTTCTTGGACATTGACTTGGGACGAATTGGGTTTGCCTTGGGCTTAGACGACTCCAACTGATCGGGCAAAGAGTGAGTGGGTTTGCTTGGGTTAAGACTTGTCGACCAAGTCTTGGCTCAATCAAAGAGTCGGTTTGTTTGGGTTAAAAAACAAACTCATCCCACCTCAACATTCATGACATATTATATCCCTAAACATATCCCTAAACCGATTCTATTCCAACTACTAATTCTAGTCGAATTGTTCACAAGATCGATTAGGGTTCTTGGTTGTTTTGGTTCCTAAACTTGCATCAATCTCTTTTGATTCAAGTGTTTAGGTTTAATCGTTTAGTGATTACTTGGTTCTTGTTCCTCCTAATCGACAGCAACAACAAGTGAGAAAGGGTTTTTTGGTTTTGGTTCTTCTCGGACAACAAGCAGAAAAGGTTATCAGATAGGTTTTATTCGATATCGGGTATTGAAGGCTGTTCTCGAACAGCAGTATATCGGGCAGAAAAGAGACAAGTTCTTGGTGGTTTTCTTGTTCGTGTAATATTCAAGCGGTGTCAAGTGTTGATTGGGTTTTATACATTCTCGACTAGCTCTATATCGAACGTATACGGTTATCGTGTTTGTGTGTGATACTCATAGAGGTATCTACGTTAGATACTTGGGGTTTCGTTTGGTTTTCTTGTTCGTTAACTTAAGTTCAATTGCCAAGAAAGTTTAGTTTCTTATTTTACCTTTTATTCAATTATTGTTTATTAATACGTGTTAACCTAATTACGATAACTAGATCCATATCCGATGCGTACTCGTATGCGTTACTTGGTTAGCGTAGTTCTAAAATCACAACAGTGGCATCACGAGTCAACTCGTTTTTGCGATTATGGGTTACACGTTTTTTTTAATAAGCATGTTTAAAAGGCTGCATGAAACTAATTTAGTTATTCGTTTTATTTTTGTTTTGACAACTATATGCAATACTTGTCAATTATATGTGGATGACATCATTTTTGGGTCAACACATCTAAAATATTCAAACACTTTCTCAAAACTTATGAAAAAATATTTTGAAATGTCCATGATGGGTGAATTTACGTTCTTTCTAGGACTGCAAGTCCATCAATCACCCCGTGGTATTTTCCTTAGTCAGTCCAAATATGCTCTTGAAATTTTAAACAAACATGGAATGCAAAAACTGTGATACCTATGCCACACCTATGGCACATACCAAGAAACTGGATGCTGATTTTCATGGGAAATTGGTTGACCCTACCAAATACCAAAGTATTATTGGGTCTCTCATGTATCTAACAGCCAGTAGACCTGACATTGTCTTTGTTGTATATCTTTGCTCCCGTTATCAGTCGAGACCAACTGAAACTCACCTCTCTGAGGCTAAAAGAATCCTCCGATACATCAAGGGAACCATTAATTTGGGAATCTGGTATCCGAAGGATTCTGGTTTTGAACTAATAGCTTTTTTAGACGCTGATCACGTAGGTTGCTTAGATTCTCAGAAAGTACTTCAGGTGCACTACAATTTCTTGGTGATAAACTGGTGTCATGACAATCGAAGAAGCAGGATTGTACATCGCTGGCATCAACCGAAGCAGAATATGTAGCCAAGTCAGCATGTTGTGCTCAAGTCATTTGGATGAGAACACAACTCAAAGACTATGGTTACGTATTTGACAGAATCCCAATGTATTGCGACAATCGAAGTGCTATTGCAATCTCGTGCAACTCCGTCCAACATTCGAAGTCTAAGCACATCGATCTTCGATACCATTTCATAAAGGAGCATTTGGAAAAGGGTACTGTTGAATTATATTTTGTGGGTACTGAATATCAACTGGCAGACCTTCTCACCAAAGCCTTAGCTCATGCTAGGTTTACTGAGTTGGTCCACCGGATTGGTATGAGGTGTTTGACTCCAGATGAACTGGACGAACTTTTGACACACTCTTAAAACCAGTCAAACACCAAAATCTCTTTTGTAAATATTTTCTCAAAAACAAAATACAAAACCATAAAATCTATAAAATACAAAAATATTTTTCTATCTAAATTTCTTTCAACATCGCAAGTACAAATCTTTCGTCAACACATTACTATTTCAAATATTTCAATATTTTCACGGTCAAGTGTTGAGGGGGAGAATGTAAATATTTTTCTGTCTCATAAAACCTTGTACTTGCATGTTACCCTGTATTGGTTATATCTTTGATAATGGTGGATACGCTTCTTGTTTCTTGATATACTCTTCATGATTTAATAAAATATGTCCCCAAAGTTTATCAGAGTCAGAAATGATCCTAGAACCTCGCCTTCTTGCCAAGCTTCCACCGATCACGTATTTCAAACATCTCTCAAACACCTGAGAAATCACGCTAAAAGGTCAGCTTACGCTGGTGAGTTCATAGGTTTAAGTTCAACAAAATCATAGTGGACCAGTAAAGGCTGATTTGCTATGCAAGACCTAAGATAGATAAATACCGTTTGCACACCGATCCTACCCGGATCACCAACCAAACACATGTCCCGCATCCAGGGACTACTCGGGCCCAGCGACTCTAGTCCAGCACTGTCGTGGCAAAATCTAGAACAATTGCCAACCCCGGACTAGGTCGAGGTAGAAGTCTATTCTTAGTTAGGCACGGTTAAACATAGACTAAGGCAACAACTACCGCACATCTATCTAAACAGTCGAGCATATAAGCAAATCCAAATAGTTTTAACGGTCCAAAAACAGCAGCATGATTCTCACCCCAAAATAGTTCAAAACGTAGATAAAAGTGGGGCTATGAAACTTACCTTAGCCACAACAAAGCACAAATAAACACTAGCAGAAGATAACAGGAAATCATGGCACATCAATACACTATTCACTATCGACACGACTGGCATCTAAAGTTAATCTCCATGGCATCAAAAAGATTGTACGACGAGTATAATAGAATAGTTGTGACGCAACCTAATGCGTATACGATATTCTTAGAATACGGCTCATATGATAAAGAAATTAATGGAAAGTAATGTGTTGTAGTTTTCGTGGATCATTCATGTCGTTACTTTCAAAAGTACATCATCGTTCCCAAAAGTTCATAATTAATATCTCAAAAGTTTAGTTTCAACGTTTCGTGTGGTGGTAAGAAACATAGACGCGACGTACAACTCACGCGAAGGGAAGAAGACATCGACATGATCGAGACATACATACCATAACTCACGCCAAACAGGAAAAGACATCGACCAAATTAAGAAATACTGACAATACTCAAGCTAGTCAAAGACTAGGAAGCGACAACAACTATTTATGTAACATAAATAGGTTAATCGATAATTTTCGGCAATTTACCCAGTAATCCCCAAACGTACATGTTTAATAACAAAAGACAAGTTTCCATTTATCACTCAATTAGTAAAGGTTTCTCAATCGCTATTCATAATTATACAAGTTTACCCGAAAGTACTTCACATAAGGTATAGTAGATAGTGTACTATAAATGATACGTTCGTTTATTCCAACGTTTCCAAATCAATATGACTTCAATAAGTTATATTATCAAAATAATATTTCCAAACAAGTTTATAAAAGCTAACAGGTGTTATAGAACACGAGTTACCATCGTATTTAATAAAAGTTCATAATAGATTAACCCATATCCGTCCATAATATAAATATAGTTATATAATTCAGTAGTAGCTCGGATGTGAGAACAGAATATATAGCTTTATCGCAAAAACCACTATACTAAACTTATTTAAACCAGAACGTTTAATAGAGTACAACACACTAATTAATATAAATGTTATCAACGAGTTTATAAAAAGGTATTTTATATTTATAAAACATGTTTTATTATCGTAGTTCATAAAGGGTTTATAATAATTAAAACCATGTTTATTGACAATATTTATCTGAACATCTCGCTATTAGTTAAAATGTGAAAATATAATACTTGGGCATTTCGCGTAATAAACATATCAAACTCATTTTTAAGCCAAAACGTTTAACAAAGTGTAATTCAATACCAATATAATCCGCATAATAAACGTTATTCCAAATTTATAAACCGTATTAAATCTTACCACGTATACGTAATATCCGCTACCAATTATATAAGTCGAGTAGTTATCTCTTAACGTTCATCACCTCGTTTTGTAGTTATTTATTCGATATTTACTATCATTACATTCTTAACTTAATGTTAATAAACGCTTATCATGTGCAACCTCCATTATTATGTTTTGCATTTACCCAAACAACTCGAGATATTACTTGTTTTATACTTATTTAACAACCGTTATCTCTAATATGTCCAATATAATATATAATTATGTATTCAATTCCAAATAGAAATCCCCATATTATCCGAATATACTAGTTCGTGATTAAACAAATGAGCCCATGTTGATTCGTTAACCAATTATACTAGTCTTAATATTTCACGTTTCAATAATATTTACCACTCATCGACTACGTATACCAAGTCTTACTTGAATTGAACCCGTAACCTATACAACTCATAACATATTTCCGAATTATATCCAAAGCAAAACAATCACCAAGTTATTATCCGGGTCAAACGTGACCCAAGCGCAACGCACAACATCCTAACGTGACCAAGACATGGTTCGTACCCGAGTCAACTGACTCATCCCACAAGGTTGACCCGACCCTCGACTAGACCAACCCAACAGTTTTCAAAATAACCAGACATGTTAATTAAGCAAATCTGAAACCTGCACAATTTTTATCAATCCTCTAGACCAACCCAAGAACCAAGTTAGCAATCAACCCCACGAGTTGACTTGACTCACTGAGTAAACTCAACTCAGTGGGTCACTCGTACTCAACCTATCACCACAACAAGAATACCAACCACACGACACCCCTTTCAGTTCTGTTTTATATTCACCACACGAGTCCATGTTAAAACACGATTATTTCATTTTTATCCACGTAAAATAATATAACGTCCTCTCATTTATATCCACGAAAAAGTAAACACAACCAATATATGTATCAATTAAAAACAGAAAAATAGAATAATATTGGGTGTGTAGGTTTACCGAGAGAAAAAGAAGAGACGAGAGGAGGTTGATGGCGTCCGTACGAGTACTACTCGTAACCAAGAACAAGTAAAACCCTTTTTAAAACATTTTTATAACAATCCGCGACTAAAATCTGAGATGTGGAGCGCGTAAAAGAGATTCAAGGTGGTTATGTTGCATAAATGAGGTCACAAGGACCCGATCTATCATTTACAAGTGGCGGTGTAATATTTGGAGGTCGCCGGAGTTTTGGCCGGAAAGTATGACGGCGCCGGAACCCTAGAAGGAGGGTGGCCGAATTTTATCTTAGAGAGAGAGAGAATATTGTGTGTGTGTTTTGTAGTGAGAGAAAGAATGAGGTGAAAATGAGAAACTGGGGAGAGTGGGGAGTATATATACTCCAAGGGAGGTCTAATCTTGTACTAGTGAAACCATAGGGGTGAAAATGAAACATTCAAAAGGACCCTAGATGAAACTTCATGAAATTTCCTATATATTCGTTCGGGGCTCGTTTTGACTAGCAATCGAAAGATTCATAACCCGGGAGTTACGTCATTGTTTTTAAAATATTAATTCCAATAAAAACGATATAAAATACGACTCGTATCTCATTTTAAATCAAACTATCGCTCGAATCGACGTTTCGCCAATTACGACGCATCGAGGAATTTACAAGTTGTCACAGCCTCACCTCCTTAAAAGGAATCGCGTCCTCGCGATTCAATCCAAATTACCCCGTTAAAGTCTAGAAGGGGTGAGTGCAACAGCACGAGGGCTTATCTTCACGTTCCCTACGTGAATCAAGGATCTTACTGCGAGTTTCTATGAACTTTCGAAGACAGAGAGGAAACTTTACTAAAGTTTCCTGGTCTCATCATCTATGGTTTCGATAGGTCAACGAAGTTTTAAACGTCCATAAATTAGGATTTTCTAAAGGGATTACAATTGCCTTATCGGCGAGTCTTATCTTCCATTTATGTACGAGATGTTGGGAACTCTACTGAGTCCTGAGGGTAACTCAAGACTCAGAGCTACTGATCTCAATCTAGCAAGGATTTTCCAAAAGAATGACATAGCGGGGATTGAGTTTTCACATTTACTACTCATTTCACAAAATTTCATGGTGGATCCGAAAGTTAGGTTCTAGGCTACCTCAGAGGGTTCAAGAGATTTACGTTGTCTATGTCTCCAAATGGTTTATGTGTAATTTACATATCCATCTCAACTTAAAACGGTTTCCTCGGTATCTTCTTAAATAGGTTAAGAGTTGGTAGGTTGGGTATTTCCATTTATACCCAGCAATCGGGATCGGCACTTACGACCATAAAGAATCTCTTTCAGTGCCTTGGAGGTACTAAAGTGATAGGTACTAGAGTAATGTAAGGTGTCTATCCCATCCTTTTCCAAACTTGATAGGCACGCTATGTGTTCTAATAGGGTTCGAATGGTTTCTCTACTTCAGCCATTAGTATGGAGATGATACACTGCAAGCATATCCAGATCGGTTTTCTCGGCTCTAGGTAGTGATAGATGAAAAATGGGTGTGTGGCAATTTCCATAATCCTGAAAGGATAGAATTCAGAATTTCCTAAAGCACATGGTTTCCTTTACGTGCGGAGAAGTCTATTTGCATAACTTAGGTTTTTCGATCGCACTTCTTCCTTAAAGAGTATCGAAGTGAGTTGAAGGTTGAGAAAGGAGAAGCAGGTGTGTGTATTAACCAAATGAATTTCAGACGGGGAACACGGATCAAGAGGGTTCCCTTTTCAATCGAAGTCCCATAGTGAAAAGAAGGTAGGGAGCTAGATTTTGAAAGTGAGGTCTAGCTTATTGGAGCAAGTCATTTTACGAGAGGGAGAGGATTGAGTACTCCCTTACCTCCTTAAAAGAAGATAGGGAGATTCTCTATTACTGCTATAACTTATGGGGAGAGACGAGCATTGTCGTCCATACTTTTCCTTTTTACTAATTCGCGGGAGGTGAATAGGTTGGTAAAACTACTAACAACCACTTAGGTAAAGGCGGGAATCTACTTCCAAGGTTTCGTCTATAGTGTAGCTTATCGTTTGGTGAGAGGTCCGAAAGGTTAGCAGTTGCTTCTCGAAGGATGAGAGAAAGATTATGTGATTGTCCTAGAGAACGTGGTTCAGGTTTCTCCTTAGGATTTCAATATTTCTGCTGAGCACGGAATCTCTACTCGAGAAGTCTAGGAAGTTCAGGGTATGTCTCTATTCGAAAGTGTTGATTGCTTCAAGCAATCGGTCGGTTGACTTAGCATGATATCTAGGTCAGAGATGAAAGTACGACTCCTAAAAGGGAGTATGGGTTACTAACCACAGTCAGTCGATTGACTCATTGGTGCACTTAACACTTAAAGCAGGAGGTTTCAAGGTTCAACTCCAAAATCATAATCTCCAAAAGAAGTTCAACTACCAATCGATATCCAAATCATTTCCTTCATACGAGTGAATCGTCAACGGCTCTAAGTAGGTATGCTAGAGAATTTCTCATCTATGGTGTGTATGGTACCATATTGATAAAATAGGGTAGGTATTACCATTACCGGTGGTGTGACGTAGCAGACTATTGTTGACAAACAATGTTGAGGGTTCAATGTTACTAGAGTCAACATCGACGGAACAATATCTAAGGATAATCCTCGGTGAACAACTTCACTAAAACAAGTCGTTAGATCGTTATTGATAGGGGTACCTAAATAGAGGATAAGGTACGACATCAACAGTACGTAAGGTATTACCTTACCGAAAGCTGTTGGCGAAGCAACGTCGACCAGATGACGTCGTTAAAATCAACATCGAGTGAATGGTAAAGTTTCAGAAGTTTTCTCAGCAATCGGTTCAAGACTAGGCTTGAGGTATAAGTGTCGGTAACAGGGTTACCAACGAAATGAGACTCGATGACAAATCCACGGTGTTACTACCGAAACGATGTGGAATGATAATTCCAATAAGATTACTATCGAAATACGGTGGAATGATAATTCCAATACGGTTACTTTTAAATGCGACCGGATGACGTTTCGAAATCGAATACCAACTAAAGGTCGAAAGATGCTTTTAGCAAAGTTATCAACGAAACGGAGCCGAATAATAATTCGAGGCCAAACGATGACTCGAAGTCAAATTACGAGTTAAAACTCGGAACGAGATCAAAATCTCAAATTCAAAAACCCAAAGACCAAAGCCCAAAACCGAATCCAAAATAGTCAACACCAAATCCAAAAATAGCCCAAAATAATTTCAAATGCTCTAGAGAGATCGACGAGGCTTATGTCGATAAGCAACTCAGATGCAAACAGTGCCAATCGGGTCTCACCTGATTTATGGCGAACTACGCTCAAGTGCTACAACCAAGAATTTCCCATAAACGGAGACGTATAGTGATGCCAGAAGTGTTACGATTCAAGAGGTGTTACGATGCCAGTGTGTCGAGTGTGAGTGCGGGCTTTCGTGATGTTTAGCAAGTGTGAGTGTGCGAGTCCACCTTAAGTTTATCGTTCTTAAAACCAATTTCAAATCCGAACACAATTTTATTATAACAATTCCCAGTATTTGTAAAATTCACCTCTGAGACGGGCATAGGTGATCAGTCCATGTCCTGCTGTCTCTAGCCGATTATAGGTGATCAGTCTATATTCAATCGAGGTTCGATAAATTTTTATTAAGCAAGGCATAACCAGTTATTATAACCAATTCTCAATATATATATTCCCAACTTCAATGTTATATGCCCAAAATGTATTCATTTTCTTATCTCAGAAATATCTCGTTGCCCCATTTAGTAATTCGCGTTAGGTATCATCGTGTGTGTGTGTGTGGTATCGACTCGACAAGCACCATGAATGCACTCAGACAACCACAATGCGACTCATAATGACACAATGAGGCGTCTAAACGATAAACTTTATAGTTTAATAAGTTTCGGAATAAATAGTTAGATCTTATCGAATTCGTCAATTCGATAAACTCAACCACTTATTCATGTCGCTTATTATCCCAAAACCAAACACATCCTAACGAGTCATAAGGATAATTTACCCATTAATAATGTTATCCTACGTACATAGCGGGCGCCTATTAGGTTCGTCAATCTAATAAGTCCGTTATCCACGTGGATCGACGCTATTAATGTTAGGTCATCCGTAACCCATGCACAACACATAAATGACATTAAATATTCATAATGACACCCTTCGATAAACGTACCCTCGAAACATTTAACGACTCCTTTAGTACAAAACATTTCTATTTTCAAACGTTGGTTCCCTTCTTAAAATGTTAGATAACAAGGCGAGCTTTGTTATCGAATGCTTAGTACAAAACCATTTATCATTCATATAATCTAGTATGACTTACTAGTAGATATATATATATATATATATATATATATATATATATATATATATATATATATATATATATATATATATATATATATATATATATATATATATATATATATATATAAAATTCGATACGAATTTCAATATACATTCATTCATCTCACTTATAAATTTCAATAAAAATTTCAATACAAATTTCAATGAAAATTTCAATATAAATTTCGATAAAATCTTCAATATAAATTTCGATAAAAACTTCAATATAAATTTCTATAAAATCTTCAATATAAATTTCGATAAAAACTTCAATATAAATTTCTATAAAATATTCAATATAAATTTCGAGTCGTTATTCGTTTCGAGTTCCCAAGTCCGAGTCATGACTCTCAGTTTTTACACAATCATATTGCCCACATAAATACTAAAGGCCATGATACGGCGTTGTCAGGGTAGTCGAGACTAGAGAGTCACGATAACACCTGACGTAGCGCAAAGTTGACATATATACCATTAAATCCAAAATAAACAATTTTCACAATCCTAATAAATCCTCCAAACAATCTCATACCAATCTCGCCATCTACACTGAAAATCAAACATACCCAACACCATTAAACACTTTGACTCTTTCAATTCCCAAACACAACCGATTAACGGGTATCAAATCTAATGTTTGTCAATAACTTACCAATTACCCAAAACACCATAATTAATTTGTTATTCAATCAAGGCTGTTAATTGAAATGTCGTTCGATTCCAAAAAAAATCTAATTCATACCAATGATTCAACGTTAACCAAGTAATCACACGTTAGTCCAATTTATTATCTGAAAACACTTACTGGTTTCTCATATCATTATAACACTTACGGACATGAACTCATTATTAATAATCAAAACCAATTACCACTTGTTTGACAATTCTAAAGAATAAAACAACGGTTTACAAAGGTTTTGACTCAAAATCGTGACACGAGACCATCACCAATCGACATGATCAAAATCATTATAATCCATCATCTAGTTATGATCAAGAGCACATAAACACGATAAGATGCAAAACACGTGAACATGACACACACATGATACCAACACACCATTTTACATGCTTTATTAGTTTTAACACGTTTAGACTCGTGTTCATCAAAACTTTAACTGTGGAACTCACGTTCACGAGACAAAAGGCCTCGTTTGTGACTCCCTGACTTAGTTATAATAGCACCATTTCCTTTATATTCCCAAATCATTTCCACGACCACTGCTAATGTGCAAGTTTTAAATCAAGTGGTGAGATTACACAAGGAAATTGCCTAACCATGATACTTTGAGAGTATCAGCACTACTGATAAATAATGTTGAATTATTGGTTATCACATTCTGTGTTCATTTGTTCACTTTAATCTTCCAAATACATTCCAATAGATCCCACGTATTTGTGTATATTCATACAAAGTTTCCTTCTTTTTTTTTTGGGATATACCCAAGGCAACTGCTTAATATAAGCTAAGTGTTATAGATTTAAGGTTTGGGACTCCACACTCTGTGAAAGGTATAGCGCGTGCGAAAACATGAGGACATGCTTTCTGTACATGTATAAGCATGAGGACATGCTTATAGGGCGTGCATAAGCATATAGAAATGCTTATGGGGTATGCGTAAGCATGAGGACATGCTTACTGTGTGTGTATAAGCATGTGAAATGCATATAGTGAACTACTAAGATAGGCAGACTTAAATCGTCTACTAACGGGGCACACACTCAATCAAGTGTTCAATCAAACCGTTCATCAAATAAGCCCTAAACATCTCATCAATCATCTTATCAATCAATTCGTCTAATGTGCTCTCAATCATCCATATCAAATCAATCGAGTTTAAAATTCCAAATTCCTAATATACCATTTACTCAATTCAAATTCCGTAATATCTCGATAATCACATCTCATTTACCCAAAATCAATAATCATATCTCCAAATCATAATGTTTCCATAATCAGTTCACAATATTCCTTAACACATCATCTCATAATTCAAATCGCAGTTCATACCATAATCAATTAAGAAGCTTCGACTTGGCAAGCGGGCGTGCGTCGGTCGAGGATCAATTTTTCTTAAAAGTGGTTATAGTTTAGGGTTTATAAAATACCTAATTCTTTATAACCTTGAGCTCTAATACCAATCTGTAACACATCCAAATCTCGGTACAGCGGAACACTTAATCAAGTTTTCGGGGCGTTACTATTGGATTGGTATCGCACACAAGTATAGCAAAAAGATAGTCATTTAACATTCAAAACCAATCCCAAATTTAAGTATTCAAAACATTTAATCCAAAAGAGTAAATATTAGGCCCAAAACATGATTTAATAAAATAGGTCCCCAAAGTTTATCAGAGTCAGAAATGATCCTTGAACCTCGCCTTCTTGCCAAGCTTCCACCGATCACGTATTTCAAACATCTCTCAAACACCTGAGAAATCATGCTAAAAGGTCAGCTTACGCTGGTGAGTTCATAGGTTTAAGTTCAACAAAATCATAGTGGACCGCTAAGAGTTGATTTGCTATGCAAGACCTAAGATAGATAAATACCGTTTGCAAACCGATCCTACCCGGATCACCAACCATAACACATGTCCCGCATCCAGGGACTACTCAGGCCCAGCGACTCTAGTCCAGCACTGTCGTGGCAAAATCTAGAACAATTGCCAACCCCGGACTAGGTCGAGGTAGAAGTCTATTCTTAGTTAGGCACGGTTAAACCTAGACTAAGGCAACAACTACCGCACATCTATCTAAACAGTCGAGCATATAAGCAAATCCAAATAGTTTTAACGGTCCAAAAACAACAGCATGATTCTCACCACAAAATAGTTCAAAACGTAGATAAAAGTAGGGCTATGAAACTCACCTTAGCCACAGCAAACCACAAATAAACACTAGCAGAAGATAACAGGAAATCACGGCACAGCAATGCACTATTCACTATCGACACGACTGGCATCTAAAGTTAATCTCCATGGCATCCAAAAGATTGTACGACGAGTATAATAGAATAGTTGAGACGCAACCTAATGCGTATACGATATTCGTAGAATACGGCTCATATGATAAAGAAATCAATGGAAAGTAATGTGTTGTAGTTTTCGTGGATCATTCATGTTGTTACTTTCAAAAGTACATTGTCGTTCCCAAAAGTTCATAATTAATATCTCAAAAGTTTAGTTTTAATGTTTCGTGTGGTGGTAAGAAACATAGACGCGACGTACAACTCACGCGAAGGGAAGAAGACATCGACATGATTGAGACATACAAACCATAACTCACGCCAAACAGGAAAAGACATCGACCAAATTAAGAAATACTGACAATACTCAAGCTAGTCAAAGACTAGGAAGCGACAACAACTATTTATGTAACATAAATAGGTTAATCGATAATGTTCGGCAATTTACCCAGTAATCCCCAAACGTACATGTTTAATAACAAAAGACAAGTTTCCATTTATCACTGAATTAGTAAAGGTTTCTCAATCGCTATTCATAATTATACAAGTTTACCCGAAAGTACTTCACATAAGGTATAGTAGATAGTGTACTATAAATGATACGTTCATTTATTCCAACGTTTCCAAATCAATATGACTTCAATAAGTTATATTATCAAAATAATATTTCCAAACAAGTTTATAAAAGCTAACATGTGTTATAGAACACAAGTTACCATCGTATTTAATAAAAGTTCATAATAGATTAACCCATATCCATCCATAATATATATATAGTTATATAATTCAATAGTAGCTCGGATGTGAGAACAGAATATCTAGCTTTATCGCAAAAACCACTATACTAAACTTATTTAAACCAGAACGTTTGACAGAGTACAACACACTAATTAATATAAATGTTATCAACGAGTTTATAAAAAGGTATTTTATATTTATAAAACATGTTTTATTATTGTAGTTCATAAAGGGTTTATAATAATTAAAACCATGTTTATTGACAATATTTATCTGAACATCTCGGTATTAGTTAAAATGTGCAAATATAATACTTGGGAATTTCGCGTAATAAACATATCAAACTCATTTCCGAGTCTTAACATGCTACACTTGTTTAAGCCAAAACGTTTAACAAAGTGTAATTCAATACCAATATAATCCGCATAATAAACGTTATTCCAACTTTATAAACCGTATTAAATCTTACCACGTATACGTAATATCCGTTACCAATTATATAAGTCGAGTAGTTATCTCTTAACGTTCATCACCTCGTTTTGTATTATTTATTCGATATTTACTATCATTACATTCTTAACTTAATGTTAATAAACGCTTATCATGTGCAACCTCCGTTATTATGTTTTGCATTTACCCAAACAACTCGAGATATTACTTGTTTTATACTTATTTAACAACCGTTATCTCTAATATGTCCAATATAATGTATAATTCCGTATTCAATTCCAAATAGCAATCCCCATATTATCTGAATATACTAGTTCGTGATTAAACAAATGAGCCCATGTTGATTCATTAACCAATTTTACTATTCTTAATATTTCACGTTTCAATAATATTTACCACTCATCCACTACGTTTACCAAGTCTTACTTGAATTGAACCCGTAACCTATACAACTCATATCATATTTCCGAATTATATCCAAGGCAAAACAATCACCAAGTTATTATCCGGGTCAAACGTGACCCAAGCGCAACGCACAACATCCTAACGTGACCAAGCCATGGTTCGTACCCGACTCAACTGACTCATCCCACAAGGTTGACCCGACCCTCGACTAGACCAACCCAACAGTTTTCAAAATAATCATACATGTTAATTAAGCAAATCTGAAACCTGGACAATTTTTATCAATCCTCTAGGCCAACCCAAGAACCAAGTTAGCAATCAACCCCACGAGTTGACTCGACTCACTGAGTCAACTCGACTCAGTGGGTCACTCGTACTCAACCTGTCACCACAACTAGAATACCAACCACACGACACCCATTTCAGTTCCGTTTTATATTCACCACACGAGTCCATGTTAAAACACGATTATTTCATTTTATCCACGCAAAATAATATAACGCCCTCTCATTTATATCCACTAAAAAGTAAACACAACCAATATATGTATCAATTAAAAACAGAAAAATAGAATAATATTGGGTTTGTAGGTTTACCGAGAGAAAAAGAAGAGACGAGAGGAGGTTGATGGCATCCTTACGAGTACTACTCGTAACCAAGAACAAGTAAAACCCTTTTTAAAACGTTTTTATCTTGAAACCCTAACAATCCGCGACTAAAATCTGAGATGTGGAGTGCGTGAAAGGGATTCAAGGTGTTTATGTTGCATAAATGAGGTCACAAGGACCCGATCTATCATTTACAAGTGGCGGTGTAATATTTGGAAAGTATGACGGCGCCGGAACCCTAGAAGGAGGGTGGCCGGATTTTATCTTAGAGAGAGAGAGAATATTGTGTGTGTAGTTTGTAGTGAGAGAAAGAATGAGGTGAAATGAGAAAGTGGGGAGAGTGGGGAGTATATATACTCCAAGGGAGGTCTAATCTTGTACTAGTGAAACCATAGGGGCGAAAATGAAACATTCAAAAGGACCCTAGATGAAACTTCGTGAAATTTACTATATATTCGGTTCGGGGCTCGTTTTGACTAGCAATCGAAATATTCATAACCCGGGAGTTACGTCATTGTTTTTAAAATATTAATTCCAATAAAAACGATATAAAATACGACTCGTATCTCATTTTAAATCAAACGATCGCTAAAATCGATGTTTCTCTAATTACGACGCATCGAGGAATTTACGAGTTGTCACACCAAATTTGTAAAATTTCTCTATTTCTAAAGTCGAGGGGGAGTGTCGTCATGTTTATTTTCAAACTTTTACTTCAAGCTTAACCAAAATGGAAGTTATGGGCTATGGATGAAAATGGTTGAGGTGGAAGGGCCAAAATTGTCAAAAGTTTAAACTTATTTTTTACAAAACCTTCCACCTAATTTCACTTCACATTTATTACATACATTCAATACTCCAACCACCTCATCCACGCTCAAAATCCAACTTCAAATCCGTGTTACAAACATCAATTTTGTAAGTGTTTAATGTTTCTTGGTGTAAGTTCAAACATAGATCTTGAACCGTTTGCAAATCCAATGGTTTGATGTTTAACTAGGCATGATTTTAGTTTTACGCGTATGCATATAAACTAGGAATCATGTTGGGTTGTTTTTTTGTGAAATGGGTGTGTTAAAACGTTTCAAACATCAATCCTTAAACTGTTTCCAACATCTAATTCAACCCAGAAACATGTATTAATCACTTTTCAAAATTAGGGTTTATGCGTGAAATTGGGGGTTTTCAATTGTGAGTAATTAAGGACAATTAGAGGCTTGAAATATGCTTAACATGTGTTTAATTAACCAATAAAACCTCTGAATCTCACCAAGAAACATCATAACTGTGAAATTTGAATTTAGGGTTTAAGTATTCGTTAATTTGGGTACTTATGATTCTTGAGGTGTTTGATGTTAAAACTTGTTGTAAGCAACTCATATGGCCTCTAAGACTTACCAGAAATCATTTGGTTCAATTCCCATGGCTAGATCTCTTATTCGTAAGATTTGACTCTAGGGTTTTAGGTTACGCATAACTTGATGTCTACGCGTATCTGGATAGACCTTGTGATAACATGTGATTTTGAAAGAGGATTGAATAAAATGTTAATATGAATGTTATGAATGATTTATTTCAGGTTCTACATGTACAAATTCAGAATCAAGGTTAAAATTGGATTCTACGCTTAAGGATTACCTTACGCGTAGATGTTTACACGTAAGAGAAATCTTACGCGTAACTCTTACGCATAAGTGTCTACAAAGGGACTTTGCGTATCCTGTGAAGGATATGCGTAAACTTGGAGTCTTACGTATAAGGTTCACTCTTACGAGTAAACCTTACACATAAGCTCCCAACATACGCTTACGCGTAAGCCTTATGCCAAGAGCTTTTTCCTACGCGTAAGATTTCTTATACGTAAGAGGGACTCCTACGCATAAGCTTAGGTCTACGCGTATGGTTACACAATGTTTACGCATAAGCTTGCATTCTTACACTTAAGCCAAAACTCTAACTTTATCAATGAAATGTTACGCGTACAAACTTGTAAATAAGTTACTCATAATGTCACAAGACCAAAATGTCACTAATAAGCTTTAATGATTAAAATGTTGTGTGAATGAGTGAAAATTTGGACTTTAAAATTCAAAATTAATATACTCACGAAACTTATCACGACTACTTTGGACTGTTAGACAACAAGTGACATTGGACTTGTAACATTCATTAACATAACATATTCAATAATTGGACAATAAAATCAACTTTTGACTAACATAATGTCTTTCGATATGTTGGTTCTTTTGGCTCAATATCTTTCAGATCACGATATGGACATCACCATGGAAAATGTTAACACACCAAACGAGTTCACAATGGAAGACATTTTCCCTACTGGTTACAGTATGAAGCTTGGAAAGAACAACCTTAAGGTTGACTTTGAGAGCTTCACATGCTCTGAATCCTCTTTCCGAATTGCAGTGGATATTCTTAAGACTCATCCCTACAACAACATGCTCACCAACACATCAACTGTACCAGACATTTATATTCATCAGTTCTGGCACACAATGAAGAAAATTGATGGTCAAGATGCTGTTACAGTGACTCTCAACGATAAACAAGTCACCGTCACTGTTGCTGATTTACGAGCAATTCTTCTGCTCCCTGCTATCCAGCCTGCTCAGTATGTGCCAATTCCAACTGAAGAGGTTACACTACAATTTATGGTAGATATTGGCTATGATGAAGCTGCAGGAATCATTACCAATCATTCTTCGGTCGACTTAAAGAATATTCCTCAGCCGTGGAAACTTTATCATGATCGCCAAGTCTGTTTCCGGAAGAGACAGCGGTCATGAGCATCTTAAGCTAATGGAACTACAAATTTTCTGGGGCATGGTCAACAAAATGCACATAGACTATGCAAGTTTGATCTGGGAAGACATGATGTCTCACCTCAAGAAGTCTGGCACAAAGGTTCCTTTCATCAGATACACAAAGTTGTTGATCCAAAAGATACTTGGGAATA
Organism: Chrysanthemum seticuspe; assembly: GCA_019973895.1. Lineage (NCBI taxonomy): Eukaryota > Viridiplantae > Streptophyta > Magnoliopsida > Asterales > Asteraceae > Chrysanthemum > Chrysanthemum seticuspe. The sequence goes on from BPTQ01000009.1 coordinate 239,033,591, forward strand.
ATCTGGACATTCCCTTGAGACTTGATGACCCCAACCATTATTCTGCGTTGTTTGAATCTACATTAAATGTTGTCAGATTCAAAGACTCATCAACAAAGAAACAAGGTGTAGTACTGACTGTCTGCCTACTCACTGATGACATTAAAAGTCTTCAATCGTATTCACGATACCAAGAAGCAGTGGCCTTAGGCAAAGTCGGATTCATGGATGAAAAGTCTTCCGCCATACCAGTCAAGAAGACCAGAAGATCGGGCAGTGCTGGAAGTATTGCTAGCACTAGGAGTGCCCGTAAGTATCCTAAGAGGAATCCTCCACGAAAAATAAAAGTTCCATCTGAGGGTGCCATTGCTACTCCTAAACAGGTACCTAAATTAGAGGATCAAGACTCCGAGGATACTGAAACTGATGAGGAGATTCACTACTCAGAGTCTGTTACTGATGATACAACATCACTAAAGATTGCTGACAAGCCAACTAGTCCCAAATCAGACAAGGGTAAAACTCCAGTTGCAGAGCATGAAGAAGAGGAGAGTTCAGATGAAGAACCAAAGGATGAGGAGAAAGACTACCACAAAACACTGAAGCATCTAAGGATTCAGCATGCTGCTACGGAATTTAACCTTTAACAAACTCGTGGCCCTGGAGGTTCCAGCGGTGGTGCACTTACCATACCAATTCGTGATGTGGTTAATCAACCCGATAATCGAACTGGTGCCACCGCTAAGGGATCCACAAAACAGCAGCATCAAACTTATGAGGTTCCGTTTACCTTTGAGGAAGAAGAAGAACAAGAGAATGATGAAAAGATAACTGATGAAGATATTGAGGAAGCAGCTAGGGAGAGAGCTGAAGAAGAGGCTAGGGTAAAGGCTGAAGAAAAGGCTAAAGCTCGCGAAGAAGCTGATAATTATCATCTAGATAATCCTGATCACAACCCTGAAGGGACTTCTGAGACACCAAAAGACCCGGAGCCATCTCATGACTCATCATCTTCTGATTCATCGTCTCACTCATCACCACCACCACCATCCAAAGATGCTACCACCATATCCACATCCAGATCTGTCAAGAAACCGACCAACACTTGGGCATCACGTGCTAAGACCAAAATTGTCAAAGCTGTCAGGCAAGTAAGGAAACGAAACGTGGTCAACAAGAAATTCAATTAGTTGGCCGACATCCTAAACTTACTTCAAGACGTGATGAACGAGTTTTCGGATGAAAGAGAACAGATCCAGCAGTTTCTCAATCGAGACATATAGGGTGAAATGGACAAGACGATTAAGGACTACAGTCACAAGTTCCTTCTCGACACTGTCCCTGGAGTCACAAGAGAGATGTTCGCCAGACAACTCTATTCGTATCTCAGGTCATTGGTCAAGCAGGCCATGTCTAAAACCCATGTGGTCATGGAAATCAAACCTGTTCCGTCTACTATTATTAGTGATGCAGAATTGATATCTAAGTTGGTTATTCAAATGTCAAAATGATTCGCAACTTTCTCTTTGGACGAAGCTAAACTTTTTGAGGCATTGCTAGAATATCAGCTCAAGACATCGTGCAAAGAATCAGCTAAAGGAAAACCGCCACCAGAAGATCTTCACAACGTCCTCCTGCTAGCGACAGACCTCAGGACTCTGAGTCTCCACCACCAACGGAGAAAACTGGTGATCATTTTGAATACACTGGTGGTGACAACGAGGAGATTCCTGAGCCCCAAATACAACCCCCTTCATCTACATCAACTAAGCAACCAGCATCATCCTCCAAGCCACAGAAGAAAAAGTCAACATCAGTTGTATCATGGCTAGATGAAGATGAAACTGATGAATATAAATGGTTTACAAAGCTTGTTGATGCCACCCCTCAATTACCAGAAGGCCAAGAACCGGTAGATGGTCGAACTATGGAGCATGTTAATATTATTCAAGAAAAGTTTAAGGTGAAGAAGATGACGAAAGCAGAGTTAAAACGAATCAAGAACGATGCTTTTCAACTGCTTAAGGACAGCTCTGACAGTTCCATAGAAGTCGAATATCATCTCGACAACATAGCACGAGCCATGTCCAACAATATTGATTGGCTCAACCCTGAATCCAACATCGACTTCACCAGACCTGACAAGGCTCCATACTACACCGACTGGACAAAGCCACTACCCACCATTGGTCGACCTGATCAACAACAGATTCCCTACCGGTACTTCTTCAACAAAGACCTAGAATTTCTTCAACACGGTAGCGATGTTAGCAAGAAATACGTTACCTCACTCACCTTTCCCATCCCGGTAGCAGTCTTCTCCAACAATGTGGCCATCGAGGAAGAAGCCACACGAATGTTTGTTGATAATGTGGTTAATTATGACCTCGATGCACTGTATGGAATTCATCACTGGCCTGAACGAAGAAGAATCTACTACAGAAGCTGCTAGGTACTCAAATCTAACAAAGAGGTGTACAGTGACCAACGGATCGTTGCCATAATGCATGTTAGCCTGTCTACTAAGTGGGACTACTCATTCCTAAAGAAAATCATAGTCAAACGCCAAGACGAACATGAATATGACTTTTCTGAAGCGGATTTTCCAAGATTGTCACTCAATGACATTGAATATATGTATCTTGCTAAGGTACAAGGTCGAATGCGACACTTCTCCACCAATATCCAGCTCCAGTACATCAAGTCATTGCTGATATTCATCAGAAGCATCGTTATCCAGGAACGTGTTGAAGACCTTCAACTTGCCATGGAATCATACCAAGAACGTGTTAATCTCACAAAACCACTGCTAAACATTCCCGATATCAACCAACTGGCTCAGTACACCATTCTCAAGAAACCAAAGTTTGGCGTCGTCTACCGCAGTGAACTTCACCATAACTATTTCATGGCATGTAATGAGCTTCATAAGTTTTGTGATCACACTTTAAAGAAGGTTCGGGACGGGTTAGCATATCGGTTAAAGGAGATTCATGAAGGCATAGGGTCGAAGAAGAGGTGGAATTCGAGGGAAAAGAGGGATGTGAAGAAAATCATCACAAGGATTGATGAAAGGTTGTTTCGTCCCGATCAGATAAGGACTTTGGAGAGTTTCGTGGGTGGAATACCGAGTATCTCTCTAACAGGCTATCAACGTCCAGAAAGAACTCCCGGCGTTATTGACGGACTGCCTGGTACTCCTTGATTACTTTCTTGATTAATATTTGGATGTGTTGATCTTTATTATTAACTATGGCTTGTACACACATAACAGTGTATAACCCGTTCTTGTAATGAAAGGACCCTGTGGTACGCTTCAGTGCAACAATCCTATAAAAAGGAGTGAAAGCTTCTTACTTTTGAGTAAAACTTATCAAAACTTTCATTTTTCAAAGTTTTGCTCAAAAGAACATGTACTCCTCCTTATGATTTTCAAAACCTCAAAAGTTAATATTACTTGTTGAGGGGGAGTACTTGCTAAAATCTTCGTTCACAAAATTGTTCTTCGTGGAAATCTTCCCACAAAACTCAAAATGGTCATATTCAATAACAAAATTTCATCAAAAATAACATTAATATCCCATTTTTGAGGGGGAGAAAAATTATGTGATAAGAAATATGTTGTGGATTGCAATTGAATCATCGTATGATAAGACTTTAACCCTTGAATTGACGAGATCTGAACTGTCATACATCAAAAAGATTTGTCTTCCAAGACTTATCCGAGTAGATCGTACCTATTCGAGAAACTCTTGATAGACATGAACTTTGACGGGTTTGACAACCTTTCGAGGTTTGTCCACACCTTCAAGGTAGTTATTAGAGCTAGTTGTCACCTAAAAGCTGACAATCTAACTCTTTAACTATGCAACGTAATCGTGTCTCACGGGGAATTGTCTATCTTGAGTCGATCAATTCAAAAGTGCGCGCTCTTCTCTCACCGTGCAGATTTCTGTCTAAACACTTAAGCACGTGTTGAGGGGGAGTATTACGGCAAAATATAAAAACTCTCACAGTGGTACAAAATGTTTTTTACTCATAAACACTTTGAGAGATTTTCAAGAAAATGGTTTTATGGCAACATAGGTTAGTCATGGAGTTATAAGGTGACAAAGTTAGGAATAACCGTCCTATGATCCGCCAGAGCCGGAGGGATCTACGCAAGGACACTACCAATAGTTAGAACTTAGAAGTCCTTAGGTATGATTACAAAAAGGAGAAAATGAGAATCGGAGAAAGAAGGAGTTGAAGAATTAAAAAGAAAAGTAAAGAAAATGGTGAAAAGAAATAGCCCTCCAAATTATTCAACTTAGGGCAGACACCGGGTTCAATACATATGCTACTGGTTGTCACTAGATGACACCGGTATTGAAGATCAAAGTCGTCATGGACCCAGTGACGCATGCACTAAACCTTCTTAGCCACTCAAGTTTCTCTCAACAGAAGCTTGTTTCTTTCTCACAGGGAACCCTACGTAAACTATCGGCTTTCTCTTAGAGATTGCTGGTATTGAAGAAGGAGACCCTCTCCCTAGTCTCCACTCAGGAAAATCAAAGCGCACTATTGAGTCTAGAGCCACAAGATTCATCAAAAGATCTCTTAGGAACACTTAACATTTCATCACTTGTCGTTCATCAATAAGGATACAAGTAATACTATTCTAGAGGCCTTCACAGATCTTAGCAATCTGTCGAGAACATTTATGAGGGGTTCACAACTGTGATCCTCATTGATTGAATGGAAACTCCTGCCAGGGTCAACATCAAACAGCCCTGACAGTAGGTCACTTCGGTAACTCCTTGTGGGTTACGCTTAGTGTTGTTTCAAACGGTCTACAGTCGTGGGGTGATGCTTCGGTTTACCTAAGCGACTCACCTAAACTGTAGGTGTACTTCGGTACATCGTGTTATCCTACTTGAGGGACTCCAGTTCAGGAACAGTCTTTGCGAGAATTAGAGATGTGTTTTCACACTATGCTGTTAACACGCTCGAAGTTCGAACTTGTAAGTGCTGGAAATCCCGCTAAGGAGATTCTTTTCAGGAATCGAGTCTTGAAGATGTGGGTCATTACTTGAACTTGTTCAATGTAATGCCAACTGTTCCTTATGGGATTCGGACGGCTGATTCGCCCGACCAAGGTGAATGGAATCAAGACATTCATCAGAAGAACTATTGTAGTGGTCAATTCTCTAAGAAATGACCACAATGATCGATTGGTGTTTATCACTAACCAATTCTTATATTTTCTTCTTATGGATGCTCCTAGGAGATGATCGTGCAGATTCTCCACATGCTCATACCAACCACAACACAAATTGAAGTTTTCTCGAAAGGCAATACAAAAATCGGAATGATTCTTCATCAAAGCCAAAGAATCTACAAAGTTTAAAGACTAAAGAGAACTACATCAACACTGAAATCCAACGTCAAAGAGCATGTGAGCATGTTGGAGAAGGACGTGGAGACACCTGAGCAACGAAGCAGACCTGATGCAGATTACCACAACATAACATCACCATATCCACACCTGAACAAAGAACAAAGATTAATGAAGACGTCAAAGCTGAAAACTTCAAAGAAAACAACATCCTCACACTGGGGAGATTGTTAGAATCAAGGCACTTCTTCTCACAAGAAAGAAGAATGTCAGAAGACGTCAAAGCAACTATTACATCAGCACCAACAACATTTCAAATTACTTAAGTCATTAATTACCAACACTTAAGGGGAGATTGTTGGAATCACTCCTAAACTATATTTCAAGTGTTTGTAATTAACATGTAATAGGTTGCTTAATTAGGCTTTTGTTAGGTCACTAGTTTTACAACACAAGCATCAAGAGAAGAGATAGAGAGGCGGATGAACAATAAACCAAAACACATACGCGTAGGAATAGTGAAGAGTTATGCGTGAGTATGTGAAAGAGATAAATTGAACAACCAACCCTCAAGTGAGGGTTATTACATAGTATTTATAGGAGGGAAGCTAGGGCAACACTCCTAGTCCCTTCCTTTCTCCTATGGGCTTAGGCCTAAGCTCATGGGCCTTCTACATAAGCTTAAGGCTAATAACAAACATAAAGGCCATAATTAAGCTAACTATTACATATGAATCACTAACACTTGATTTAGGTTTAGGGGTGTTTCCAACAATCTCCCCCTAAGTGTTGGTGATGAATGAATATGAACGGTGAAGGCGTTGATGTAATAGTAGCTTTGACGTCTTCTGACATTCTTCTTTCTTGTGAGAAGAATTGCCTTGATTTGAACAATCTCCCCAGTGTAGAGAAATTGTTTTCCTTAAACAGTTTTGCTTTGACGTCATCTTTTAACTTTGTTCTTTGATCATTGTTCTTTGTGATGGTAGTGATAGTATGTTGTTGTTGTCTGCATCAAGTCTGCGTCAGGTCTGCTTCGTTGCTCCAGTGTCTCCACGTCATTCTTCAACATGCTCACATGCTCTTTGATGTTGGATTTCAGTACTGATGAAGTTCTTTAAGTCTTTAACTTTGTAGATTCTTTGATTTGACGAAGAATCATTCTGACTTTTGTGTTGCTTTAAGATAGAACTTACATTAGTGATGATGTTGGCGTGAGCATGAGAAGAATCTGCACGATCATTCCGCTCCAGAGCTTCCATAAGAAGAAAACATTAAAATGGTTAGTAATAATCGGATTCCGGCACTTACAAGTTTGAACTTCGAGAGTGTTAACAGCATAGTGTGAAAACACAACTCTAATTCTCACAAAGGCCGTTCCTGAACTGGAGTCCCACAAGTGAGATAACGCGATGTACCGAAGTACACCTACAGTTCAGATGAGTCGCTGAGGTACACCGAAGCATCACCTCACGACTGTAGACCGTTTGAGACACACTAAGCGTAATCCACAGGGAGTTACCGAAGTGACCTGCTGTCAGGGCTGTTTGATGTTGTCCCTGGCAGGAGTTTCCATTCAATCACTGAGGATCATAGTTGTGAACCTCTCATAAATGTTCTCGACAGTTTGCTAAGATTTGTGAAGGACTCGATAATGTACCACTGATGTTCTTATTGTTGAACATCAAGTGATGAAATGTCAAGTGTACCTAAGAGATCTTTTGATGAATCTCGTGGCTCTAGACTCAATAGTGCGTTTTGGTTTACCTGAGCAGAGACTAGGGAGAGGGTCTCCTTCTTCAATATCAGCAATCTCTAAGAGAAAGCCAATAGATTATGTAGGGTTCCCTGTGAGAATGAAACAAGCTTCTGTTGAGAGAAACTTGAGTGGCTAAGAAGGTTTAGTGCATGCGTCACTGGGTCCATGACGACTTTTAATCTTCAATACCAACGTCACTAAGTGACAACCAGTAGCATATGAATTGAACCCGTTGTCTGCCCTAAGTTGAATAATTTGGAGGGCTATTTCTTTTCACCCTTTTTGTTTTTGCATTTCTTTTTAATTCTTCAACTCCTTCTTTCTCCGATTCTCATTTTCTCCTTTTTATAATCGTACCTAAGGATTTCAAAGTGCTAACTATTTGTGATGTCATTGGGTAGATCCCTCCGGCTCTGGCGGATCATAGGACGGTTATTCCTAACCTTAATCTCCTTATAACTCCATTGCCATAAAACCATTTTTCATGAAAATCTCTCAAAGTGTTTGTGAATGGAAAACATGTTTGAACACTTCAAGAGTTTTAGATTTTCAGAAATACTCCCCCTCCACATGTGCTTAAGAGTTTTACAGAAATCTGCACAGTGAGGAAAGAGCTCGCACTTTTGAATTGATCGACTCAAGATAGACAATTCCCCGAGGGACACGGTTACGTTGCATAGTTAAAGAGATACATTGTCAGCTTTTAGGTGACAACTAGCTCTAATAACTACCTTGAAGGTGTGGACAAACCTCGAAAGGTTGTCAAACCCGTCAAAGTTCATGTCTATCAAGAGCTTCTCGAATAGGTACAATTTACTTGGATAAGTCTTCGGAAGACAAATCTTTTCAATGTAAGACTGTTAGATCCCGTCAATTCATGGGTTGAAGTCTTTTCACACGAGGAATCAACTAGCAAAACACAACATATTTCTTATCACATATTTTCTCCCCCTCAAAAATGGCATATAAATGTTGTTTTTGAAGAAATGTTGAGAATAAATATGACCATTTTGAGTGTTGCGGGAAGATGACCACTGTGAACAATTTATGAACAAAGTTTTAATTCAAATACTCCCCCTCAACAAGTGATATAAACGGTTGAGGTTTTGAAAAATCATACGGGGAAGTACTTATTCTTTTGAGCAAAACCTTGAAAAATGAAAGGTTTGATAGGTTTTACTCAAAAGTAAGAAGCTTTCGCTCCATTTATAAGGATTGTGGCACTGAAGCATACCACAGGGTCCTTTCTGGACAAGAACGGGTTGTACACTGATATGTGTGCACAAGCCATTGTCATAATTAATCACACATCCAAAATATTATGAAATAGAAGCAGTTCAAGGGGTACCAGGAAGTCCGTCAATGTTTCTAGGAATGCGAACTGGGCGTTGATAGGCGGCAAGAGCAATCCTGGGACGACCGCCTACAAAGGTCTCCAGAGTTCTGAACAGGTCCAGTCGATACAACCTTTCATCAATCTTTCTGATGATCCTCCTTACATCCCGTCTTTCCTTGGAATTCCATCGCTTTTGTAACCCAATACCTTCATGAATATCCTTCAACCTATAAGCCAATCCGTCCCTAACCTTCTTCAATGTGTGATCCCCAAACTTGTGAAGATCTTTACACGCCATCAAGCAGTTGCGATGTGTTTCACTAATGTAAACCAATGAAATTTGAGAAGAGTTATTTTATGTGTGGGATGATATGTTGTTGTTTTATTGGATGATATAACCTCGAACGAAGAATCACGATGATATTCTTAAAAAGAGCAGCAAGATCGATGATAATGGTGTGCTTCTTTGTGCACCTGGCTAAGGCAAGCTTGAAATTGACCTTCGAATCTGCACAACAAATGGATTTTCGGTTTGGGGGGAAGCTGCCAAAGTATCTCTTTCTCAAAGGCTCATGTTCTATCTTCTATTCTTGAGCCTCAGAAGCTTTGGTGGTGGAAGTTTAAGAGATGACGAATTCTATCTTCTACGACGTGTTGTTCGATATCCTTATCTCGGTACTCGTATCGTCATCCTCTTAAACTATATCATCTACTTTATCTGTGTAAATATTTATCAAAAACCAAATACAGAAATATAAAACCAACAAAAACAAAATAGAAAAATATAAAACCAACAAAAACCCATAAAAATCAGAAAATTTGAAAAACACCAAACATATGTTTTCTCAAGACATGTCTTCTGATATCGATAACATCTACGGTCTTAGAAATGTCATTCAATAATGGCACGGGACTTTAGATGAAGTTCGAGCAGGAGGTGTAAATATTTCTTTCTAAACATGTCTCAAAATATGGTTTGCTATTATTTCAGATAGCAACCCGCTCTTCAAGGAAGGAAAGTGTTGCGCTAAAACAATTTTCTTAAATTTCGTGCACTTATCCTAAAACAAAATGAGGAAAGTATGTCGAAAGACTGCTGTTCCTACTCAAATATTTTTCCTTCAAAAATTCTTCAGAAAAATATTTGTTTTAAGAAAATGGTGGAAAATGAGTTGCTTGAAAATCAATCAGAATCAGAACTTTCATAAGTTTGCAAAACCCAATCAATGACTTCGGCTTGGTTAAAACTTTTTATGAAATGAGTCATTGATTGAGGGAGAGAATGTTTTCAAATCTATATCATCTATCGGGCTTATCTAATTATCCACATACTTAACTGAAAAATATGTTTGCCTATGTCGAAGGACTAGGAGTTTAGGATATGATTGTTAGGATTAGATGATTAGAGTTTGATGAACACATAAATCCCATGCCTTATATGAACTGATTGATGTGTTGGATTGACTTTTATTAGTCGATTGTAGTTTGGGTGATGTCGACCACCATATATCTATTTGTGTCCACTAACATATGTAGATATCATGGTATATAAGAATGTTCCCGATCCGGATCCCACAAAAGATTATGATTGGATTCCGAAAGGAAAGGGCAATTATTTCTTGGGTTGACAAAAGAAGAAATGGAGCTTAATTGGATCTCTATTAAGAGTTGGCATGCAACGTCAGAGGTCTTGCTGCATCAGCAGATGGTTTTCTTCAAGCATTTAAACATGGAGGCAGGAGTGCCTATAAACAAGGCCACATTTTCTCCAAGCATTTAAACATGTTTTGTTAACCTTATTAAACCACTTGGGATCCAAAATCTCAAAGGGTTTGATATTTTTGATCGGGGGAGAATTTGTGATTTAATTATGAAATCTGATAAAAGATGATCGTTTTGATTCAATTGTGCAGGCTGCTCTCCCATATGTTTTAAACGCTTTCGAATCTCGAAGCACATATTGAGGGGGAGCATTTCAAAAGAAAATAAACTATCAAGGTACAAAGATTTCTATGTTTCAAGATAAGTACCTTGATTGATTTTCTAATGGTTTTCTCATTGGCAATCGTGGAAGTACTTCAAAAAACTCTTTCCTCTATGTGTTAAATGATTTCAAATAACCAACGTACAAATTGAGGGGGAGAATTTACCAAAGAAAATCAAATGGCTTTTTCATAAGAAATTGTGATCAAAGAAAATTTTCAAAGTACTCTTGCCTCCATGTGCTAAACAATTTCAAAATCATATGCACATGTTGAGGGGGAGCATTTCTAAAAGATCAAAAGTAGTTAAGGTACAAAATGATTTGATTTTATATCAAACGTACCTTGATTGATTTTCCAAATGATTTTTCAATTGGTTTCGAGAAGGAATGAACTGTACCAAAAGACCGACCAACTTACTTTATGCATTGGAGTTATAAGGATGATATCGTTAGGTATTAGTTCCCACAATCCAGCCAGAACCGGAGGGATCTACCCAGGGACAATCCACTAGATAGTGTAGAGTCCTTAGGTATATTGAAAAAAGGAGAAAAATGAGAATATGGGAAGAGTGCAGACTGAGATAGAGCTAGAACTGGAATAAACCCAACAAGGTTCTAGTAATGAAGTCTCGGTAAGCACTGAAGGGGTTGAAGAATGAAAAATAAATGAAATGAGAAAAGGGTGAAAAGAAATAGCCCTCCAATAATTCAACCTTATGGCAGAAACCGGGTTCAATACATATGCTACTGGTGGTTACTAAGGTAACGCCGCTATTGAATACAAGACGTCATGGACCCAGTGACGCACTGCACTAAACTTCCCAAGCTACTCTAGTTCCTCTTAAAAGAACTTGTTTCATTCTCACGGGGAACCTACATAATCTATCGACTTTCTTTTAGAGATTGTTGATATTGAAGAAGGAGACCCTCTCCCTAGTCTCCGGCATAGGAAACCAATATGCACAATTGAGTTTAGAGCCAAGAGATCATCCACAACATCTCATTAGGACACAAAATTAATGAAGACTTGTTGTTTCACACAATGTGGAAAGTAAGTATATATTGAGAGTCCTATGCATTATCCTTGTGGTATTGCCAGAACATCCGAGTGATATGTAAAAGTATTCACGATGAAGATGGAAATCCTTCTAGAGCCAACATCAAACAAGCTCTTGGTGGGTGACATGTGAGATCTTTTCTAAAGATCAAGCTTGTGACAACTGGATAGAAACAATGGGGCGATTCATTCTTGAATCAACCTTGGTCCAGGAAATGGATTGATGGATACCTTTGAAAAACCGGTCGGTGTGCTCAACAACTCTTTTCTCTAGCACATCGGCTGTGTATTATGTTTTCAAAATAAAAGGTATTTATGATTGAAACTTGATTTCTCTTATAAAACCTTCATCGTATTGCCAAAACTCTTTCTTCAAGCAGTACGCGATTGTTTTCAAATCATTTTTAATCAATCAGTAAATCTCAATTTGCTGGTTCACTCACTCCGTGTTGTCTTCTTTGAGATGTTCCGGTTTGAGAACGGCTAGCTCAGCTGCGAAACCCTGTCAAGGAGATTCTTCGGAATTATACCTGATCATAGGCAGTACTTGTACTGATCAACGGGGAACCGTGGGCCGTGCACCTCAATTCAACGAAAGTGATCAAAGACACTTTCGTGCGCTTTATTGCTAACTGTTGTATGCAGGTACACCCGACGGTTGCAGCTGATCAGAATTGAGGAGTCAATCCATAGCCGCATGCTCACACATCGCTTTCACAATCTAAAGAAATCATGATAAGTGCATATCTTCATCAACTGACTCTGATAGTTTCAATCCATGCTTCTGCTACGCTGTTGGAAATATTATGAATCAACATATGCTTCCGCAACTCTGATGAGAAGATATCATGATCCAAAATGTGAGCAAGTCGGTCCAAATGTCACAACTTCACATGATGGCGATACAACACAATAAAGGGTGATCCAAAGATTTACTGTGACTGATGATCTCAATAAAGCTCGAAGATCATCAAAGATGTGGATCAGTTCAAAGACCTCCACTTAAAGTACAAAGCAGTCACAACTTCACATGATGGCGATACAACACAATAAAGGGTGATCCAAAGATTTACTGTGACTGATGATCTCAATAAAGCTCGAAGATCATCAAAGATGTGGATCAGTTCAAAGACCTCCACTTAAAGTACAAAGCAGTCGGACTTTGAAGAATCACTGCTCAAGCACAAAGAATGCTGAAATTGAAGAATTAAAGTCTACGAGCACAAGACTGAAGATAAAATAGAATGCTAGAATTCGAAATGTAAATCATGGGGTGACCTCCCTTAGGGGGAGATTGTTAGGAATTAGAAATTTCATAATGAAGTGTCGGTCACCCCAAATATAATCTAGCATAAGTTAGCTCATAGACATATCGTTATTTACGTTGTTTAGTAGTTAATTATATAGTTGTTAGCCTAGTTATTAGTTTAAGTAACACCGTGGAGGAAGGACGGGTCTTTACCCACTGTATGCCTGATCCACAGTCCGACAGGAGGACGTAGTAGTTGTAACTATAAATACCCCTTCCATCCTTGGAAGGGGTGGAGCTTCTTTCATAATCTAACCTTTCTTTTGTTTAACTCTCTCTCAAGAACTTCCTCTCCTCTCTTCATCTCTCTAATCATGGCATTCTTATATCATCATAATCCTAGACCACCCGAATCATTTAAACAACATAAAATACACGATCCTATAGAAAGTACCTACAAAGACATGCAATCCTCTAGCTCTCCCAACATAGTTACTCAATTTCCTTGGGTAAAAGGGATCTCTCCTAGGTCCTAGATTTTTTCTCCTGATCCAATTATAATAGAGCCTAGACATTATGTTCATGGACGGCTTATAGTCTATGTAAGTGTGATCCCTATACAAGTACCCAATCATGCATGGTATCTTAATGTTTCTAGGGTCACCCTTTTATATGCATGGCTCGAAAGGTGGTCGTGGGTAGTTAACTACGTTATAATGATAGGCGATTTCCTTTCCATTAGGGTATGACTTAAAATACTCATTAAGTTTCTCTTCCTCACTACACTCCATAATTTCTAGCACTTTATAATCTCCTTCCTCAAGTTCATCATCTGAATCATCACTCGTGGTGGAATTGCTATCTATTGTACTAGTTGTTTCTTCAAGGTTTTTCTCAAGTGCGCTTTCAATTATCCTATTCAATTTCCTAAGCTCTCCAATTTCACTAAAGATATGAGCGTGGAGTTGGATGGCATAGGTTCGATCAAGTGGTGGGTTTTGTGGTAGATGGTATGATGGTGGATTATTTGGTGAATTGTTGCTTGGTGGGTTATCACCTTCCATGATGAAAAGTGACAAGGTTACGAAAAAAACATGAAGAAGGGGGATAGACTACAAGGAAGCTAATGGAAAAGAGAAAAAATCTCACTTGATAGGAATCAAGCGACGGGACCTAAACGAGATAGAAGACTAACTAGCTAATCTATTCCCCAGCAGCGGTGCCAAAAACTTGATAGCAGGGTTCGGGGTCGAGAAAACCTCCTTTTCTACGAGCAAGCTTTTCAACCCTCTAGGCAGTGAACCTAATCGTTCTAGTGTAGTATGGGGTAATCGGGGATTGATTTCATTCTCTAGGGGAATAGGAATGCTGGAAAGAGATATATGACGAGAAGGTGGGGGTTGAGGATGATTCTTTTTATTCTTTTTTATGTTTTTTAGAAAGCAAGGGTAAAATCTCGGGGTATATGATTGGGGGTGGTACTTTTACCTATTTCACTACTTTAACTAATTATCTAATTCAACTATTACTATTGGATAGGTTATGTTTAATTAAGGTGTGCTCGTATGATGATTAAAGATGTGTTCACTTAGATACTATTACTCCATAGTTATCTTTTATTGGTCGGTTGAATTGTCACTTCTTTTATCTTAATTGACGCGTTGTATTTCGATTAGTCGTAGGGGTGCCTAATTTCCTAGCTCTATGAATTGTAACTCTCCCTTAGAATACCCGGTATCGGCAAGTGCAATAGCATCTCCCCCGAATACACTATTATCAACAAGCTACAACTCATACAATAAACACAACAATGGCCTAGGTGCACTCTTATGGCTTTTTGCTATTTAGGACGTTCAAGCTCACAACAACAAAAGAATAAGCCAGTTTTCCTTACTCTAGCTTCTACCAATTAAGACAAGAGACAACCTAACAACAATCAATAACTAGGTTTCATAGATCTAAGCAAACACACAAGTAATTTAGCTAGACATGTTAAACAAGCAAGCATACACACAATCAATTGAACATGGGGTAGACATAATCATAAATTGGATAAACAAACTTATCTTGATGTGTAAAATAGGGTATGGGACCCTAGAATACTGTCCAAGTCGGACTACAACTGAGTTAGGGTTTGCTCTCCAAAATTCTACCTCCTAAAATACAGAAAAATCAAATTCTATATATAGATTTACAATCGCGACGGCGTCACCTTTTGCTAGTGACGCCGTCAGGTTGCCGTCATTAGGGTTTCGTTTGGGCCAAGTCATCGTTGGGACGGCGTCATTTGAGAGATGTGACGCCATCAGTCTTTATGCAGGATGTCGTCTGAATCTTGGATCTTGGGCGTCTGGTGTAGTTTTTTGTGAGTGACGCCGTCAGGCTTTAGGACCAGATATTTCGCAGAGCCGTCGCATGCACTTTTGATCAAGTCTTCTATATAGGGACGGCGTCACCCTTTGGTTGGGACGCCGTCAGGTGTAATGAACAGCCTTAGAGTGTCTTCGATCTTTACTTTGCCATTTTCTTCATGTTTTCGCTCCTTTTCGTCCAAATATGCTTCATTCCAGCATTTTGCTTCCAAAATACCTAAAAAGTGAAAAGGAACGATTTTAAGCAGTAACGGATATTAAATGTGTCGATTTAGGGCTTAAATGACCCCCTAAAAACGTATGTTTTAAATCCTTATCAAATATCCCTACACTGTGTATTTGCTTGTCCTCAAGCAAATGTTCTTTTGGCCAATCAATTTATAAGTTAGGGGGCATGAAGCAATGGTTTAAGATAGTCTACAACAAGTACAAGCGCTACAATAATCATAACAAGCACGGAAATTATATACTAGCACCTCAAAATTGGTGTTTGGATTCTCTCATCTCTCGGGTTTATATGAAATATAATATGAATGGAAATGGAAGATAAACACTCATTACCTGGCATAGTACATAGATTACCATAAGCTTGAGAATAGATCAAACCTCTACCGCTTTGACATAAGCACCTAGGAATAACTATCTAAGAGGTCTTTACAAGGGTTGTAACATTAGGCTTAGGGTAGGGAAGTAAAGGGTTTTATTGGATAAGGGATATTTAGTGGTAGCAAGTCAAAAATCTTATGTTACAAGCATGTAAAGCGTGGCGTTGCTAAGCCAAGACTCGACTCACTAACACTAGATAAATTGAAACAAAACAAACATAAACATAAATGATAGATGTAGGATGGTAGCCCATATGTTTTTCTCAATTTTTTTTTTTTTCATTTTTTTTTACACCTCTTTTCTCTCTTTTTTTTTTTTTGTTATGACTCGACTGTGTACAATCGTCCCAAAACTGTGTACAAAAGATATGACTCGACTTAGCAACCATGCAAGTAACTAGATAATTGAACTAAGGGTTTAGTAATGATAACAATAATGCACTAAAGATGAGTGCATACAGGGTAGGCTAAGGCGATTTGGGTGTAACATTTGGGGGTGGATTGTAAAAACAATGCTCTTCAATGATATTCCGGAAAACTGAAACATCACGAGAACTACGAAAAGGATAGGCTCTGAGGGGTTAACTAGGGGTATCGTGTACTAAAGATGAGTACATCGCAAGGGTGTGGGGTAATTACTCAACCGACGTGGAAGATTTAATTATAATACAAGTTTCAAACAAGGGTTATCCTAATGCCTCTTATCATTTAGTTACTCCTAACTACACAAGTGTAGTCTCACTAGCGATCTCGAAATGCATCACAAAACAAGTTCTAGAATCTATTATACTACTGATACACTCACTAATCATTAAAGGTGAATGCTTTTATTCCTAAAGATCTAGGGGCGAACCTCACATTTTTGGGTGGAATTTGAGTGATAAACGGTTTTCTGTGCTAGTCATATAATTCCTATTCATGAGACGATTTATTAAGACTAAAGTTTAGCTCGTAAATGTCATAAAAAATTTAAATTTTGTGCTAAAATTACCCTAACAAATATTTCTTATTGTTTATTACACAAATTACCAAGGACAAGACAAATGATCAAGTGAGTGAATAGTTTCTAAGTTCCCATTTTATTCTCCCTCCCTACACTTAAACTGAACATTGTCCTCAATGTTCCCCGAAAGTATCAAAGTTATGATAAAGGAAGGTAAGTAAGGAAAAGAAACTAATACTCCCCTGATTAGCTCCTTAGGATATGTGTGAAGTTGCGGTTAAATCCTCTTCCTAGAAGAATCCATAAGTAATAAGCTTCATCCAATATGTGTTTCTTCTTCTTGTCCAATATAACCTGTATACTCATAAGAAAACAAACGAAACCTTCACGTAAAATTGGCGGTAAAACTATATATGACACAAAACTACACTAGAAAGCAAGTAAGATATAATGCTTGTGGAATGGATGTTTGCAGTTTTTTAATGGAAAATTACGAATTGGGAATTTCCAAAAATTATAAATTGTACAGAAAACAAAAACTGAACATTCTGTTTCTACATTGCCTAGCGTCATCAGGCTTTAATCCTGACGTCGTCAGGTTGTCCTGACAAAAACTGGTCTGCGTTTTTCTGGAAAAATTACCTCATTAAAACCTGGAAATATTTCTGCAAAACATCCATTATGACTCGATACAGCATTTGACTCTAACAAACACACATATATATATCAATTTCAATAGTTGTAATTCTCATGTCCATGTTCTTAAAATTCCCTACACTTATATTTTTGTAAAATACCTTTATATGTAATTAAGACGAGGTTAAAGACAAAATAAAGCATTTTCACAAATTCTAACATGAGAATAAACGACAATATAAAAGATATATAAACACACAAATTGAAAAACAAATAAAACAACCAAACAATTAAGAAACAATCCACATCACAAATATACACATACATATCAAATTGTCCCACATCACCACATTACCACATCACACATTGTGTTAAGATAATCCTAAATTATTACATACCCAAATTCAAACTGTCTCAACAAATATCCAACTATAATTGTTCACAACAAAATCATCAACAAACAAGCAAATCACTGATCGGGGGTGGGGCCACAGCGGTAGTCATAGCCTGGGGGAATGTGGCCAGTATACCCGTAGGGCGGATAATCCTCCTCTCGATCGGGGAACGGATCAATCTGCAGATGGGGCTCGAGGTGATCACGCATAGATAAATATTGAATCTGTCGAATGGTGTGATCATACGTCCAGCTAGCCAGCTGGTCCTATTGAGCCATCCATGTATCCATCCTGCCCATCCATGCTCCCTGGTGGGCTTGCCAATCTCCACTGGACATATGCTTGTAGGCATTGGTGGAGCTACCGGCTTCATCCCTCTGTTGATACTACGGTTGCGGCTGCTGCTCGTCGTCATCCTCATCATCATCATCATGTCATGCGGGCCGAGGGCGGTACCATGCATATGCACCTCCTATGTCCATGATGATCTCCATGGCCTTCAAAGATTTGGCTCTAACCACTTTGGGCTCTGCTACAACGTTTAGGTACATAGGAACCTCCCCTCTCAGAATGCCATAGGACTCAACCAACTTGGTGACGAACATACCCCCATAAACCATATCTGCCTGTCTCATACCACTAGCGCTCCTCAGATAGTCGGCTAGCCAGAAAGGGATGTTATAGCACACATCATCATCATAAATGGAGTATAGATTGAACAGATCCGGCAAGGTAACATGATGAGTTGTGTCCTTACGCCCCGCTATGGTGAAAGAAATACAGCGGTGCGCGAGCCTCGTCCGCGGGTCTTGGATATGTGAAGCAAGAGTACTCCCAGTCATGTACACCTGATTGGCCAACATATTCCAAAACTGAATCCCCCACATATCTTCCCTAGTGGTCAACCCTGCACTCAAGCTAGCTCTACAAACATGGCTCTCAGCATCCCTCACAGAATACAATCCTACCCTCCAACCAAACTTCAAAACTAACATATCCCTCCATACTCCACCCAGCCTGAACCGTATCCCCTGAGCATCAATATTCCCCCGACAAACTAAAACATTCATGGAATAAGAGGCGTGAAACTCACGCACCAACTCGATGTATACGGGCTCACGAATTCGGAACAATCTTTTCCACTGAGTGTCGGTAAATTTTTCCCTCCTGATACTGTTCCTGAAATCCCTCTCAAGTTCATGATCATGAAGAAATGTCTAATCCAGAACTGCCCCTGAGTCGATAGTTTGGTCAAGCAATTTGTTTTATCAGTTTTGGGGTGCGTCCGAGTCAAACACTCCCCAACTCAATACGGTGTAGGCAACATTTTCTTGTGTGCCGGAAGATTGTCCTCTGGTTCTCCTTGACCGTTTGCTCATTTTCTAAAACAAGGAATCAAACAACTGGAACAAATGAGTAGTGAGCAAAATGCAAAACGACATCAGAAGGTTCTGACTGCGTCACGCCAGCGGGCTGATGTCGTTCCGACCAGAAAATTTTCAAATCCGACATTTGCGAGGGAAAAATCTACGTTTTTAACCATAACCCTTAACCCAAACACCCTTGCTACAGCAAAAAGGGTACAATGGCAAGGTGGTTTAGTCGCCAAGCCTTTCAAAGCTTCTCGCAATATCAAACCCACATGACAACACTACAATTCACCTAATCTATAGCCTAATTAACATGATTCATTGGCGAATTTTAGCATTAATCAAACTAATTGGAAGGGTTTCGGATCAAAGGGGAAACCAAAATTGAAAGAGGAATAGAGCAATTGAGTAGAAAAAGATCAATGAAAATTACTTACCTTGTAGAGATTGATGATGCAAAGTGGTGGAATTGATCTGGCGACGCGACGGCGTCACCTTTGCGTGGTTATGGCATCACGACCGATTTTTCAAAATAGGTTGTTTTTGTGAACAGCCCGGATCAAAAACTTTGTTACTATTTTTGACAAAGATTTTGGTTTTTATTTTAAAATCCATTTTTTCAATCCACTAGCAATCTCCACAATGGTGAGCAATAAAGATGTTAATTTGTCTTCAAATGGGAATTCTAGGAATATTAGGATGTTGGGTGTCAGCACCTTGTGGGCCTGATTTAAAACCGAAGGAACGTTTCCTTATGTTATGGAAGTTGGGAAGTGAAACTTGCACCCTTCCAATGAACACGTCTCTAGGAAATATTTCTTTTATGCAAGGAGTGTTGAGACACGAGCTCTTGCCAAATTATACTCACGAGTTCCGGTATCGCGTATACCTTTTCGATCTTTCTAGGTATATCATTATTTGCGATTTCTTCACGGAGTTTCATCAGGAAGTTGTCAGCTAGTTCCAAGAAAGTGTCGCGGGTTTTTCTTATGTGAGCTTTGAGGCGTTGTATTTCTTTCTCTTGGTTGTTGACGAATGTCAACATTATGTCCTCGAATTCATCTTGTCGTGACTTTCTTGGAAGCAAAAACTCTTTGACCATGTCCACATGTTCACGAAATTCTTCCTTATGATTATGTATGGTCATTTCCATCAACTCATTCACTTGTGCCTCCATACTCTTTAATAGTTGTTCTTGGGCATCTGAACTACTTTCATCAGGGAGTACCAGACCCTCCCACTCTTATTCTTTGTATTGTGCTAACTCCTCGATGACTTCCCAACATGTTTAAACATCGAGGTCACTCAGCCTTCCACCGGTGGCATAATCAATGGTCTGTCGAGTGGAGGTATTGACATGATCATAAAAGATTTGGTCTTGAAGCCAAAGATCAATGTCGTGATGAGGGACTTTATGGAGCAAGTCCTTGAATCGAGTCCACGCCTCGTAGAGAGTTTTGCCTTGATGTTGTTGGAACATCAAGATGTCATTACTTAGCTTGGTAGTTATCCCCGGTGGGAAAAATTGGGCGAGGAAACGAGTGGTGAGATCATCCCAACTTGAGATGGATCTGGCGGGAAGTCACTCAAGCCAATTACTAGCTTGGTCCCGTAGAGAGAATTGGAAGAGGCGCAAGCGCGTGGTCTCCCGTGTGGGAGCATCAAGGTCGATAGAGTCAACGATTTTTAGGAAATCCTTGAGATGCTGATTAGGATCTTCATATCGAAGTCCATGATATGCACGTCCGCTTTGCACCAACCGGATGGTGTCGGATCGCAGGGCCGTAGTTTGAGTTTGAAATGGGAGATCAATGGTGTTCCTATAGCTTTGATGGCTCGGTCTAGAGTATTCACCAAGAGTACGGCCTCTTGGTGGGTCAAGTGGTGGTTGGTTGAGTGGAAGTGATTGATGTGGCGGTGGATTGTTGTTTGGTGGGTTATCACCTTCCATGATGAAAAGTGACAAGGTTACGAACAGAAACACGAAGAAGGGGGGTAGACTACAAGAAAGCTAATAAAATATAGAAAAAATCTCACTTGATAGGAATCAAGAAAGTGGACCTATACGAGATAGAAGTCTAAATAGCTATTCTATTCCTTGGCAGCGGCGCCAAAAACTTGATAGGTAGGGTTCGGGGTCGAGAAAACCTCCTTTTATATGAGCAAGCTTTTCAACCCTCTAGGCAGTGATCCTAATTGTTGTAGTGTAGTATGGGGTAAGCCTCGGGGATCTATTTCGTTCTCTAGGGGAATAAGAATGCTAGAAAGATATTTATGATGAGAAGGTGGGGTTGAGGATGATTCCTTTTATTTTTTTTTATGTTTTTTTAGAAAGCAATGGTAAAATCTCGGGGTATATGATTGGGGGTTGGTACTTCTACCGATTTGACTACTTTACTAATTATATAATTATATAATTAACCTATGGATAGTTTATGCTAATTGAGGTGTGCTTGTATGATGATTAAAGATGTGTTCACTTAGATACTACTACTCCCTAGTTATCTTTTATTGGTCGGTTGAATTGTCACTTCCTTTATCTTAATTGATGCGTTGTATTCCTATTAGTCGTAGGGGGTGCCTAATTCCCTAGCTCTATGAATTGTAACTCTCCTATAGAATACACGGGATCGGCAATTGCAATAGCATCTCCCCCGAATACCCTATTATCATAAAGTACAAACTCACAAAATAAACACAACGATGGCCTAGGTGCACTCCTATGGCTTTTTGCTCTTTAGGACGTTCAAGCTCGCAACAATGAAAGAAGAAGTTAGTTTTCCTTACTCTAGCGTCTACCAATTAAGACAAGAGACAACCTAACAACAATTAATAACTAGGTTTCATAGATCTAAGAAAACATACAAGTAATTTAGCTAGACATGTTAAACAAGCAAGCATACACACAATCAATTGAACATGGGTTAGACATAATGATAAATTGGATAAACAAACTTATCTTGATGTGTAAAACAGGGTATGGGACCCTAGAATATTGTCCAAGTCAGACTACAACTGAGTTAGGGTTTGCTCTCCAAAATTCTACCTCTTCAAATACAGAAAAATCGAATTCTATATATAGATTTACAATAGGGACGGCGTCACCTTTTGCTAGTGACGCCGTCAGGTCACCGTCATTAGGGTTTCGTTTAGGCCAAGTCATCTTTGGGACGGCGTCATTTGAGAGATGTGACGTCATCAGTCTTCATGCAGGACGTCGTCTGAATCTTGGATCTTGCGCGTCTAGTGTAGTTATGTGAGTGACGCCTTCGAGAAGTAAGGCGTGACGCCGTCAGGCTTTAGGACCAGAAATTCGCTGAGCCGTCGCATGCACTTTTTGATCAAGTATTCTATATAGGGACGGCGTCGCCCTTTGGCTGGGACGCCGTCAGGTTTAGTGAACAGCTTTGGAGTGTCTTCGATCTTGACTTTTCCATTTTCTTTATGTTTTCGCTCCTTTTCGTCCAAATGTGCTTAATTCCAGCATTTTGCTTCCAAAAGACCTAAAAAGTGAAAAGGAACGATTTTAAGTAGTAACGGATATAAAATGTGTCGATTTAGGGCTTAAATGACCCTCTAAAAACGTATATTTTAAATCCTTATCAACCACCAAACCTACCGATCAGGAAGAACAACCACAAAAAGAAGAACAACAAGATGATGAGGAGATGTACAATGCTAGAGGCAATAACTATGATGAGGAGGAGAACAATATTGTCACAGATGATGATGTACTGAAGGCTGTAGAGGAGATTAAGCGAAAAGAGGCTGAAGAAGAAGCGTTCAGGGCTAAAGAGGAACGCATGAAGAAGGTAGCCGACAACTACATTGTTGACAATCCCTCACACAAACCCAAACCTTCTTCTGAAACACCTCATGACACCTCCACCAAGCCTGAATCATCATCACAGTCATCACCTCCACCAACACAAGAAACAACAAAATCAACAACAAAATCGATTAAGAAGAAGGCTGACACGTGGATGTCTTGTGTTAAATCCAAAATTCAAAAGGCTGTGCACCACTCCCGGACAAGAAAAACATAATCGTCTTCAAGAACAAGTTAACACATTGTCCGAAGTGGTCACCGATCTTACAACACAGATGTCCAGCTTTCAAGACCAAAGAGAAGCTATTCAAAATTTCTTCTTTCGGGATGTTCAGGGAGAGATGAATGAGCAAATCATGAACTACACTCACACATTTCTTACTGACAAGATTCTTGGAGTCACACGACAACTCTTCAAGAAGCAACTGCAACCCATGATTAAGCACATGGTTAAGCAGGTCATCACTACTACACCGGTGGTTATGGAAACAAAGCCGGTCAAGCTCCCAGCCATTTTCAAGGAAGATTTGATTGCAGAATTAGTAACTAAAATGGCCGCTAGAGCTGCATCTTTTACCAAGGAAGATGACCAACTCTATGATCATCTCGTTGCTCGACAACTTCATACATCGTGCAAGGAAGATGCGGGGAAGGATAAATGACCGAGAAAAGATGACGATAAAGATCCGGATCCCAATGCTAAAAGACGAAAGAAAACCGGAGGATCGTCATCAACCATGCCACCACCACCAGCTAAAATTTATCCCACCTCTATACAACAAAGTTCTCAGCAACCACCATCTGATCCACCAAAGGACTCAGAAACCACACCACCATTGGAGAAAATCGGTGATCACTTTACTTACACCAGTGGTGAGGATTATGAGATACCTGAGCCCCAACCGGAACATAAACCTACGCCTCAACCATCACCAAGACCTGAATCATCCTCCAAAAAGAAAAAAAAAAGAAACCTTCTGTTTTCTACTGGTTAGACAACGACACTACAGAGGAGTATGAGTGGTTTAACAACTTGGTTGAGGCGCAACAACCTCTCGATGAAGGTCAAGAGCCCGTGGATGGTCGCATGTTGGATAAGGTTCAAGTTCTAAAAAGTCAATTC
This sequence comes from Chrysanthemum seticuspe, assembly GCA_019973895.1. Taxonomy (NCBI): domain Eukaryota; kingdom Viridiplantae; phylum Streptophyta; class Magnoliopsida; order Asterales; family Asteraceae; genus Chrysanthemum; species Chrysanthemum seticuspe. The sequence goes on from BPTQ01000009.1 coordinate 239,057,605, forward strand.
AAAATCAAGAAGATGACCAAGAAGGAACTTCGCCGGATCAAGAATGATGCTTTCACATTACTTAATGAAACATCCGGAAGCGCAATTGAGCTGGAATACCACTTGGAAAACATTGCTCGTGCAATGTCCAACAAAATTGATTGGCTCAATCCGGAGTCCAAAATTGATCATTCTACAAAGGAACATGGACCCTACTACACTGACTGGACCAAGCCACTACCTAAGATCGGAAGACCCGAACAACCCAAGATCCCGTTCAAATTATTCTTTAACAACGACCTTGAGTTTCTCCAACATGGAAGCAACATTAGCAAGAAGTATGCCACATCCCTCACCTTCAACATACCGGCTGCCTCATTCTCCACCAACAAAGCTATCGAAGAAGACACCACCAACTTGTTTGTCAACAAAGTAGTGGAGTATGACAAAGATGCTCTGTTTGGGATTCATCATTGGCCAGAAAGGCGAAGGCTTTTCTACAGGATCACTAGATTCGATAAGTCAAGCAAGGATGTGAAGCATGATCAAAGGATAGTTGCTATCATGTCTGTCAAAACGGCTACCAAGTGGGATTACTCCTTCTTGACCAAGATCATTATTAAAAGACAAGATGAAAAGGAGTACGAGTTCTCCGAAGCTGACTTTCCTGAATTATCTCTCAATGATATTGAAGACATGTATCTGCTCAAGGTACAAAGAAGGATGCGTCAGTTTCCAACAGACATTCAGATTAAGTACATCACTGCACTCCTAGCATTCATCTGAAGCAAAATTATCCAAGAACATGTTGAAGATCTCTAGCTCGGGGTCGAAAGCTATCAGAAACAACTCAGCCTCACCGCACCACTTCTACACTTCAACGAAGTCAACCAAGAACCATGGCACAAACTATTCCATAAACCAAAATTTGTGTTCGTCTACCGCAGGGAGAATCACCGTAATTGCTTCATGTCGTTCGATGAGATCCGCAAGTTCTGTGACAACAGTCTGAAGATGGTTCGCGATGGATTGGCTTATCAGTTGAAGGATATTGAGTTGGGTAAAAGCAAAAAGAAAAGATGGAATTCTCTGGATCAGAGGTATGTTCGTAGGTTTATAAAGAGAATTGATGAAAGGTTGATTCACCATGATCAGATGAGGAGGCTGGAGAGCTACGTGGGAGGAAGAACAAGCTTTCCTATTTTGACGTTCCAACGTCCTCAGAAAATAGTTGGTCTTGTGTAAACATTTGGTATTCTTGAACATTCTTAATTGTGATTTTGTTTGATTGATTGCTATATATATAATGGTTTGTACTCATATAACAGTGTACAACCCATACCTGTCAAGAAAGGACCATGTGGTACGCTTCAGTGCCACAATCCTAAATTAAGGAGCAAAAGCTTCTTACTTTTGAGTAAAATTAATCAAACTTTCAATATTTTTCATAATTTTGCTCAAAAGAACAAGTATTCCCTCTCGTTTTCTAAAACCTCAAAAGTTAATACTAATTGTTGAGGAGGAGTATTTGCTAACAATTTGTTCTAATCAAAGTTCTTGTGGAAATCTTCCCACAAAACTTAGAATGGTCATATTTTAAACCAATATTTCATCAAAAATAACATAAATATGCCATTTTTGAGGGGGAGAAAAATATAAGTGATCAAAATATGATGTAAAGTTAATGGAATCTCAAAGTTCCAAGACTTAACCATGAATTGACGAGCTTTGAAATGTCAGAAATCAAAAAGACTTGTCTTCAAGACTTATCTTAGTAAATCGTACCATCAAAGTCGTCAAGAGCATCTAAAAAGGGTTTTTTCAGCTATTGGAAATCAAAGGAGTACCATTTGGAAAAAATAAAACACCTTATTGAAAATTATACTGGTAAGATAGGAAAAAATAAGTTTCGAGGAGCTCTTGATAGACATGAACTTTGACTGGTTTGGCAACCTTTTCAAGGTTTGTTCACATCTTCAAGATAGTTATTAGAGCTAATTGTCACCTAAAAGCTGACAATGGATCTCTTTAACTATACAATGTAACCGTGTCACATGGGGAATTGTCTATTAGGAGTCTATCAATTCAAAAGTGAGCGCTCTACCCTCATTGTGCAGATTTCAGTCAAAACTCATAAGCACATGTGGAGGGGGATTATTTCTGAAAATACAAAACTCTCAGAGTGTTTCAAAACATGTTTATATTTATAAACATTTTGAGATATTTTCAAGTAAATGGTTTTATGGCAATATAGGATAGTCATGGAGTTATAAGGTGACTAAGTTTAGGAATAAACGTCTTATGATCCGCCAAAGCCGGAGGGATCTACCCAAGGACATCACTAATAGTTAGAAATTAGAAGTTCTTAGGTATGATTGAAAAAGGAGAATATGAGAAATGGAGAAAGAAGGAGTTGAAGAATTAAAAAAAAAAGTTAAAGAAAAATAGCCCTCCATATGATTCAACTTAGGGCAGACATCGGGTTCAACTCATATGCTACTGGTTGTCACAAGATGACACCGGTATTGAAGACAAAGCCGTCATGGACCCAGTGACGCAATGCACTAAACCTTCTAAGCCACTCAAGTTCTCTCAAAAGAGCTTGTTTCATTCTCACAGGGAACCCTACGTAATCTATCGACTTTCTCTTAGAGATCGTTGGTAATGAAGAAGGAGACCCTCTCCCTAGTCTCCGCTTAGGAAAACCAAAGCGCACTAATCGAGTCTAGAGCCACGAGATTCATTAAAAGATCTCTGAGGAACACTTGATTTTTCATCACTTGTTGTTCAACAATAAGAACACAAGTGACACATTCTAGAGTCCTACGTAGATCTTAGCAATCTGCCGAGAACATTTATGAGGGGATGCACAATTTTGATCCTCAGTGATTGAGTGGAAACTCCTGCCAGGGTCAACATCAAACAACCCTGACAGCAGGTCACTTCGGTAACTCCTTGTGGGTTACGCTTAGTGTGTCTCGAACGGTCTACAGTCGTGAGGTGATGCTTCGGTGTACCTCAACGACTCACATGAACTGTAGATATACTTCGGTATATCGTGTTAGCCTACTTGAGGGCCTCCAGTTCATGAACAGCCCTTGTAAGAATTAGAGATGTGCTTTCACACTATGCTGTTAACACCCTCGACTTTCAAACTGGTAAGTGCTGGAAATCCCGCTAAGGAGATTCCTTTCAAGAATCGAGTCCTGAAGATGTGGGTCATTACTTGAACATTCAATGTGTAGGATCGAATATTTATTGTGTTGATGATTCGGGTGGTCTTGGATGATCAAAATACATGTTAGACATTTTAGAGAGAGAAAGTAGAGAGATGGTGTTCTTGGTAGAGAGTTGGTTCAATAAAATGTGAAAGGTTAGATTCCAAGCCACACCCCTTCCATGGATGGAAGGGGTATTTATACTTACAAACATAACGTCCTCCTGTCGGACTGTGGATCAGGCATACAGTGGGTAAAGACCCGTCCTTCCTCCACGGTGTTACACTAAACTAATGTACTCTACAAACTAACTAATAAACTGCTAAATAACGTAAATAACTACAAGTCTATGAGCTAACTTATGCTAGATAATATTTGGGGTGACCGACTTTTCACTATGGAATTTTCTAATTCCTAACAATCTCCCCCTAAGGGAGGTCACCCCATGTTTTACATTTCGAATCCTAGCATTCTATTCTTGACTTTGTTCTTGAGCTCGTAGACTTCAATTCTTCAATTCCGCAATCTTTGTGCATTAGTAGCGATTCTTTAAGGTCCGATAACTTTGTACTTTAAGTGGAGGCCTTTAACTGATCCACATCTTTGATGATCTTCGAGCTTTCATTGAGATCATCAGCCACAGTAAATCTCTGGATCACCCTTTATTGTGTTGCCATCATGTGAAGTTATGACTTTCAGACCGACATGCTCACACTTTTAGAACATGACATCTTTTCATCAGAGTAGCGGAAGCTTTTGCTGGTTCAAGATATTTAGCGTAGCAGAAGCATAGTATAGAAATATCTGAGCCAGGTTCTGTAGATATGCACCAGTCATGATTTCTTTAATTAAGTGTGGATGCTGTGAGCATGCGGCTTTGGATTGACTCCTTAATTCTGATCAGCTGCAACCGTCCAAATGTACCTGCAAACAACAATTAGCAATAAAACACACGAAAGTGTCTTTGATCACTTTCGTTGAATTGAGGTACACGGCCCACGATTCCCCGTTGATCAGTACAAGTACTGCCTGTGATCAGGTATAATTCCGAAGAATCTCCTTGACAGGGTTTCGCAGCTGTTCTAGCTGTTCTCAAACCGAAACGTCTCAAAGAAGACAACACGGAGTGAATGAACCAGCGAAGTGAAATTCACTGATTGATGAAAAATGATTTGAAAAACAATCGTGTATTGCTTGAAGAAAGAGTTTTGCAATACGACGAAGGTTTATGAGAAAGATCAATTTTTCAATCAAAATACATTTTGTATTAAAGAATGAGTACACATTCGACGTGCTAGTGAAAAGAAGAGATTCGCACATCGAATGGTTTTTCCAAAAGTACTTTTTCAATCAGAGATACTTTTTGTATTTGAAAACATAAGTACACATTCGATGCGCTAGAGAAAAGAAGATTTGCACATCGAACGGTTTTTCGAAAGTATTCATCAATTCATATCCTAGACCAAGGTTGATTCACAAGTGAATTGCCCCATTGTTTCTATCCAGTTGTCACAAGTTTGATCTTTAGAAAAGATCTCACATGTCACCTACCAAGAGCTTGTTTGATGTTGGCTCTAGAAGGCTTTCCATCTTCATCGTGAATACTTTTACATATCACTCGGATGTTCTGGCAATACCACAAGGATAATGCGTAGGACTCTTAATATATTCTTACTTTCCACATTGTGTGAAACAGCAAGTCTTCATTATTTTTGTGTCCTAATGAGATAATGTGGATGATCTCTTGGCTCTAGACTCAATTGTGCACATTTGGTTCCTATGCCGGAGACTAGGGAGAGGGTCTCCTTCTTCAATATCAACAATCTCTAAAAGAAAGTAGATAGATTATGTCGGTTCCCCGTGAGAATGAAACAAGCCTGTGGAAACGTAGAGGGGGGTGAATACGTTACCGTTTAAAAACTTTAGATCTTTAGTATCAAATCGCTTATGAAGCTTGTTATAATATGAAAGTTCCAATTATTGTTTGTGACCAATGTAAAGCATAGTAAACCATGTTGTCACACAAGCATTAACATCAAACTACATCACAAGCAATAGTATAGTGCAACTATAAAAGTAAAGAGATAAAGAAAGGAAAGTGCAAACCGAACACGATGATTTATAGTGGTTCGGTCACGGATCTCCTTTCCGCCCTACTCCACTCCCCGAGTACCCAACTCGAGAGTTACTTCACTAAATCAACAAGCTCCCTTCTCGGCGGAGAAAACCTTACAATCGTCGCTTACACTTTTTCCGGTACAAAGCTAAATACCGGGTTCTAGTTCGAGGTAGAACCAACCTAACGTCGCCTATACAATATTTCCGACACTAAGCTAGATGTCGAGTTCTTTTACAAGGGTACAACCACTCCCAATATGTTTTATGGCCCAACATAACAAACCTTGTGTTTTATGGCACAAGCACATAAACCATCTAATCTAGTTTGGTGAAAGTGTTGTTATGATGTAATGATGTTTACACTAATGATCCAAGACACAAATGTCTAATGGATATGAATAACTACTTCTAAATGATCTTCCATTGATAGGAAGCCTTCATGATGAAGATCACAAGTTCCCTAAACTTGTTGTGATAGATCTTCAGCTTGTGGTGAGTGGGGATGGCTAGATCTCCAAGCTTTCGTTGGTTGATCAATGTAGGGTATGCTTACAACAAAGATGATGTTAGAAGAATTATGATCATGTGATGGTAAGGGAGATTAATGTATGTTTCTACATTGTTATCTACAGATCTAAATGATGCAAGAAGGGTAGAGAGAAAGTGTGTTGAAGGGATGATTGAACAACTTGGTTTGGCTTGCTATTTATAGCCAAAATGGACAGGAGCGTCCACGGACCACGGAACCCTCAAAAGGGTTCCGCCCGTGTACCATTTTGGTACCGTGGGGGTCTGACATAAAATCTAAAAAATCTTTCTTCAAATCTTTCCAAGATATTACCAAATCTTACTAAGATCACATTTGATATATTGAGTGTCAATCTAACCAAAATATTCAAGTGATCTTCCAAGGATTTCAAAGATGATGCATGACATGATGTAACATGTATTTCCATTTTTAGATTAAAAAGTTTATCAAGGTAAACTTGTAAAATGTATTATGTAACTAGTTAATAAAATGTCTAGTTACCTTTTGTAAAAGAGTGCTTGTCAAAATAAAATATATTTTGTCAAGTGTATGTAAACTTTAGTATTTGTATGAAATACTTGTAAATGAAAAATGTAAAATGAGGTTCGAAATAGAATGGTTAACCTATTAAAATACTTAGTGACTCTAAACGTATTTTAAACATTCTATATGATTTGTTAATGGGTTTGATCATAATGCCACATAACAAACATGTACGAACCTGTGTTGTAACATACGAGGACTTGAGACATCGAGAGGTGTTGAATGTATGTTGAGACAAATGTAATTACAAGTAACTTGTACATTTTACGTTATGTATTACAAGTTACATGTTTGTCATCAATCAAAATAAACGAGACTGTATAGATTAAATATCGTAATGTTTGCACTAACAATCTCCCCCTTTTTGATGATGACAAAGATATGTAAACGTAATAGAAAGTAAAATGTAAAAGGTTACTTGCATCCTTACTACCTTTACATTACCTTCTTTGTTTACACTCTTCTCCCCCTTTTGTCGAAACAAAAAGGGTGTGTCCTTGGAGTTTAACTTTATTTCTCCCCAAAAAGGCGAGCTTGCATCATCCCTAGTGAAGTTAAATCGTCCAGTTCAATCCGTCCCTTGTTTGGTAGCGGATCCATGGATCAAATAAAGAGGCTTAACCTACATCAAGGTTAGTTTTATGCAACAAAAATTATGAGAAATATATGAAAAAGAAAAATGCATAGCAATGTTAGCCTATTTTCTCCACTTTTTATCGAAGCACAAATGCTTGTTGAAAAGTGAGAATGATACTAAATGCGTGCATGCTCCCCCTTGACGGTTGCTCCCATTTGTTTGAGGGGTCAGGGTATGATTAAAACCTACAAAACAAATATTAGTGCAAAACTATATTCGTCATTGGACGAGTAAGTGATATACAACAAAATGTGTATAAGATGCATTCAGTAAATTCTTGACGGAAGCTCCCCTTGTTCTAGGGCGTCAAGATGAACCTTCAAAATAAATATTAGTATAATAGAAGCTTTGTCTTTAGACAAATATGTCATATACAACCAAGTGTATAGACGATGCAATATGAGTGTTTAAAGGATATTCCTCCTTGTTCTAGGGTGTCAAGAAGCACCTAAAATAAGAAAAATAATTGATGCAAACTTCATCCTTAGATGAGTAAGTTATATACATTCGAGTGTATATGATGATGAACCTATAATGAAAAATATTAGTGCAATATATTTCATCTTTTTCACAAAGAAAAATAAGATGTATATATGTGATAAATGATATAATCAAAGATCTCATGAAGTGTAGTCTCCTAATTACAATCATAAGAAAAGTGAGAATATAATATGATAAAAGCCTACAAAATAATTCCTAGAAAGAAGATATGAAGTCTTCCACCGGGTGTGCCACTAGTGGTGCTAGTGTTGGTGTCGGTTTACTAGTAGGATTCATGTGGTGATGGTAAATGACTTGACATTTACAAAAGCAAGTTTTCGCTAATCCATGGTGGTGATGATTAGTGAAAGTGGTGATGGAAGGTGGTGGTGATTAGGTAGGAAGCTATTAAGGAGTTTAGAAACTCGTATGTATAGCAAATATAAAAATATGGACTCATGCAATCCTTTCGTCATGTCAAGTGACCAAAGCTAAGAAGAAAAAAAATGTGAATGGACATTGCATTTCAATGATGCATAAGGGTTATGATTTGAATGATTTATTGATGCTAACAATCTATTGTTTTGAGCAAGTTCTCATATGCTTCCACCCAAGAGTAATCAATAATGCGTTCTATCTAAGAATATTATAATGAAGATACCAAAAGATATAAAAGTGATGAAGATAAATTCGTTCATTGATTGACACGAATTATAAAAATGACCTATTCTAGGTGACAATGGGAAAGGTAGTATTAGCATGGTTTTGACCGACATAGATGATTATCACTTTGAAAAGAAGTGAAGACAATATGGAAAATACTAATAATGAGTACCTATATGAGGATGAGAATGACATCATATGAGTGAGAGTTGGATGGACCAACGTGTTGGAGATGGCTGTTTTGATTAATATATCGTTTGCACTGACAAGCACATGCATGATAAGCGAGAAAAAGATAAGATCCTATGATGGTGTTCTAGATAGTGAAGTTGTAAGGTGCTAGTTTAAGGAAAATCCTATATGTGGAGATGAAGACGTTTTGTAAAAACACATGATGCGTTTTTCACTTGATGAGGTATTGGTGCGAAAAAGGTTGAACTAGTTGTGGTTTCATGAACCGGTTTTAGCTAAGTGGTGTTTACCTATGTGTTGGTATTGTAGAGTCTAAGAGACATAAAATTTAATAAAAGACAATTATGTGAATGAATTTCTCTCCCCCTTAATTGGTGGACATCCAATCATAATGTGTAATGTATCAAATAAGGAATGACAACAAAGTGTTTAGGAGGTTATTCGGGTTAACGAAAGAGATGAGCTTAGTGATGTTTTTCTGGATGATGGTTAGCATACAATGAACTTCATCCTTAAAGTCAAGTACCTCTTCTCGATTAATACGAGATGATCGTATGATGAGGCATGTGGTTTCCTAATAGGAAGTGAAGAGGATTAGAGTATTGTTATAACTAAATAATGATGGAGGTGATTTTTGGAAAGCGGAAGCAAAAATGAGATTTGAAAAGAGGTCGGTAGAAAGACAAAAATGCAAAGCCAACCCTCTAGAACTTAATTCTATATGCTTTTAAACTATATGCAAGTGTAGGGGTCCCATAAAGCATAGTACTAATCTACGTAGCAATAAACGGGATTATACAAAATGAGCATATAAAAGTTAGAACCAAGTGAGATAACAAATAATTTGTTATCAACCTACAAAACAAATTTGTTAGTGACAAAAGATGTTAACATGATAGAAATCAAATGATAACATATTATATAAGCAAAAACAACACATTGCACTTAGTAGACAAGAAATCACCACACAAGATAGCATCAAAACAATCATATTATGCAAGAATACGACTTTATTCAAGACATTTCATTATGAGATTGTTTTGTAATTAGACTTAGACACTTAAGCATACTTGGATATACAATAATCTATGTGATTAATTTGTAAGATAAAAAGGCTTCTAAAAAGTTAGTCATACCAAAAGCACTTTGACAGATTATATGTGCACACGTAGCAAACAAATAGTGTGACAAGAAGCAAAAGAAACAAGATGAAAGATTCATGCAAGCCATGTTTAAGACATAACAATTTGGAGCATGTTTCATTTGGATCATACTACACATGGATATAATGAATGCCAACTAATAGCGTTCAAACACAAATATATCATATCAAAATTATCACGTATTAAAATGGCATATTATGAGTTCATAAGTAACATGTTAATCATGCTAAAAATAATTCAAAAGTAAGAATCATGCAAATAAAGTTTAGGTTTAAACGTTTAGTAGCATGAAACAAGAATACAAGCATTATGAAGATAAAACCATACCAAGGTTTATACATTATGACTTGTTATCAAACACTCAGATAATGTCAAATCAACTTATCGTATTAAACGAGAACATGTAATCAACACATGTAAGTGCAATGCAAGTGGTTTTACTAAGGTTTACACATTTGACTAGTTATCAAACACTAAGATAGTGTCAAATCAACTTATCGTATCAAACAAGAACATGTAATCAACACATGTAAGTGAAATGCAAGTGGTTTTGAAAGAAAAATCATATATACTACTTGTTTGATTAGTTTTCCTTAGGCGAGGCAAACTATCAATGTTTTAATACTTACTTTAGGCAAGTATAGGAAAACAGATTTTTCAAGTTCAAGAATGAGTATGAGACTATTACTAGCGGTGCTCAATTAAGGCTAAACACGACCATTTTTACGGGTGATTCCACATACCCAACTTCTCTTCAGGAAGCAATTCAACCGTTAGGTCAAATTGAGTTTCTAGTGCAATAGGTTCTCCAGTAGTCATTCTCATGTTAGAAAGATGGGAACTCCTACTTTTGCATATTAAAGTGCATAAAAGATGATAGTTTACCAATACTTGGCTTAATGTGACTTAACTAATATGCAATATAACTAAGGTGATGAAGACGTCATGTTATACACATGAGCTTTAACAATGGTGTGTTTGATGTGTTTGAATCTTATGTTTAGAATCTAAAGTTGTTCAAATTACACAGCTAATTGTATGATCTAAAGGATGACATCTTTTATGTTGAGTTGAAGTGTGTACCATGTGTACTTTAAATGTGAATTGATCATCTAAGGCTAGAGAATGGAATATGTTAAACTAAGATTGTTCTCAAGAGAGCTCTTTGGAATATTATTTAACAAGAATCTAAGTGAGGTTACCAACTTCAATAGATCTTGTGTATGCTCTAAAGATGTGTAGTTTTAACCTTGGATGTGCACTTGGTTTGAGCAACGTTAGGTTATGATGTATGCTTAAAAGGAAATAGATACAAATAGTATCTTTCAACAAATGAGATTATCCCATGGGATAAAGTTATCATGCTTATGAAAACAAGTATGACAGAATGAATTAGATATGCTAGTTCATAGAACTTGTAGATGTTTGTTTCAAGATCATTTAGCCAATGAGATGTAATGAAATCTCTTGTAACACAACTATTTATGTCGCAAGAGTGATGCATAGGATATACAATATCCTTTAACAAAATGAAAGCTTAACGCATGAATCTTAGGCATAGTGCTTTTCAAAAACATCATGTTTTCCTAAATGAAGATATAAAGCCAAAGTTTTTGAATCGGATAGTCCCATCTAAATAAACTTGGTATAAAGATTATATTCACTAGATGATGACAAGAGGAATTCACTCGAGTTTCTTATGTATACTCCTCAAGAGTCATTGTTGCTTGGGGTTTATGATGTTGGCTTTGAGATTGCATTTTAACATATGTTGTTAAAATGTTGCTTTGAGGTTTAATGAAATTTATGCAGAAGTTTAACGACAAAGTATTACTAATACTTTGATAATTTGTGAAGATAGTACTACTTACACCTAGTGGAAATTGACAACAATTACCAAGAGCACCATGCTTATTTGATAGTTGAGGTTCTAGCCATAATGAATTATCTAAGTCCTTATATGTTGGAAAGGATGTTTAAGTTTGTTCAAACGTGCATTTGATTCAGTACAAGTATTGGACACAAGGGCTTTTTGAGCAATACACTCAACGGATTCAAATGATGGTAAGGATGGTGGATTGGTTGATCTAGGTGGTAGGTCTTCTAGTGTGTCTAAATAAGGATGTGGTGATGTAGGGGTTTGTTGTGCTATGGGAGTACTTAGGTTGATTATTTGTCCATAGATGTTGAACACAAAATGTACGAATACTAATTCTTATGGTTCATTGGTTGCTACAACTAGTGGGTGAAGTGCTTGAGGTTTTGGTTATGTCTATGAAGCTTAGGGGCTGAGGTATAGGTTCACCTTGAAAGGGCACGTTTGATTTAAAGGATGCTCTTGGAAGTTCATGAGCAATACGCTTAATGGTGCCAAAATATGGAAGAGGGATAGTAGGTGTCAAAGAGGGATAAGTGGCACAGTGGGTTGTTTGCTTTGGATAAGTGTTTCAACATGTGTTTGTTAAAATACTTGGGTGTTGATTTTTCGGATATGACTTTTAATAACTACAATCGTAAGTTGCATTTACTTGAATATTTCGAATGAAATACTTAAGTTGTCAATCCTAATTTGTTGAGATTATAAAGCTTAGATTGAACTCAGGATAACAATACTTGATAGTATGTCTTTAACATACGTGTGAGTTATGATTCTATGTAAATACTTATCGTCTTGAAGGATGACACATTATTTTCATGTTAACCAAGAGAGGTAATACATGTAGATACAAAACAATATCTATAGTCATATGATAGACTTGTGTATGATATCTTTGCAAATAATGAGTCCAGATTTGTTAGTCTCGGTAAGTCATCTAATTCATCCGCAAACATGTGAGGAGATGTTGGTGGTGTTTGCACAAAGTACAAGTTTTGGAGACTTTGGTAGTGAAGGTGTTTTGGATGGTTGTGAAGTAGTCATAATTGTGGGTGATTTTGGTGGTGGAGTTGGAGTACTTAAGTTTAGAAAGTTTACAACTTGAATGGGTGATGAGATGTTGAGAGGTAACGAGTCTGAGGATGAGGAGTTCAAGTTAATGAAGCAACAAGATCGAATGCTAATCCTAGTGGTTTTCTTAAGTGGCTTATTTGAGGTTGAGGATTTTGTCATTTTGACTTTGCTTTAAGAAATGCTAAGCTTGAGGAAAAGTAACAGCGAAGGTGTGAAAATGACCATCCTGAATGTGTCGATTTATGGAGCAAAGGATTTACGGATTTGATGTTAATCCATACAAAGATGGTAGTTTAATGAGATGGAAGTGTCTAAGATCATTTCAAACATCCTAAGTTAATCCACTGAGGATGTGTTGAATAGGATATGAAAGATAAGCATTAACAACTATCCTAGAAACGAAATTTGGTAAGTTAGTTTGCAGGATTTAGTAAAATTCAACAACTTACCTGTAGGTTCCACGGCACCATTTCTTTACACATCCGGAACCCTTAAATTGGTGCCGCCTGGTCCGCCTGTATAGGTATGGCGGTACCAAAAGCTATAATGGGCGGAACCAAATATTTGGTGCCGTCTGGTCCGTGGTGACCAGAAATCTTCACAGACCCATATTTAAACTATCGGGGACTTTTCCGAAACCTGAAATTTTTCTCAAAACATATGGCATTAACTATTTCTAGTTAGGAATAGTCAATAACGCATACACAAACATAGTGGAGCATTGATTTTGAACAAGGGCTAACGATTTTCACATATAAGTGAAAATGGGTAAAATTTGATAACACCCGTGTGCTATCCCCCTGCATGAACCAGTTAGCATACATCAATGTTTTAAGTTAGTTTATCATCCTACGAAATAAAAACAACCAAATAGTATCATACATCATTGTTTTCGTCTTGTACCAAACACTCCTTAAAACCTTCATTTTTCAAAGTACTTGACTAATTTACTTAGTACTCATTGCTAAGTGAGTTATGACATTTCATAAGTTATGTGAGATTTTAGTATAACCTATGCAAAGAAAGTTATCTAATTCTACAAGTGATGGTAAAACCATTTTCTAACTTATTGCACAAAATCTAGCAAAGACCTATTGTGCATAAACAAGAAGTTGTCAAACAAACGAATAAATAACATGACAAGATTGACACTTATATTATGCAAACAAACAAGTGTAAACAACAATTTGAAAATAAGCAAGCACCATATATGCAAACAACATAAACAAGTAGTCATTTAGCATAGCATAAAATGAAAAAACATTTTTCGTCATTTAGCGTTTAAATATGACGATGTATACCAAGCTTGATTAGTTTCCTTTAAACATATTACCAAATTAATTAGTTTCAAAAGAAGTTGTATCAAAGTTCTAAGAATACCAACTTAAATTGTTTGATTCAAAAATTTGAGTTTTTATGTTAAAGCGAAACTTAATATTTTAGACATACTGTAGTATTTGGTCTATTTTACTTATTTAAAATTAGACTCAGGCCATGAAAGTATTTTTAAGTGAAAGTAGACTCAATTCCCTTTAAAATGATAGGTAGCTCGACTCGAACGGACTTACGGTTAATTAGTTATGATTTTTTGAAGTTGCCCAAAAAAAACTGCATACTGTACAGACGGATTCCACAGAACCAAATAAAGGGATCCGCCCTTTATAAGATTTGGTGCCGTGGTCCTCTGAGACAGATTCACCAAAACTATTATTTGACATTGAGAAAACATGTGTGACTTACTAGATTTCATAGTAAACATATAATACACATATTTAACAACATATCTACTTATGTAACTTATCTTAAACATTTACGGAGGTGATTTTTCAACTAGATTTATAGTTATCCCAAACACTCCTTTAAAATCATATTTCTTCGTAAATTTTCTATGAGCACACAATACAATACTTACTAGTTCTTTCAACAAACTTTTATTTTATTTTTCAAGAAAACCTTCAAGCTTGTATACAAAGTTACATTTAACAACAAAATTTCTAAGTATAACAAGCAAAGCATTTTTCATATTATTTTTCGCTTCAATGGTAATTTGATACATGGATCGTACTCTATTTTAAAAACCATTTGTTTTGAAAATAAGAGCCACGTGGCTCTGATACCAATTGTGGAAATGTCAAGGGGGGTGAATACGTTACCGTTTAAAAACTTTAGATCTTTAGTATCAAATCGCTTATGAAGCTTGTTATAATATGAAAGTTCTAATTATTGTTTGTGACCAATGTAAAGCATAGTAAACCATGTTGTCACACAAGCATTAACATCAAACTACATCACAAGCAATAGTATAGTGCAACTATAAAAGTAAAGAGATAAAGAAAGGAAAGTGCAAACCGAACACGATGATTTATAGTGGTTCGGTCACGGATCTCCTTTCCGCCCTACTCCACTCCCCGAGTACCCAACTCGAGAGTTACTTCACTAAATCAACAAGCTCCCTTCTCGGCGGAGAAAACCTTACAATCGTCGCTTACACTTTTTCCGGTACAAAGCTAAATACCGGGTTCTAGTTCGAGGTAGAACCAACCTAACGTCGCCTATACAATATTTCCGACACTAAGCTAGATGTCGAGTTCTTTTACAATGGTACAACCACTCCCAATATGTTTTATGGCCCAACATAACAAACCTTGTGTTTTATGGCACAAACACATAAACCATCTAATCTAGTTTGGTGAAAGTGTTGTTATGATGTAATGATGTTTACACTAATGATCCAAGACACAAATGTCTAATGGATATGAATAACTACTTCTAAATGATCTTCCATTGATAGGAAGCCTTCATGATGAAGATCACAAGTTCCCTAAACTTGTTGTGATAGATCTTCAGCTTGTGGTGAGTGGGGATGGCTAGATCTCCAAGCTTTCGTTGGTTGATCAATGTAGGGTATGCTTACAACAAAGATGTTGTTAGAAGCATTATGATCATGTGATGGTAAGGGAGATTAATGTATGTTTCTACATTGTTATCTACAGATCTAAATGATGCAAGAAGGGTAGAGAGAAAGTGTGTTGAAGGGATGATTGAACAACTTGGTTTGGCTTGCTATTTATAGCCAAAATGGACAGGAGCGTCCACGGACCACGGAACCCTCAAAAGGGTTCCGCCCGTGTACCATTTTGGTACCGTGGGGGTCTGACATAAAATCTAAAAAATCTTTCTTCAAATCTTTCCAAGATATTACCAAATCTTACTAAGATCACATTTGATATATTGAGTGTCAATCTAACCAAAATATTCAAGTGATCTTCCAAGGATTTCAAAGATGATGCATGACATGATGTAACATGTATTTCCATTTTTAGATTAAAAAGTTTATCAAGGTAAACTTGTAAAATGTATTATGTAACTAGTTAATAAAATGTCTAGTTACCTTTTGTAAAAGAGTGCTTGTCAAAATAAAATATATTTTGTCAAGTGTAAGTAAACTTTAGTATTTGTATGAAATACTTGTAAATGCAAAATGTAAAATGAGGTTCGAAATAGAATGGTTAACCTATTAAAATACTTAGTGACTCTAAACGTATTTTAAACATTCTATATGATTTGTTAATGGGTTTGATCATAATGCCACATAACAAACATGTACGAACCTGTGTTGTAACATACGAGGACTTGAGACATCGAGAGGTGTTGAATGTATGTTGAGACAAATGTAATTACAAGTAACTTGTACATTTTACGTTATGTATTACAAGTTACATGTTTGTCATCAATCAAAATAAACGAGACTGTATAGATTAAATATCGTAATATTTGCACTAACAAAGCCCTTTTAAGAGGAACTTGAGTAGCTTGGGAAGATTAGTGCAGTGCATCACTGGGTCCATGATGTCTTGTCTTCAATACCAGTGTTACCTTAGTAAACACCAGTAGCATATGTATTGAACCCGGTTTCTGCCCTAAGGTTGAATTATTGGAAGGCTATTTCTTTTCACCCTTTTCATATTCAATTCTTTTTCATTCTTCAACCCCTTCAGTGCTTACCGAGACTTCATAACTAGAACCTTGTTGGGTTTATTCCAGTACTAGCTCTGTCTCAGTCCGCACTCTTCCCAATTCTCATTTTTCTCCTTTTTTCATCATACCTAAGGACTTTACACTATCTAGTGGATTGTCCCTGGGTAGATCCCTCCGGTTCTGGCGGATCGTGGGAACTAATACCTAACCTCACCATCCTTATAACTCCATACATAAAGTAAAATGGTCGGTCTTTTGGTACAGTTCATTCTTCCTTGAAACCAATTGAAAAATCATTTGGAAAAACAATCAAGGTACTTGTGATACGAGATCAAAACATTTTGTACCTTAATAGTTTTGATCATTTAGAAATGCTCCCCCTCAACATGTGCATAAGATATTGAAATTGTTTTAGCACATGGAGGCAAGAGTTCTTATTAATTTCTTGATCACAATTTCTGTGGAAAAATCCATTTGATTTTCTTTGGTAAATCCTCTCCCTCAATATGTGCATAGGATATTTTAAATCATTTTATCACATAGAGGCAAGAGTTCTTTTGAAGTACATCCACGATTACAAAAGCCAGTATAAACCATTAGCTCCCCCTCAATATGTGCATCGATATACGAAAGAGTTTGGCACATATTAGAGAGAACCTGCACTTTGAATCAAAACGATCATCATTTATCAAATTTCATTATTAAATCACAAATTCTCCCCCGATCAAAAATATCAAACCCTTTGAGATTTGTGATCCCAACTGATTTAAATCATTTAGAAAATTTTGGGGAAAGACGTGGCAAGATTCAATTTTGAAAGATGACAGATAAGGACCATTTTAAGACATTAAAGATTGTTAGTGTCAGGTATGATAGTTTTTAAGAGATCTTTTAAGTAAAACAAAACAATTTCACAATCAAACAAGAACAGAAAAAATTTCATTTTGAAAGACCTTGATTCTAAAGAAAAAATCATACCATGGCATAACATTAAATCTTTAGATCACCACTTAATTTCGTACAAACGGACCTTTTGATGAAATATCGTTTGAAAATATTTAATTTGAAATCACTTAAGATTTGACAAAATAAGAGACCGGTTGATTTCAAAACTTTGAATCCGATTAATTTTCAAAACAATATTTTTCCATTTTCAAGACAATATTTATCAAAGTTTTAGAAAAATGGTATCATTCACTACTTGTCCTGCATAAAGATACATTAGGTGGTTGAGAAGCTTCCGTTGTTGCTGTAGGGCTTGGAAAAAAACCGTCTGCTGATGCAGTGAGACTTCTTCTTACGTTGCATTTTGAATGCCAACTGAGGTCAAATTAAGCTCCGTTTCTTCAATCACTTAGAAGAAAACCATCTGCTGATGCAGTGAGACCTCTTACGTTGCATTTATGCCAGCTCTCCATTGAAGTCTAATTAAGCTCCGTTTCTTCATTTGTCAACCCAAGAAATAGTTACCCTTTCCTTTCGGCATCCAATCATCTTCATTAGTGGGATCCGGATCGGGAACATTCTTATATCCATGATATCTGCATACGTTAGTGAACACACATACAAATATATGGTGGTCGACAACACCCAAACAACAATCGACTAATAAAAGTCAATTCAACATATCAATCAGTTCATATAAAGCATGGGAATTATGCGTACATCAAACTCTAATCATCTAATCCTAACAATCATATCCTAAATTCCTAGTCCTTCGACATAGGCAAATATCATTTTTAATTAAGCACTTAGGATAATTAAGAAAGTCCGTTAGATGATGTAAATTTGAAAACATTCTCCCCCTCAATCAATGACTTATTTTCTGAAAAGATTAAAAGCGCTGAAGTCATTGATTGAGTTTTCAATTTTTACGAAAACTCTGAAACTGATTGATTTAATAGCAACTCATTTACCACCATTTTTGAAAAACAACAAATATTTTCCTTAAGAATTTTAGACGGAAAATCATTTGTGTAGGAACAGCAGTCCTTTTGACGACATGTTTTACTTGTTTTGTTTTAGGATAAGTGCACGAAATATTTAAAAATCATTTAAGCGTAGCACTTTCCTTCTTTGAAAAACGGGTTGCTATCAGAAATAATAGCAAGCCATTGTTTTAAGCACGGGTTACAGTCTGAAATAACTGAAAGCCATATTTTGAGACATGTTTTGGAAAAGAATATTTACACCTCCTGCTTGAACTTCATCTATGGTCCCGTGCCATTATTGAATGACATTTCTAAGACCGCAGATGTTATCGATACCAGAAGACATGTCTAGAGAAAACATATTTTTTGTCTTTTTCAAATTTTCTGATTTTTATGGGTTTTTGAAGATTTTATATTTTTCTATTTTGTTTTTTTTTTGTTTTATATTTTTGTATTTTGTTTTTCTGATAAATATATATACAAAGATAGAATAGATGATATAGTTTAAGAGGATGATGATATGAGTACCGAGATAAGGATATCGAGCAGCACGTCGTAGAAGATAGAATTCGTCATCTCTTAAACTTCCACCACCAAAGTTTCCGAGGCTCCAGAATAGAAGATTGAACATGAGCCTTTGAGAAAGAGAGACTTTGGCAGCTTCCCCCCAAACCGAAAATCCTTATGTTGAGCAGATTCAAAGCTTTCTGTCAAGCTTCCAATAGCCAGGTGCACCAAGAAGTACATCATTATCATTGATCCTGCTGCTCCTTTTAAGAATAATCACCGTGATTCTTCGTTTGAGGTTATATCATCCAATAGAACAACATCAACGTATCATCCCACTTTTAAATAATCTTCTCAAATTTCATTCCATTGAAGTCTGACGCAATCCATTCCAAAAGGTGTCAAGAGAGCAATTCCCCCAAGTAGTTGAATTGATGCAGTCAGTCTCTTTTGTATAATGCTCAAGAACTCTCCCGAATACAAATCATGAGGTTAATGAAGAACACCTCCCCTATGTTCACATCTTTCGTCCTTGATGAATGTGTATGAAGCTCAAGAATCCGAAGTACACCAATATCCAAGAACTCTCCTGAATACACATCATGAGGGTAATGAAGAACACCTCCCCAATGTTCACATCTTTCGTCCCTGATGATCGTGTATGAAGCTCAAGAACCCGAAGTACACACATTCCCACCGAAAGAATAACTGATAACACCTCCCTCATGTTATACATTTATCTCCCCTGAATATGTCATACTTGTGTACCTCTTTTATCTTCAGAAACTTTCTCTAACATTTCTTCCCCCACATAGTTGGAATAAACACTAAACACCATGAGTCAAACCTTGAGTTTCTCTGCGGTAATGACATTTGTCTTCCCGGGATAACTTCAATCACTTAGAAGTATTAAGTTCATCAAGTTTACTCGTCATGAGTCAAACCTTGAGTTTCTCTGCGGTAATAACATTTGTCTTCCCGGGATATCTTCAATAACTTAGAAGTATTAAGTTCATCAAGTTTACTCGCGTTTAGATGCTTGTCTCCTTCCCCCTTGCTGGTTTTGACACTTCAGAATCAGCAAAACATTATAAGTCCAAATACTTGAAATCAGTTGAGAAGATCGCTTGAAGTCTTTGTGAGAATCAACATGCTGAATAATGTGAGCAAATCTAATTAGGGATTAAATTCGACATTTCACTCTCCCCCAATTAGTGCTCTCCCCTAAACCGACAATCTGTTTGATAAATGCTCAGATTAAGAAGAAGTCTCTAGATAATTAAAAGCAACTCGTCTTTAGTCTTCTAACATGTAGTAGAGAATGTAGAACCGACTGTAGACTCGACCTTCTTCAAGATTGTCCAGTTGGGGAATAGATAGTTAACATCTTCATCTCACCAGAAACAAGAACATCACCAAAAAGCATCCCAATCAACTTACATCTTGCAAATCCCCTTAACTAAAATCCCTCCCAATCAAACAAGAGCAGAAAGATGTTCATCAAGGAAATCAGCAATCAGGCCGCAACGAACACATAAGATGGTAACACCAAACTACCAATCACATCAAACAAGAACAGAGAGATCGTTCAGAATCATCATGTTGATGTGTACGTGAAGCATTAACCGGAAGCACTTTGTCGATAATCATATCAGCCGGTGTGAAGATGTCAACCAACAGCTCGTGGAAGAAAACTCCATGTAAAGATGACCCGATAAGAAGAAGCTCGGTTCTTACATGAGTTTGGAGCCGTTTGACCATTTTATCTCAGAAATCAATCAACCATGCAGTAAATTCACACTTTTTTCTCCCCCTCAAGAATTGCATACGGAGTTGCCATTCTTGATTGAATAAGTGAATATCTTAACCAAATGTAGTCTATTCACACTTCTCCCCCGCAATATTAGCACATGATGTCTCCATCTTTATTATAGTTGAGCAAGTGGAATAAGAAAACAATCAACAGAAGCCCGGTTCACTTGATGACTGAAGCGCATGAAAAAAGCATGAAGCATGTTGATGAGAATGGTCATAATAAAAAGATTTTTCTTCTTCCGAAGATAATGCGCACTAAAGCGTACACATTTCTTTTCTTTGAGAAACGAGGCATGAACTGATGTGTTCATACGTCATAATCTCTCTCTTTTCAGCTCTCTTGGCAAAACATGCAATCACCCCATTATCATTCAGTAGGCTCTTTGTTGTGACAGCTGATGGAGAAAACCCAATATGATGAATTTGACCCTGAAGTAAACTACCCGAACTCGTGACTTAAACTTGCACATATGTAACAAAGAGCGATGTCGAGACTTCATCCACCGTTGAATCTCTAAGTACTCTATACTCTTCATCCAACCAACCATCAAGTAATAGACGTACATTACCTCTTGAAAATCCATAATTGAATGTGACACTGAGCACTACAACGTAACTCCTTTAAGTGATAGTTATTTTGTGATGGTAAGAGCCTAATTCCCCCAAGTGGTAAAAGAAAAGGTAAAAGACACCCAACATTAACTAGATTTCCAAGTCTTCATTTTTTATAATAAGCTCGAACAAGGATCTTGAAGAATCTTCATCCAGCCATCCCCGATACCTTCAGATACTAAGTACACTCGCCTGTGATATTTCACTTCAACCTTAAATAAATAATAGTGAATTAACCCCATTGTCACATCTTCTGGTTAAAAGCTCAAATCTAGCCTCCTTTGACGTTTTAAGTGAACTTATGATAATGGTTTTCATCCCGACCATGGTTAAAAGCACATAAACCCCGTAAAACCATGTAATAACCAAACTACCATGATGAATATCCAAACGAACATCCAATTCATAAAGTACACCCTTTTATCCCTTCTTCAAAGTAGAAACCGTAGCACCAGCATCAAATAAGATCCCGAAATACACTTTCTCTTCTCCAAGATGGTTCCATCATTACGAGATTTTACAACTCTATGGTTAAACCGAGAAATAGTTTCTTTCGCGGGATTTTACAAAACCAATAATAAACCGTAAGATAGATCCGGAAATGCACTTTACTAATACCAGGATGTTTCCATTGTCACGGGATTTTACAAGTCTATGATTTAAACCGAGAAATAGGTTCTTTCGCGGGATTTTACAAAATCAAGACAAAACCGTAAACAATGTCAGCTTGAATGTGTTATGACAACTTTGGTTTGAATATCTGTTTTAGAGGAACATGCAGCGGTTCGTCAATGGTTCATTATCCAATATAATCAACATCATCAACCATCCAATAAGTACACTGGTAAACATATCATACACGCATTCTGTCGGCTGTTGCTGTGACCACTTGGTGAAGTAAACCCAATATGTCAAACTTGATCATGAAGTGAACTTTCCCAGATTTTTTTTTTACTTAAACTTGTACTACTCCTTGTGAAGAAGAAACGGTGTACCCAATGTACAAAACCTCTTGACGTATCCTCAGCTGCGTGAGACATCAAAGTGGTAGTTACGTTGTGGGTAAACTGAGAAAGAATCACAACCGTACCTAAATAGCCAAGTCTTTATCACACTCTATAAATGCCCAAACAAGCCATCTTCGCGGAATGGTAGAAAGAAAGAAGACGAAATAAGTAAACGCGCTCGGAAAATCTCACTGCAAATCCAAATACGAAATACCGTATAAACAACCCCGTAGTCAACTTTGTTCAATAACCAATTCAAGCCGAGACATAATATACTCCGTGAAAATGCATAAACCATAGTATCAAATCTCATAACCCAACAAATCTCATCATCATACCCAATCTCATCATCAACTCTAATAACCAATCAAATCACATCGACAAATCTCATTATCACCAATAATCATCCAATCAAAAATCCATTAAGCCTGGTTCAATTCATTCTGAAGATCAAGTCCATTCAATCACAAATTCAACATACCCGATTCAATTGCACAGATTAACCCCGATGCACTCAATATATCCAAATTTCACATGTCTCCCCATAAAATGACCCGATTCAACTTAGCACTGAATGACCCGGTACACCGTGAAAGTGAGACTTTTGTACAATTTCATAAGGATGCTTTGGCACTGATTTTCAAATGTGATTAATGAGGCCTAATTATCAACGTGATCTATTTATCACTAGTCCATAAAATAATACTCGTTCCATGCGCTTCATGTATTTTCAATTCAAGCATAATAACACATCACATGCTTAAACGTGAAAATTTTACACGTTCCAACGTTATTATGTTTAAGCATAATTTCACATTTTACTTAATTTTGAAATGTTAGTATCATAATAACAATAAACGTGAAAATTGGACGTGATCTATTTTAAAATGTGAAATCTTTGTAACCTTCGTCCAAGCAAATAATACTCGTTCCATATCCAAATGAGAAGACCATAATCGAATGTAGTTATCATCACAGCCCAAATTCCAATACTTAAGGTCCAATAACCAATTCGTTTATTGTTCTGCCCATCCAACGTCAGCCTATGATCCATATTTCACGTTAGATACTAACCCAACAGAAAGCCTGTTCCATTCCCAATCACATGAAGCCATATATAAATCACTTACCCTAATCTCAATCTTTACCCTAAACATTCTCACAAAAAAAACGCCTACCACCAAACATGCCCTCTTACCAACACGCTTCACAAATATAGACATCAAATAATCTTTTCATAATCAAAACCCTAAGCGTCCTTGTATATAACTCAACTTTGCCATAGAGATGGCATGAAGTTTTGAGTTGGCTTTGAGATTAAACCCAAGGAAATTGGTAAGTATTAAATATAATCTAACATTTTCTTCCATTAACCGAATCAGAAGGAGGGATGAAATCACTAATGGTTTTGTTCTTCCTTCAATCATTCAGATATTATCAATAAAACATGGATCAATGATGGATAATCTTGTGAGTAAAATCTTTAAAGGTCGAATGATTATTGACATTCACATGATAAATCTGAGATCAGATAGTAAGTTGTAATTATTGAGACGATTTGTATATGTTTTGATAAGATATACGATTGAATAATTGATTTAACATAATTAGTTAAAATCATTTCAATGTTTGAATATTATCAAAGGGCCTTTTTATCAATGATGAAATCATTCTCTTTGTGGTTGATTGGATTAAAAAATGAAGAGATGAGTATGAGATATCATTAAAACCTTTTCATTACAGTTTTGAAATTTGTTGTACGTTGAGACTTTGAATCGAACTGAATGAAGGTATTTGTTTTATTTGATATTGTGGTAGTGGTCATGTGGTCGTTTCTTCTTCATCCTTTCTGTCAATGTCAAGTCGCTAGATCATTAGAGTCAAGTTGCTAACTTAAGTCGGTACCCCTTTCTAGCTTCAAGTCGCTAGATGGAGTCAAGTTAAGTCGCTACCTTTTTCAGTCTTGTTAAGTCGCTACCTTTTTTACAAATACAAGTCGCTAGGTTATTTATTTGACTCAATAGTCAAATAACCAAGTCGCTAATCAGCCTTAACACAACTCGCTACTTCATTTTTTTTTTCAACTCACTACTTGTAAAGACAAGTCGCTACATTTAATGTACAATGAATCTGGACACTTAGACAAGTCGCTATGAAGACTTGTGACATTTTCCGATGAGTTTTCCGACCATTTTTCCGATCAGCTTCAATAACCCAGAAAAACATGACAAAAAAAACTGCTTCATTTATCACCCGTTTTGACCATGTATGACCACAAATATGGCTGTTTTGACCATAAGATTTAAACAACAGTTGGTAACAAAAAAAACGTCATTAAAATAGATACAAACCATGTTATGACTACAAAGACAGATTTTGACCACGAAGACAGATTTTGTTGACATAGACACACCATGTGACCAAATGGATACAAACCAAAACTGTTAATAATAACTGTACATGGAAAACAAATTATCTGTCCATTAAAAAGTACCAAAATAGTTATAATAAGAATTAAAATACCACAATAAATCAACACAACACAATAACCTTGGCTCTGGTACCATTTGTAGGATCGAATATTTATTGTGTTGATGATTCGGGTGGTCTTGGATGATCAAAATACATGCTAGACATTTTAGAGAGAGAAAGTAGAGAGATGGTGTTCTTGGTAGAGAGTTGGTTCAATAAAATGTGAAAGGTTAGATTCCAAGCCACACCCCTTCCATGGATGGAAGGGGTATTTATACTTACAAACATAACGTCCTCCTGTCGGACTGTGGATCAGGCATACAGTGGGTAAAGACTCGTCCTTCCTCCACGGTGTTACACTAAACTAATCTACGCTACAAACTAACCAATAAACTGCTAAATAACGTAAATAACTACAACTCTACGAGCTAACTTATGCTAGAAAATATTTGGGGTGACCGACTCTTCACTATGGAATTTTCTAATTCCTAACACAATGTAATGCCAATTGTCCCTCAACGGGATTAGGACGGCTGATTCGCCCGAACAAGGTGAATGGAATCAAGACATTCATCAGTAAAACAATCGTAGTGGTCAAAACTTTTAGAAGTGTCCACCGTGATCGATTGGTATTTTTCACTAATTCATTCATGCATGTACTGATGATTGTTCCTTGGAGGAAAAACCGCACCAACTCCCCATGCTCATACCAAAACATCACACATGAAGTTCTCTCATATTCAAAAGAAACACAAAAGTAAAGATGATTCTTCGTCAAAATTAAAGAATCTACAAAGTTGAAAGACTCGAGAACTACATCACATTTGGAATTCAAAGTCAAAAGATGTGTGAGCATGGTGGAGAAAGACGTGGAGGCACCTAACCAAAGAAGTTGACGATTGGCGAACAACAACATATGATCACCCCAACCACAAAGAACAATGAACAATGAAAACAACGACGTCAAGCTGATAAAATCAAAGAAATCAAAGCATCTCTACTCATACGAAAGAAGAATGCTAGAAAGACGTCAAGCAACCACATCTACTTTAATGACCAACCCTTAGGGGGAGATTGTTGGGATTACGTGTAACTACTATTTCAAGTGTTGGTCATTAGTATTGTAATAGGTTGCTAATTAGGCTTATATGTTATGTAGTAAGCCCATGAGCCTATGCATAGGCCCAAATGAACAAGGAAAGGCCAGTGTTACCATAGCTCCCTTGCCTATAAATACATTGTAAACCCTCTTAGGAGGGTGTTGATTCTTCATTTTATGCTTAACGTTTCACTATTAGTGTGTGTGTGTGTGAAGTTCCATACCGTCTCATCCTTTATCTCTTTCTATACTACATCTAAACATACTTGTGTGTTCATATTATGGTGACCTAACAGTTTCTTCAGTTGGTCTTCGACTTCCCTGAAGTTTGGCAGTTGGTTGAGCTTTATACAACGCTCACTGATTTCTTATATCAGTGAGTTTACATCCACTGATGATAATTAGTGAGGTACTTATCACTCACCACCATCAGGGTGTACTCTTTGATAACTATCAAGGAGTAACACTTTCTGATAACCATCAGAGAGTAAGACCTTTGATTTCCATCAAAAGGTGACTTAATCTCTGATCCTTATCAGTGAGTGCTGTTCTCACTGACTTATATCATAGAATTACTTGATTTGGATATTTTATGTTTAGATACATTGTCAGAGACCATTGGATTGAAATTCAAACCCAACAAAAATTGAAGTTCATTAAATCTCACTAAAAATAATGAGAAAATATCATTTACATACTAAAAGTTTCCTACATACTAAAAGACAAATCACATCCATTTGTTGTTCAATTGTGAAAAAGGAGTAAGATTAATTAATATTTTAATTAAAAATGCATTTATACTATCTTTTTATTGGATTGAGATCCTCTCATGTTCCATTTGAATATGAGAGGTTATGTTAGTTAGTTTTTTCTCCACAATGATTAAGTTATAAAATAAATGTCCCACAATGATTAATTTATATTTTTCTTTCCACTCACATAAGCCTCAACATAACCTCTCATGTTCAAATAGAACATGAGAGGATCTCAATCCCTTTTTATAATTTGAATAAAGCATGAAACGCTAATCGTTAAGCAAAACAAATTATACCGTTGCGACGAGCATTTTATTATCTTTCTATTAAAAAACACTTTCATATATTTTTGACGAATTAAAATTTTCGTTTTTTTTTTCACTTTTTTCACCTTTTCTAGTATTGATATTCACATAATATATCACATGTAGTTTAACACTAATTTGAAATTTCGAACACTAAAAAAGAATATTAAAATTGACATAATTATTTGTGTATAAATTAAAAAGTTTTCCCGCTTTTTGCAATACAACCCACATATTTATGGTTTTTCAAGCATATAACACAAATTGTATATCAACTTCTAGGTTAGAGCAGTTTATTTATAAAACATCTATAATCACATATAGTAAGAATCACATGTGAAATAGATCACATGTGATTTTATGTGTTTTGTCCAACTTTGACGAATTAACTGTTATAATCTATATTTCGAAATATAATGTGTTACCTATGGGTAGAAATTTATGAATGTATAATTTCCAGTTAAAAACGCTGAAATTTATGAATGTATAATTTTGCGTGGTTATGGCATCACGACCGATTTTTCAAAATAGGTTGTTTTTGTGAACCGCCTGGATCAAAAACTTTGTTACTATTTTTGACAAAGATTTTGGTTTTTATTTTAAAATCCATTTTTTCAATCCACTTGCAATCTCCACAATGGTGAGCAATAAAGATGTTAATTTGTCTTCAAACGAGAATTCTAGGAATATTAGGATGTTGGGTGTGAGCACCTTGCGGGCCTGATTTAAAACCGAAGGAACGTTTCCTTATGTTATGGAAGTTGGGAAGTGAAACTTGCACCCTTCCAATGAACACGTCTCTAGGAAATATTTCTTTTATGCAAGGAGTGTTGAGACACGAGCTCTTGCCAAATTATACTCACGAGTTCCGGTATCGCGTATACCTTTTCGATCTTTCTAGGTATATCATTATTTGCGATTTCTTCACGGAGTTTCATCAGGAAGTTGTCAGCTAGTTCCAAGAAAGTGTCGTGGGTTTTTCTTATGTGAGCTTTGAGGCGTTGTATTTCTTTCTCTTGGTTGTTGACGAATGTCAACATTATGTCCTTGAATTCATCTTGTCGTGATTTTCTTGGAAGCAAAAACTCTTTGACCATGTCCACATGTTTACGAAATTCTTCCTTATGATTATGTATGGTCATTTCCATCAACTCATTCACTTGTGCCTCCATACTCTTTAATAGTTGTTCTTGGGCATCCGAACTACTTTCATCAGGGAGTACCAGACCCTCCCACTCTTCTTCTTCGTATTGTGCTAACTCCTCGATGACTTCCCAACATGTTTAAACATCGAGGTCACTCAGCCTTCCACCGGCGGCATAATCAATGGTCTGTCGAGTGGAGGTATTGACATGATCATAAAAGATTTGGTCTTGAAGCCAAAGATCAATGTCGTGATGAGGGACTTTATGGAGCAAGTCCTTGAATCGAGTCCACGCCTTGTAGAGAGTTTCGCCTTGACGTTGTTGGAACATCAAGATGTCATTACTTAGCTTGGTAGTTCTCCCCGGTGGGAAAAATTGGGCGAGGAAACGAGTGGTGAGATCATCCCAACTTGAGATGGATCTGGCGGGAAGTCACTCAAGCCAATTACTAGCAGGGTCCCGTAGAGAGAATTGGAAGAGGCGCAAGCGCGTGGTCTCCCGTGTGGTAGCATCAAGGTCGATAGAGTCAACGATTTTTAGGAAATCCTTGAGATGCTGATTAGGATCTTCAGATCGAAGTCCATGATATGCACGTTCGTTTTGCACCAACTGGATGGTGTCGGATCGCAGGGCCTTAGTTTGATCTTGAAATGGGAGATCAATGGTGTTCCTATAGCTTTGATGGCTCGGTCTAGAGTATTCACCAAGAGTACGGCCTCTTGGCGGGTCAAGTGGTGGTTGGTTGAGTGGAAGTGATTGATGTGGCGGTGGATTGTTGTTTGGTGGGTTATCACCTTCCATGATGAAAAGTGACAAGGTTACAAACAAAAACACGAAGAAGGGGATAGACTACAAGGAAGCTAATAAAATATAGAAAAAATCTCACTTGATAGGAATCAAGAAAGTGGACCTATAAGAGATAGAAGTCTAAATAGCTATTCTATTCCTCGGCAGCGGCGCCAAAAACTTGATAGGTAGGGTTCGGGGTCGAGAAAACCTCCTTTTATATGAGCAAGCTTTTCAACCCTCTAGGCAGTGATCCTAATCGTTGTAGTATAGTATGGGGTAAGCCTCGGGGATCGATTTCATTCTCTAGGGGAATAGGAATGCTAGAAAGATATTTATGATGAGAAGGTGGGGTTGAGGATGATTCTTTTTATTCTTTTTTATGTTTTTTTAGAAAGCAAGGGTAAAATCTCGGGGTATATGATTGGGGGTTGGTACTTCTACCGATTTGACTACTTTACTAATTATATAATTATATAATTAACCTATGGATAGTTTATGCTAATTGAGGTGTGCTTGTATGATGATTAAAGATGTGTTCACTTAGATACTACTACTCCCTAGTTATCTTTTATTGGTCGGTTGAATTGTCACTTCCTTTATCTTAATTGATGCGTTGTATTCCTATTAGTCGTAGGGGGTGCCTAATTCCCTAGCCCTATGAATTGTAACTCTCCTATAGAATACACGGGATCGGCAATTGCAATAGCATCTCCCCCGAATACCCTATTATCATAAAGTACAAACTCACACAATAAACACAACGATGGCCTAGGTGCACTCCTATGGCTTTTTGCTCTTTAGGACGTTCAAGCTCGCAACAATGAAAGAAGAAGTTAGTTTTCCTTACTCTAGCGTCTACCAATTAAGACAAGAGACAACCTAAAAACAATTAATAACTAGGTTTTATAGATCTAAGAAAACACACAAGTAATTTAGCTAGACATGTTAAACAAGCAAGCATACACACAATCAATTGAACATGGGTTAGACATAATGATAAATTGGATAAACAAACTTATCTTGATGTGTAAAACAGGGTATGGGACCCTAGAACACTGTCCAAGTCGGACTACAACTGAGTTAGGGTTTGCTCTCCAAAATTCTACCTCTTCAAATACAGAAAAATCGAATTCTATATATAGATTTACAATCGCGACGGCGTCACCTTTTGCTAGTGACGCCGTCAGGTCGCCGTCATTAGGGTTTCGTTTGGGCCAAGTCATCTTTGGGACGGCTTCATTTGAGAGATGTGACGTCATCAGTCTTCATGCAGGACGTCATCTGAATCTTGGATCTTGCGCGTCTAGTGTAGTTTTTATGAGTGACGCCTTCGAGAAGTAAGGCGTGACGCCGTCAGGCTTTAGGACCAGAAATTCCGCTGAGCCGTCGCACGCACTTTTTGATCAAGTCTTCTATATAGGGACGGCGTCGCCCTTTGGCTGGGAAGCCGTCAGGTGTAGTGAACAGCTTTGGAGTGTCTTCGATCTTGACTTTTCCATTTTCTTTATGTTTTCGCTCCTTTTCGTCCAAATGTGCTTAATTCCAGCATTTTGCTTCCAAAAGACCTAAAAAGTGAAAAGGAACGATTTTAAGTAGTAACGGATATAAAATGTGTCGATTTAGGGCTTAAATGACCCCCTAAAAACGTATATTTTAAATCCTTATCAACCACCAAACCTACCGATCAGGAAGAACAACCACAAAAAGAGGAACAACAAGATGATGAGGAGATGTACAACGCTGGAGGCAATAACTATGATGAGGAGGAGAACAATATTGTCACAGATGATGATGTACTGAAGGCTGTAGAGGAGATTAAGCGAAAAGAGGCTGAAGAAGAAGCGGTCAGGGCTAAAGAGGAACGCTTGAAGAAGGTAGCTGACAACTACATTGTTGACAATCCCTCGCACAAACCCAAACCTTCTTCTGAAACACCTCATGACACCTCCACCAAGCCTGAATCATCATCACAGTCATCACCTCCACCAACACAAGAAACAACAAAATCAACAACAAAATCGATTAAGAAGAAGGCTGACACGTGGATGTCTCGTGTTAAATCCAAAATTCAAAAGGCTGTACACCACTCCCGGACAAGAAAAACAGAACCGTCTTCAAGAACTAGTTAACACATTGTCCGAAGTGGTCACCGATCTTACAACACAGATGTCCAGCTTTCAAGACCAAAGAGAAGCTATTCAAGATTTCTTCTCTCGGGATGTTCAGGGAGAGATGAATGAGCAAATCATGAACTACACTCACACATTTCTTACTGACAAGATTCCTGGAGTCACACAACAACTCTTCAAGAAGAAACTGCAACCCATGATCAAGCACATGGTTAAGCAGGTCATCACTACTACACCGGTGGTTATGGAAACAAAGCCGGTCAAGCTCCCAGCCATTTTCGAGGAAGATTTGATTGCAGAATTAGTAACTAAAATGGCCGCTAGAGCTGCATCTTTTACCAAGGAAGATGACCAACTCTATGATCGTCTCGTTGCTCGACAACTTCATACATCGTGCAAGGAAGATGCGGGGAAGGATAAATGACCGAGAAAAGATGACGATAAAGATCCGGATCCCAATGCTAAAAGACAAAAGAAAACCGGAGGATCGTCATCAACCATGCCACCACCACCAGCTAAAATTTATCCCACCTCTATACAACAAAGTTCTCAGCAACCACCATCTGATCCACCAAAGGACTCAGAAACCACACCACCATTGGAGAAAATCGATGATCACTTTAGTTACACCGGTGGTGAGGATTATGAGATACCTGAGCCCCAACCGGAACATAAACCTACGCCTCAACCATCACCAAGACCTGAATCATCCTCCAGAAAGAAAGAAAAGAAACCTTCTGTTTTCTCCTGGTTAGACAACGACACTATAGAGGAGTATGAGTGGTTTAACAACTTGGTTGAGGCGCAACAACCTCTCGATGAAGGTCAAGAGCCCGTGGATGGTCGCATGTTGGATAAGGTTCAAGTTCTAAAAAGTCAATTCAAAATCAAGAAGATGACCAAGAAGGAACTTCGCCGGATCAAGAATGATGCTTTCACATTACTTAATGAAACATCCGGAAGCGCAATTGAGCTGGAATACCACTTGGAAAACATTGCTCGTGCAATGTCCAACAAAATTGATTGGCTCAATCCGGAGTCCAACATTGATCATTCTACAAAGGAACATGGACCTACTACACTGACTGGACCAAGCCACTACCTAAGATCGGAAGACCCGAACAACCCAAGATCCCGTTCAAATTATTCTTTAACAACGACCTTGAGTTTCTCCAACACGGAAGCAACATTAGCAAGAAGTATGCCACATCCCTCACCTTCAACATACCGGCTGCCTCATTCTCCACCAACAAAGCTATCGAAGAAGACACCACCAACTTGTTTGTCAACAAAGTAGTGGAGTATGACAAAGATGCTCTGTTTGGGATTCATCATTGGCCAGAAAGGAGAAGGCTTTTCTACAGGATCACTAGATTCGGTAAGTCAAGCAAGGATGTGAAGCATGATCAAAGGATAGTTGCTATCATGTCTGTCAAAACGGCTACCAAGTGGGATTACTCCTTCTTGACCAAGATCATTATTAAAAGACAAGATGAAAAGGAGTACGAGTTCTCCGTAGCTGACTTTCCTGAATTGTCTCTCAATGATATTGAAGACATGTATCTGCTCAAGGTACAAGGAAGGATGCGTCAGTTTCCAACAGACATTCAGATTAAGTACATCACTGCACTCCTAGCATTCATCCAAAGCAAAATTATCCAAGAACGTGTTGAAGATCTCCAGCTCGGGGTCGAAAGCTATCAGAAACAACTCAGCCTCACCGCACCACTTCTACACTTCAACGAAGTCAACCAAGAACCACGGCACAAACTATTCCATAAACCAAAATTCGTGTTCGTCTACCGCAGGGAGAATCACCGTAATTGCTTCATGGCGTTCGATGAGATCCGCAAGTTCTGTGAAGACACTCTGAAGATGGTTCGCGATGGATTGGCTTATCAGTTGAAGGATATTGAGTTGGGTAAAAGCAAAAATAAAAGATGGAATTCTTTAGATCAGAGGTATGTTCGTAGGTTTATAAAGAGAATTGATGAAAGGTTGATTCACCATGATCAGATGAGGAGGCTGGAGAGCTACGTGGGAGGAAGAACAAGCTTTCCTATTTTGACGTTCCAACGTCCTCAGAAAATAGATGGTCTTGTGTAAACATTTGGTATTTTTGAACATTCTTAACTGTGATTTTGTTTGATTGATTGCTATATATATAATGGTTTGTACTCATATAACAGAGTACAACCCGTACTTGTCAAGAAAGGACCATGTGGTACGCTTCAGTGCCACAATCCTAAATTAAGGAGCAAAAGCTTCTTACTTTTGAGTAAAATTAATCAAACTTTCAATATTTTTTATAATTTTGCTCAAAAGAACAAGTATTCCCTCTCGTTTTCTAAAACCTCAAAAGTTAATACTAATTGTTGAGGGGGAGTATTTGCTAACAATTTGTTCTAATCAAAGTTCTTGTGGAAATCTTCCCACAAAACTTAGAATGGTCATATTTTAAACCAATATTTCATCAAAAATAACATAAATATGCCATTTTTTAGGGGGAGAAAAATATAAGTGATCAAAATATGATGTAAAGTTAATGGAATCTCAAAGTGCCAAGACTTAACCATGAATTGACGAGCTTTGAAATGTCAGAAATCGAAAAGACTTGTCTTAGTAAATCGTACCATCAAAGTCGTCAAGAGCATCTAAAAAGGGTTTTTTCAGCTATTGGAAATCAAAGGAGTACCATTTGGAAAAAATAAAACACCTTATTGAAAATTATACTGGTAAGATAGGAAAAAATAAGTTTCGAGGAGCTCTTAATAGACACGAACTTTGACTGGTTTGGCAACCTTTTCAAGGTTTGTTCACATCTTTAAGACAGTTATTAGAGCTAGTTGTCACCTAAAAGCTGACAATGGATCTCTTTAACTATACAATGTAACCGTGTCTCACGGGGAATTGTCTATCAAGAGTAGATCAATTCAAAAGTGAGCGCTCTACCCTCATTGTGCAGATTTCAGTCAAAACTCATAAGCACATGTGGAGGGGGAGTATTTCTGAAAATACAAAACTCTTAGAGTGTTTCAAAACATGTTTATATTTATAAACATTTTAAGATATTTTCAAGTAAATGGTTTTATGGCAACATAGGATAGTCATGGAGTTACAAGGTGACTAAGTTTAGGAATAAACGTCCTATGATCCGCCAAAGCCGGAGGGATCTGCCCAAGGACATCACCAATAGTTAGAAATTAGAAGTTCTTAGGTATGATTGAAAAAGGAGAATATGAGAAATGGAGAAAGAAGGAGTTGAAGAATTAAAAAGAAACGTTAAAGAAAAGGGTGAAAAGAAATAGCCCTCCATATGATTCAACTTAGGGCAGACATCGGGTTCAACTCATATGCTACTGGTTGTCACAAGATGACACCGGTATTGAAGACAAAGCCGTCATGGACCCAGTGACGCAATGCACTAAACCTTCTAAGCCACTCAAGTTATCTCAAAAGATCTTGTTTCATTCTCATAGGGGACCCTACGTAATCTATCGACTTTCTCTTAGAGATCGTTGGTAATGAAGAAGGAGACCCTCTCCCTAGTCTCCGCTTAGGAAAACCAAAGCGCACTAATCGAGTCTAGAGCCACGAGATTCATTAAAAGATCTCTGAGGAACACTTTATTTTTCATCACTTGTTGTTCAACAATAAGAACACAAGTGACACATTCTAGAGTCCTACGTAGATCTTAGCAATATGCCGAGAACATTTATGAGGGGATTCACAATTTGATCCTCAGTGATTGAGTGGAAACTCCTACCAGGGTCAACATCAAACAACCCTGACAGCAAGTCACTTCGGTAACTCCTTGTGGGTTACGCTTAGTGTGTCTCGAACGGTCTACAGTCGTGAGGTGATGCTTCGGTGTACCTCAACGACTCACATGAACTGTAGATATACTTCGGTATATCGTGTTAGCCTACTTGAGGGCCTCCAGTTCAGGAACAACCCTTGTAAGAATTAGAGATGTGCTTTCACACTATGTTGTTAACACCCTCGACATTCAAACTGGTAAGTGCTGGAAATCCCGCTAAGGAGATTCCTTTCAAGAATCGAGTCCTGAAGATGTGGGTCATTACTTGAACATTCAATGTAATGCCAATTGTCCCTCAACGGGATTAGGACGGCTGATTCGCCCGAACAAGGTAAATGGAATCAAAACATTCATCAGTAAAACAATCGTAGTGGTCAAAACTTTTAGAAGTGTCCACCGTGATCGATTGGTATTTTTCACTAATTCATGCATGCATGTACTGATGATTGTTCCTTGGAGGAAAAACCGCACCAACTCCCCATGCTCATACCAAAACATCACACATGAAGTTCTCTCATATTCAAAAGAAACACAAAAGTAAAGATGATTCTTCGTCAAAATTAAAGAATCTACAAAGTTGAAAGACTCGAGAACTACATCACATTTGGAATTCAAAGTCAAAAGATGTGTGAGCATGGTGGAGAAAGACGTGGAGACACCTAACCAAAGAAGTTGACGATTGGGGAACAACAACATATGATCACCCCAACCACAAAGAACAATGAACAATGAAAACAACGACGTCAAGCTGATAAAATCAAAGAAATCAAAGCATCTCTACTCATAAGAAAGAAGAATGCTATAAAGACGTCAAACAACCACATCTACTTTAATGACCAACCCTTGCGGGGAGATTGTTGGGATTACGTGTAACTACTATGTTAATACAAATAAGCCGTAAAAACGTTTATTTATATTTTACGATCTTCTAATGTTTTGTCGATAACAAAAGTAAGATCATTTTAACGAAACAAATAAAATACGTAAATGGTTTGAACTAATAGTTTTCTAACACACTTACGCTTTCACATAAAACACTAAAACTAGTATAAGTGATTTTATGCTTAAGATATACATATGTACAACAACTAGTGTTTACATATTGGGATAACATATACTTAACTAAGTATATACCAAAATGGGTAAAAACAAGTATATACTAAAATGGGTAAAAACAAGTATATACTAAATAGGTAAAAACTAGCAAATGGTTTTGACCCATAACCCATGGTTTTATTTATACCACTTAACCAAGTTCATTGTATCCTTAAGATACATTGTATCTAGAAAGAAAACCATGGATCAACCCATAACCCATGACCCATGACCCATAACCAAAAATACCCATGGACAAATAGGAGCGTTCCACGGATCCCTGGCTTTGTGCTAGCCGGATCCCAAGTGGAAGGGATCCGTAGGATCCGGGGAAACAGTAGGATTTTTCCTCTATAAATAGTGAGCCATTTCTTCATTATTCCTCACCCCTTTCTAACACACTTTCTCCCCTGAGTTAAATCTCACTAACCTTAGATCCAAGAGATCTATGTTTGTAGTCTTGTTTTTGTGTGATATTTTAGGTTCCTCTTAAAGGCAAGATCACCACCTTTGAAGTCGAGCAAGCTCAAGTCCATGAGTTGCCAGGCTTCTTCATCATCAAGGCTACTAAAGTCCTCTTGTTGATGATCTCTTTCTTTCTTCAAAGAAGTGTAGTGTTGAAGACATTAGTGAAAGATGTCTCAAATGTCAAGACGAAGATATTAGTGAAGGGTATCTATTGTCTATAGGATAAGCACTTGTGGTAGGTGCTTAGAAGTCAAGACAAGAAGCATTAGTGAAAGGTGCTTAGAAGTCAAGACTTGAAGCATTAGTGAAAGGTGCTTCGAAGTAAAGACACAAGACATTAGTGAAAGGTGTCTTGTAGATCTAGTCAAAGGCATTAGTGAAAGGTGCCTTAGATGTACATTCGATATGGTGTGTTTCGATGTACTATATAGACTAGCATTAGATCCAAGGATATTGATGTCCTTGATGATGTTGTAAAGGAGTAGATCTCCTTTGGGATTAGTCGTTGGTGTAGTGTGGTAGTAGTTCCTCCATTGCAATGGAACTAGGTGCTTAGCCTAGTACCTAATAAAGGGTAGGCGACGTTGTGAAGGTGTATTTCACCTAAGGTGTGAAAGAACTCGGTGGTTAGCCTAGCACCGTATAAAGGGTAGGCGACGTTGTGTAGGTGTGGTTCGCCTTGGTGTGAAAGAACTCGGTATTTAGCTTTGTACCGGAAAAAGGTTAAGCGACGTTGTAAAGGCTTCTCCACCATAAGGAGATTGGTGTAGTGTTTACAAACTCTCGAGTAGGTGACTCGGGGAGTGGAGTAGGGCAAGGAAGGTGTCCTTGTAGCCGAACCACTATAAATACTCGCGTTGTGGTTTTGTGCTTCTTACTCTTTATCTTTTCATTACATATCTTAATATGCTTGTTTACCAGCATCCAACACACACAACCAAATAGATTGACATAAGTCGATCTAAATAGTTTAAAAGGAAGTTTTAATTGGTAAAACTATTCAACCCCCCCCCCCTTCTAGTTTTCCATAATTGGCATCAGAGCTTCGTTACCAAGTTTCTTTAAGTATATTGTACTTTAAAAACTTGATACGATCCATGGTTAATTGAAAACTACAAAGAAGGTTTTTCATAAAAACAAACACCATGTCTTTTAAAACTATATGTTTGGATGTTGATTTGATAACAACATTTTTCTTATTTATTTTTTATTATTGCACTAATCTTCCTTGTCATGTTGATTAGTCAAAGCTCATACCCACCAAGCTTTAGGAGTTGCTTGGTAACAAGAATACCTTCCTTAAGAAGGTATCTTAAACGCAAAGGAGCGGGAATAGTCTAAGTGACATTTGCTGTGTCATTTGTAAGGACATTCCTAAGTGCGCTAAAGGTATGATTTTCTTTTTACTTTGCTTGATAATTAAGTATACCTAGTTGGGTATTTATATGATTATCTTTTGTGAAAATTACATGTTTTACTTGAAGCTTCATTAGGAAGCCTTTTTCTCACATACGTGTTTTATTTCTCATATAAAGTCGTGGTATATAAAACTTATGTTTTGTTTCTTTTAATCCAATAAAACAAAACACGAATTTCAAAAGTTCCTCCTTCCCCATAAAAACTCCCACCGTCGACCACTTTATCAAACCCTCACTTTTTCAAATCTTCCAATTTCAAAAATTTCCTCTCATTCAAAAACTTCATCTTCCTCCTCATTCCATCTCAATCGAAATCAAGAAGATCCGTCATCAACATGGTTTACATCGCACTCGTGCTCATCGCCCTAACACTCATCGCACTTGTGTTTCCTATGATGAAGTTCACATACGGAGACATTTACTTTGTGTTGGTAATCTATATTGGGGTCATATACCCAATCCTTTGTATCATCCTTAGTATTGAAATGCAGTATTATTAATCTAGTTTATCTAGGTTACTATTATGTGTTTATCATTTCTTTTGATTTATATGTTTTATATTTTTGTGATACATTAGAGGTCATGTATGCATGCTAAAAGAAAATGTAGGATAAAACATATCTCGTGGTATAAAAACTGTAAAACCTTTTATCAAATATGTGTCTGTTACTACAGATCCACGGATCCCGGAAGACATACTAGCCGGATCCCTTTTGTAAAGGAACCGTGGGATCCGTCCTACTGGAAAACAGTTTTCATGCAAGATTAAAAACCACTATCTTTCTAAAAGTAATAATCCACTAGAATTTCAAAACCATGAGTTAGTTAAGTGTTAAATACCATTGTTAATAAAATCTAGTAAAAACATTAGATTATCATAGGTTGGTCACAAACATGTTCTTTCTTTAACCTATCATTTCTATAGGTTTAATTATGACGCATGAATATGAGTTTGATTTTTCACTCACTAGCGTCTACACTCCGAACATCTCTCTTGAGCCCAACACACCTGGCAATCATGTCCGTGGGTTCAATAATCTCGAAAACCATCACTTCCATGAAGGACGTATTGTAGACACCTCTCTACAATTTGAAAAAGGTATCAATACCTCCTTCCGAGCCATAGGACTAGAATGTCTTCTTGAAATCAACGAGAAGATATGTCCAAGGTTCATAATGGAATTCTTCCGTCAAGTTGAACTCGTTCGTAACGAGGATCGCTCTTTATCTCTTTGGTTTTATATCAAAAACCAAAAGTTCACTTTAACCCTTGGGCATTTTGCTCACATCCTCCGGATTCCAAATCATGGACAATGTGCATTCACCGAAGATTGGTCTCTTGATTCTCTCTTCAACTTTCGTGAAGAAAATAATCCATATTGTTCACACATACCCTCTCCGGAAGATTTAAATCGCATAATATGCAAACCTCGACCATATTACTCCAATCCAAACATTATCCATACACGGGATATCCGAGAAGAGTACAAGCCTCTTGCTCTCTTTCTACGTGAAAATGTTTGGAGTCTTAGGGGAAATCGAGATATTCTTCCCGCTTGTTGTGCTCACATGTTGTACTGTTTGCTAACACAACAACCATACAATCTCGCCTACTTCTTCGCAAGGTGAATTGCAAATCTTCAAGGCTCCAAGAATAAACTCATCCCTTATGGAATGTTCTTGACACGCCTCTATCACAATGTTATGCACTTCCATCCTCAATTTCAAAGTCCGTTGTACGTACTTGTGAACAAGATGATGGAACCGCTAAACATATCTCTCATGAAGACTTTCTTCATTATTGATTCCACCAATACCCATCAATCACATAATGATCCTCCTAGCGAAGACACTCAAGGAACCTAGAATAGTCAAATAGGATCAATTCTACTCTACTCATTATTTATCAATGTAATCCTATTTCTTTCATGAAATAAAACATCTTACATTTGATATCTTAGTTTTAGAACTCCTTTAAACAAAACTTGGAATATAATGCATTGTCAAGATCATTGCATACCTTTAGTAAAGGTTCTGTCTAGCAGATATACGGATCCCAAATGTTGTACTAAACGGATCCCTACATCTAGGGAACCGTGGGATCCGGCAAAACAGAAAATGCAATTGCAAGCATTGTATGTCAAACACATCCTTAGAACACCTCACACTAAGCTAAACATAGTGTCTTAAGGTAGATTAAGACTTTATCAAGATAGGTTGATCTTTCCTACTCATTCCAACTCACATAGAACACACTCTAAGATATTCATAGATCTATCACTTTGTTTCAATCCATCACTCTTCCGCTCTTAAAACTCACACTTCATTTTTTTTCCCTTCACATCTAGGTTAAAAAATCTTTTATAACAAAATTGATCATAAATCAATCTCACCTCAAAATTGATCAAAGTTGATCAAATCCTAGTTTTCCCATCTCAAAAATTAGGATATTTTCCAAAACACAAT
Source organism: Chrysanthemum seticuspe (assembly GCA_019973895.1). NCBI lineage: Eukaryota > Viridiplantae > Streptophyta > Magnoliopsida > Asterales > Asteraceae > Chrysanthemum > Chrysanthemum seticuspe. The sequence goes on from BPTQ01000009.1 coordinate 239,097,888, forward strand.
CCTAAGTCACAACCTCATCTCTAGGATCATTTAGCTTCAATTGACACTCTCTTCTTTAGTGTCATCCTTGCTCATTCATTGGTACTCATGAAAGTTCCAAATCCTTCCATAAAGACAATCATTAGCTACATCACTCACCACCTTCAAGTACTTAAGCACCCCTTCATTTAAGACACTTAGGAAGACTGAAACACTCAAGATGTTATAGGTCTTAGATTTTAGAAACATCATTTCCACTCTTTCATAGCTGCTGATAGCCGGATCCCTAGGATTAGCCTAGACGGATCCCTCTGAGAAAGGAACCGTGGGATCCGGATGACAGTATAGGTCAAATCTTGCTAAAACAATCATTTCAACTTATCTTCCTAACTCAAACACTCCATCTCATCTTAAATGAGTTCCTAGATCAGTCCAACCTCTGAAGTTGACTCTTGTGCATGTCAATCATCACATTCCAATGAATCCTAGTGGCTTAAAGCTTAAATGCACTTGCCAAATCTCTTAGTTTATAAACCACCTTGTTAGGACCTCCATAGTCATCACTCTCACTCTAACTTTCAGCTCTTGAAATCATTTCATCATGAGAAAAACCCTAAGTAGTAACTTATCCACCAAAGAACCACCCATGAAAAAGGCTCGTGTTATACACGAAATCTCCTCAACCGAATCATCTCCCGTCAAACCAACAAATGAGAGAATCCTTCATCATCCAATCAAACCAATTCCTAAAAGGATAGTACCCACAAAACTACCTATGCCTAACACCACCATACCTCCTAGGCCAAACAATATCATCTCCACTAAACCATCACCATTGGTTCCTAGAAATCATCAAAGTCAACCACCCGACCATATGGAAGTTGACACTTCCTTACCACCACCATCATTCTTGGTCGAGGCATTCTCAAATGCACCTCCACCAATCCCTCCATCGTTTGAAGCTTCGCAAGCCGCTTCACTTGATCCTTCGCATCAAGCCATTTTATTTCCTCCACCACCACTACCTAGCCATGACAAAGATTGCTATCATTGTTAACATGTTGAAAGTTTGATACATGAAGTACGAGAAGACCAACGTTTCATGTTCTATCATCTCCTCGAACGTTTCAACGAGATCAAACCTAAACAAAACTTGAGCTAGAAGATTTTAGTGGTGTCCTAGCATCAAGCGTTAGATAGTCTAGAAATTCCTAGTCATGTATTGTCTATTTTCTTATTTTTAGAGTCATGTATATCATAACTCTTGTTTTATTAAATGGAATTACATGCTACTTGTTATTTTTCTGAGAATATGTATTCATATCTCATTTATGTGATAACATTACTTGTTATATCACCTTTGCTGATTTTAGTCATCAGCCAGACGGATCCCTCAGTATTGCCTAGACGGATCCCTACTAGGAGGGAACCGTGGGATCCGTGAAGTCAGAAAGTTTTTTTTTTCTAACTTAAATCACATTTGCAGGAAATTGTGAATTATACTTGTTTTCTAACACTTGTTTTGCAGTTATTCAATTAACACATAAAGAATTTGACATCCTAAAGCTAGGGGAGCTTGGTGTCAAAACAATACGTTGCAAAATTACTTGCAACCTTTGATTTTAATTTCATGACTTCCCGTTGCAAATATTGCAATCATCTAGGGGGAGCACACCCGTCACATAGACGTAATATTTTGCATAAGTTAGTTGCAAATGAACTAGATTAGAATTAGTTTCTTGACGCCCTTACTTAGGGATGGACTCGTCAAGGGGGAGTAACGACAAGATCCTTTCCCGTTACTTGCTCTCTATTTTTTTTCTTTCCTTTCACATGTTTTTCTTAAAAACGATGTGTGGCTTTCTTTCAAACACTTTTTGTTTCGACAAAAAGGGGGAGAAGAAAGTAAAAACTACAAATTCAAACTTTTACGAGTTTTAGCCTTTCCTTAAAATAATCTTATGTTTTGTCATCAACAAAAAGGGGGAGACTGTTAATACAAATAAGCCGTAAAAACGTTTATTTATATTTTACGATCTTCTAATGTTTTGTCGATAACAAAAGTAAGATCATTTTAACGAAACAAATAAAATACGTAAATGGTTTGAACTAAAAGTTTTCTAACACACTTACGCTTTCACATAAAACACTAAAACTAGTATAAGTGATTTTATGCTTAAGATATACATATGTACAACAACTAGTGTTTACATATTGGGATAACATATACTTAACTAAGTATATACCAAAATGGGTAAAAACAAGTATATACTAAAATGGGTAAAAACAAGTATATACTAAATAGGTAAAAACTAGCAAATGGTTTTGACCCATAACCCATGGTTTTATTTATACCACTTAACCAAGTTCATTGTATCCTTAAGATACATTGTATCTAGAAAGAAAACCATGTATCAACCCATAACCCATGACCTATAACCAAAAATACCCATGGGCAAAGAGGAGCGTTCCACGGATCCCTGGCTTTGTGCTAGCCGGATCCCAAGTGGAAGGGATCCGTGGGATCCGGGGAAACAGTAGGATTTTTCCTCTATAAATAGTGAGCCATTTCTTCATTATTCCTCACCCCTTTCTAACACACTTTCTCCCCTTAGTTAAATCTCACTAACCTTAGATCCAAGAGATCTATGTTTGTAGTCTTGTTTTTGTGTGATCTTTTAGGTTCCTCTTAAAGGCAAGATCACCACCTTTGAAGTCGAGCAAGCTCAAGTCCATGAGTTGCCAGGCTTCTTCATCATCAAGGCTACTAAAGTCCTCTTGTTGATGATCTCTTTCTTTCTTCAAAGAAGTGTAGTGTCGAAGACATTAGTGAAAGATGTCTCAAATGTCAAGACGAAGATATTAGTGAAGGCTATCTATCGTCTATAGGATAAGCACTTGTGGTAGGTGCTTAGAAGTCAAGACAAGAAGCATTAGTGAAAGGTGCTTAGAAGTCAAGACTTGAAGCATTAGTGAAAGGTGCTTCGAAGTAAAGACACAAGACATTAGTGAAAGGTGTCTTGTAGATCTAGTCAAAGGCATTAGTGAAAGGTGCCTTAGATGTACATTCGATATGGTGTGTTTCGATGTACTAGATAGACTAGCATTAGATCCAAGGATATTGATGTCCTTGATGATGTTGTAAAGGAGTAGATCTCCTTTGGGATTAGTCGTTGGTGTAGTGTGGTAGTAGTTCCTCCATTGCAATGAAACTAGGTGCTTAGCCTAGTACCTAATAAAGGGTAGGCGACGTTGTGAAGGTGTAGTTCACCTAAGGTGTGAAAGAACTCGGTGGTTAGCCTAGCACCGTATAAAGGGTAGGCGACATTGTGTAGGTGTCGTTCGCCTTGGTGTGAAAGAACTCGGTATTTAGCTTTGTACCGGAAAGAGGTTAAGCGACGTTGTGAAGGATTCTCCGCCATAAGGAGATTGGTGTAGTGTTTACAAACTCTCGAGTAGGTGACTCGGGGAGTGGAGTAGGGAAAGGAAGGTGTCCTTGTAGCCGAACCACTATAAATACTAGCGTTGTGGTTTTGTGCTTCTTACTCTTTATCTTTTCATTACATATCTTAATATGCTTGTTTATCAACATCCAACACACACAACCAAATGACATAAGTCGATCTAAATAGTTTAAAAAGAAGTTTTAATTGGTAAAACTATTCAACCCCCCCTTCTAGTTTTCCACATACTATTTCAAGTGTTGGTCATTAGTATTGTAATAGGTTGCTAATTAGGCTTATATGTTATGTAGTAAGCCCATGAGCCTATGCTTAGGCCCAAATGAACAAAGAAAGGCCAGTGGTGCCATAGCTCCCTTGCCTATAAATACATTGTAAACCCTCTTAGGAGGGTGTTGGTTCTTCATTTTATGCTTAACGTTTCACTATTAGTGTGTGTGTGTGTGTGTGAAGTTCCATACCGTCTCATCCTTTATCTCTTTCTATACTACATCTAAACATACTTGTGTGTTCATATTTTGGTGACCTAACAGTTTATTCAGTTGGTCTTCGACTTCCCTGTAGTTTGGCAGTTGGTTGAGCTTTATACAACGCTCACTGATTTCTTATATCAGTGAGTTTACATCCACTGATGATAATTAGTGAGGTACTTATCACTCACAACCATCAGGGTGTACTCTTTGATAACTATCAAGGAGTAACACTTTCTGATAATCATCAGAGAGTAAGACCTTTGATTTCCATCAAAAGGTGACTTAATCTCTGATCCTTATCAGTGAGTATTGTTCTCGCTGACTTATATCATAGACTTACTTGATTTGGATATTTTATGTTTAGATACATTGTCAGAGACCATTGGATTGAAAATCAAACCCAACAAAAATTGAAGTTCATTAAATCTCACTAAAAATAATGAGAAAATATCATTTACATACTAAAAGTTTCCTACATACTAAAAGACAAATCACATCCATTTGTTGTTCAATTGTGAAAAATGAGTAAGATTAATTAATATTTTAATTAAAAATGCATGTATACTATCTTTTTATAGGATTGAGATCCTCTCATGTTCCATTTGAACATTAGAGGTTATGTTAGTTAGTTTTTTCTCCACAATGATTAAGTTATAAAATAAATGTCCCACAATGATTAATTTATATTTTTCTTTCCACTCACATAAGCCTCAACATAACCTCTCATGTTCAAATAGAACATGAGAGGATCTCAATCCCTTTTTATAATTTGAATAAAGCATGAACCGCTAATCGTTAAGCAAAACAAATTATACCGTTGCGACGAGCATTTTATTATCTTTCTATTAAAAAACACTTTCAAATATTTTTGACGAATTAAAATTTTCGTTTTTTTTTCACTTTTTTCACCTTTTCTAGTATTGATATTCACATAATATATCACATGTAGTTTAACACTAATTTGAAATTTCGAACACTAAAAAGGAATATTAAAATTGACATAATTATTTGTGTATAAATTAAAAAGTTTTCCCGCTTTTTGCAATACAAACCACATATTTATGGTTTTTCAAGCATATAACACAAATTGTATATCAACTTCTAGGTTAGAGCAGTTTATTTATAAAACATCTATAATTACATATAGTAAGAATCACATGTGAAATAGATCACATGTGATTTTATGTGTTTGTCCAACTTTGACGAATTAACTGTTATAATCTATATTTCGAAATATAATGTGTTACCTATGGGTAGAAATTTATGAATGTATAATTTCCAGTTAAAAACGGTGAAACTTTTAAAATTTTGTAGAAAGGGTTATGTTTATTTTACTATAGGTTTTTAATGCTCGAACATAAAATATAGTGTTAGATTATATGTGATTTATTCAAGTTTCAACAATCAAAAAAGTAAGAAAACGAAAAACGTGAAAAAAAATGTTTGTCAAAAGTATATCAAAGTGTATATTTATGAATAAATAATTAAATACTACTCGTGATTGTATAATTCTTTTTCTTAATTATTAATAGTTTAAAAGATATTACTTTTTTCAAAAAAAAAAAAAAAAAAAAAAAAAAAAAGGTGAGTTTTTTATTTGATTAAAAGTTAAATGGTTAAAACTGATTTTTTTTTAGACTGGCAATTTTAATTAAATCATAAATTTATCTCACATGACTTAAGCAGTACTTGAATCCGCAATCTTTTAGTTGAGAAATTTCTCACAGAATAAAAGGTATCATTAGAACACAAGCTCTTTAATATTAAAATTGATCCTTTTATAATGTGAGTAAGTTATTCTTATCTAAATTAACTCAAATAAAAAACAATTTAACAAGAAAGTCAACTGACTTTTTTTTTTTGCATTTCCATAAGAGCAGTTTCAATGTTAACGCCAAAACGGAGTTAAACCCCCAAACAACGGCGTTATTGCGTTATTTCCTTTGGAAGTGCAGGTTATTCACGCCGTTAGTCCCTGGGCGTTATAGGGCTAACGCGCGTTATATATTAAAAAAAATCATTTCACCCCCCGATACCATTTCAAATAAATTTTCACTTACACCCCCTCAACCTATTCAAATTCAAATTTAAATTATACTGGTCAATTCTGGGCGGGATAAATTCAAATTCAAATTTGAAATTTAAAAATCAAATATGAGCGGGATTTATTCAATTTCAAAATCAAAACTGCCTATATATACAACTCTACCAGAGTTGTTTACACACACAAGTTACACACACAACTCACACACAAAAAATGTCTCGCAAAGATTTTTCTCAGCAATTCCCCAGCCCAGAAAAGTTGCCGGAAACCAGCTTTCCAAATCCAAATCACTTGCCGGAAACCAGCTTTCCAACTCTACCAGAACCTGATGTTTACTCTATACCACCAGAAAATGTCTTTCCGGTGGGTTTTGAAAACATCCCGTACCTCCCAATTGTTCCAAGTTCACCTGTGAACAGTCCACATGTGGATTTTCAAAACCCCCCCAGCGGGTTAAGTGAGGCTTCCCTCCGGCAACTGGAACGAGATGAAGAAACCATAAGGGAGATTATGGAAGAGCAGGCACGTGAAGAGGCTGCTCGCCGTGAGCAAGAAGCACGGGAAGCTCAGTACCTCCAAGACAACTATTTCGACATAATGGAGAGTCGATACTGTAATGGGGAGTTTTATTTTCCGCCAACCAGTTCTGATGGTTGGGACTCAGATGATTCATTTTTTTTAAGTTTTAGTAGTTTTATTTTCGTCAGTATGCGTTGTATCTTTAATTTTTAATGTAATTTGTGTTTAACGTTTAATGTACTTGGTGTTTTAATGTTAAATGTGATATGTGTTGTAATAAATGAAATGTTTGTTTTAGTTTAGGGGTTGAAATTGAAAATATGAAATGTTATTGATGTTATTGGGATGTTATGGTTGGGGTGTTTTTTGGGGATGTTAATGTTAAATGTTAAAGCTGATGTGGCGCTGACGTGGACGGTGTTATTGGTGTTATAATGTTATGAATGGGAATGCTCTAAGATTGTTGATTTTTCGACTAAATCTTCTTTTTATTTTTTCTTCTACAAAATTATGAGCCACTCAACAAAAACTACAGTAATAACTTGAGATTTGGATTACGGGCCACACAACAAGTACTCATATTTTGGTGATAACATAAAAAGGAAAATGTCAAATATGCCCTCCAATGGGAAGAAGAGAGGCCCACAAAAGCCCAAAGTAGGGTAGATATTGTATAATTATTCATATTTAGGGTCCGTTTGGTTTGTAAGTGGGATTGGAATTGAACTAAGATTTAGAAAATGTTTGAAAGAAAAAGAAGAGAAAGAAAATTAAAATTATTTGAAATATTATCTTATTTTAGTAAAAAATATGTACCTTAAAAAATTGTTTAAATATTTTTAATTCATATGTATAATTAAATAATAATAAAAGAAAGATAATATGGTATGTGACGTGTGGTGTAAGTTTAGAAAGAGAGTATGCTATGTAAGATTTTTTAAGGAATTGACTCAAAAGTTATCGATTTATTGTGGAATGTAAATTTGGATGTAGATTGATTGATTGTAATCAATACAAGATAACAAACAATGTTTTTTAGTATTCATTTTACACCAACAGTGCCATGCACCCCAAACAAACATCACCAAATTTTACAAATAGATTCCTCTTAATTGTATATGCCAAAAATCAAACATGATATGACATGAAATATACCTTCTCAGTTCTCACTATATCATGACTAATTATAAGCGAGAACACCTAGTTTCTTCTGCTTATTTCGTGCCTAGCTAATTTTCCGGAATCGTATCATATAGTAAGTTTTTCTCTCTAATTCATCATATTTGTGCATGAAAATATCTCTTCATGTGTTATCATCTCATCATTTGGCTTATAAGTTAGAATAGTATGAGGTAGAAGAGTAGTATATCGATTTTTATATATTTATCTATTATTAGTGAAACACTATTTCAAAGCATGTATTCGGATAATATGATTCCCATGTAATATTAGGAGTTGATTCTGTGTTTCAAGAGTTCTATTTAATGGTTACATCAAACCTTAGTAACAATATACAGTAATTAGCATATAGTTGTGTATGGTTTATGTTACTAAACACGTAAATGAAATGTTTGGCTTATGATATTCACCAACATAATTTGAAAGGTTGTTGTAACACTCCTTTTTAGATTTTGAGGAAGGGGTTTGTGCTGTACCCATGACTTATGAAATGAAAATAGATAATTCAAGTCTTGTTTAATGCATGTGAGATATATTTATGGTGTATGTACCGTGATACTCGTATTAGTTAGTGTTAAAGAAAATATGTACCGTGATACTCGTATTAGTTAGTGTTAAAGAAAATTTGTTTGGTCTAGATTAAATTGTGAGTGAGTGAGTGAATACGAATTGAATAAAGAAACCAAAGGAAAAAATGATGATGGTTACCATGGTTGTGGTGTTGAACTCTACACACACCGCATCGTACTACTTTGGGGTCCACAGGTGCTATAGGTTGATTTTTATTTTTAAATAAAATGAAATAGAAAACAAAAGGTTGAAAATTGTGAACCTTTTATGGAGAAAATTGTGGGCTTTAATCGGATTTACTAATTTTCGGTTTCTAATAATTATGAAGCTCTCATCTTGAAATTATTTGGCCGAGCGGTATGTGATTGATCACTTCGTAATTAAGTTGTTGTGCGTTTAAATTTATATGAGATACAGTAGTATACCCGAGAAATAAGTTGCCTTAAATGATGTTCTACTAGGTTAAACAAAGATACTCTTTGTGCAAGTCGATTATATGGAGCATTAATCCAATGGTTGAAGCACTTGTGTTTGAGTTAATAGACTTAGGTTCAAGTCACATCTTTGGCATTTGCTTCATATAGGTACCTACCTCCGCAAAACCTATCACTGAAGAGACTTTGTGGAATAAGAGCTTGGCTCGTGCTCACTCCAGTTGGTGCCCCACTAGGCCAGGAGAGTTGCCGGATCTATTCCTTGTGGGGTGAACAATTGCTGGTGCCAAAAGGCACCCGGGATCAAGGTGTTCCCGCAAATCTACACCTTTTGTGAAATTATATAGTTAAGGCAATATACTAAATTTGATAAATTTAACTGGTTTGTATCTCTTTTGTCTACAATATGGTCATTAAACTTAGTTTAACCAGTTAAATAGGGTGATGACTTTAATACCACATAAACTATTTAACACACTACTATAAACCCTGCACTTTGTAAATTAAAAATAATAATAAAAATAATAAAAGAAAGAAAGAAAAAAAAAAAAAAAACATTAGAGTAAATAACTATACTAGTCAATTAAACTTTTCTTCTACCATGGGGTGTTTATTTAAGTTTATATGTGGCTTATGAACTTATTTGTTTGTCGACTTATATTTCATAAGCTTCAATTTTTCGGGACTGTGAGAAAGTTAAGTCCCCCGCTAACAACATACCGTGGGTTCAAGGCTTTGAGCTGAGTGATCATAAATGTGAAATTGATGGTTGTGTGAAATTGAATAAATATATAGATGCTTTGAAGAAAAAGAACATCTTTAGTAACAAAATTTTATTGAAACATGCTGAATTATTTCTTAAAACAAAACTACTCTATTTCCGGATGTATAAAGTGCAAAATGAAAATCACTAATGTGCTTATTGTTTACCTATGATCAAGATGGATGACGGTGTCGATACAAAGCTTCTTAAACATGAAGAAGAGGAAGGTGACCTAAAAGAAAGGATATGGGATGAATCGAAAAAGATATGGAGAGTTGCGTTGCCTAGTATCATATCAAGGGTTTGTGCATTTGGAACTATTGTTGTCACCCAGTCATTTGTTGGACATATAAGTGATCTAGATCTTGCTGGCTACGCACTTGTTCAAACGCTTAGTGTCCGATTTGTCAATGGAATACTTGTAAGTTGACCATATAGTTGTTTGGTTTTATGAAACAGTGTGAGTAAATTTAAACGAAGTCTATGAAGTTACCTTATACCGGTAACACATTCCCGAATGGAGAAAGAAGCAAAATGAGTGGTTTTGCGGTAACCACTTAGTGTTTGTGTCTTTCTCCCTTCCACTATTACTCATATTACAATAAGATCATAACGAAGTGGGAAACAGATGCGGAACACATGGTTTCATGTGAATCTGTATTTCTCTCTTCCTTTGTTACTAATATGCGATGGTACCTCATGTTATGTGAGAAGCTCCCCCAACCAAATAATGGTGGGAGTCTTGCTTAGGACATGTGAGACATTATTCTGGCATATATATTGTGAGATAGTTAGATGGCGTATATATTGTGAGATAGTTAGCTACCATTCAAAAAAAGATATATGCAACGAATGCAACAAAAACCATCAAGTTGAATCCATCGTAGATGTGCTGTTTTACAAAGATAATCTCCCTGTTATAATATTGACAAGGTTATAAATTTTAAATAGAACAAATGATTATTGTATAGAAATGATTTCTACAATGGCAAACGGATGGCTTCTTAGTTCTAATGGGCTGACTGATCAGGAAAAAGCCATCATTTTTAGATTAAAAAGGTTTTTTTGCAATGGCTTTAATTATTACTTCATAATTAACCATGTGTTTATCATTCGAATGTATCAACAGTTGGGAATGTCAAGTGCAACCGAAACACTTTGCGGACAAGCATTTGGAGCCGGACAAACCCATATGATGGGCATTTACTTGCAACGATCGTGGATTGTTGACTTTATTACTTTAACGGTTTTGCTTCCAGTTTTCATATTTGGCACCCAAATCTTCAGACTTCTTGGTGAGGAAGAATCATTAGCAAAAAGTGGTGGATACATATCACTATGGTTCATCCCTTTTCTCTATAACTACATTTTTAGCTTGACAATACAAATGTATCTACAAGCACAGTTAAAGAACATGATTATAGCATGGCTTTCGGCGTTTCAATTTGCAATCCATATACCTTTGTCAATGCTTTTCGTGTATAAGCTCAACATGGGGATTGCGGGTGCCATGATTGCACTCTCAATGTCATCATGGTTTCTCGTGATTGGCGAATTCATATACATTTTTGGAGGATGGTGTCCTAATTCATGGAAAGGATTCACAATTGCTGCTTTTAAAGATTTGTTGCCTGTTGTGAAGCTCTCATTGTCCTCTGGTGTGATGCTCTGGTAAAGCATATTTTCTGTATGAACATTTTCTAAAAGAGTTTAGCGTAATAATCCTTCTCTATGAGAATTTCATATATAATCGTACTATTCACAAAGTTGTGACCCAAATTAGTGATTTATATACGCAAACTGTTTTACAATTGTTGTTGATTTGTAGCTTGGAGTTATGGTATTATGCTATTCTAGTCTTACTTGCGGGATACATGGAAGATGCAGAGGTCGCGATATCTGCCTTCTCCATTTGGTATCAAATTTGAAATCGTTATTCCCTTTCTAACTTTTCTAAATTTCAGTAAACTAAAACCCCTTTTCGCTATTTTTTTCAGCCTGAATTTTAACTCATGGGAGTTCATGATAAGCCTTGGGTTCTTAGGTGCCGCATGGTAAGTGAATTTTACCCTTTCTACAAAGAACCTCCTTTGACTATTTACCCAACTTGATATGCCAGTTTGCCACCTATAAGCATATATATATATAACATAAGGTGTCGATTAAATTGCTTGTTTTTGTCCTTCAGTATCTTCTGTTATTCGTATATATATGTGACTGATATGCCATGTATTGTAACTTTAACATGTATAAAGTGTCCGGGTGGCGAATGAATTAGGAAGAGGAAACGCAAAAGCAGTGAAGTTTTCGATAAAAGTCTTGTTGGGGACTTCCCTCGCGATAGGCGTGTTCTTCTTTGTTCTTTGTTTAGTGTTTGGCAAAAAACATGCGTACTTGTTTACGGATGATGATAGAGTTGCAGATACAGTATCAGATCTTTCTTGGCTCCTTTCTGTTTCGGTTTTGTTGAACGGCATTTATCCAGTACTCTCAGGTAATTAACTGCTACCAGTTCCTAAAATTCACTCACTACACACATGCACAACAACAGATTCATCTAATTTGGAACATATAAGGAATATTGACACCTATAAGAAAGTACCCTTATGAGCTTACGTTATATAAGTAAAACATCAATATAGATGATGGTTTTTCTGATCGAACGAGGAACTAATTGTTTCTTGGTCGTGTTGAAACACTTCCAAAATGCAAACGTTAATACTCTTGTTTTCTGTATAAAATATAGTATCTCATCTTTTAATGCTCTCACTACGCTATAAAATTATCATTTTATATGGACGAGCTACAAATCAAGATTAAAACATGGAAGATCATTTGCTTTATGTTTTCGGTATAACTTTACTTGTTAGCATTTAGAATTTGTAACTAAGAACGAAATTACTTTTGTGAGCAGGGGTGGCTGTTGGAGCCGGTATGCAGGCAGCTGTTGCAATCGTTAACCTTGTTTGCTTTTACGGAATTGGTATTCCAATAGGAGCTTCGCTTGGATACTTAACGTCTCTTGAAGTTAAGGTACTGTATATAAATTAGATTTAGCAACGAAACACTTGTATATGGTTGAGCTTCTCTATGTTAAATTCTCTATTACTTGACAGGGGATATGGATAGGAATGATTGGTGGTGTTCTAACGCAAACCATAACGCTTGTATATATGACTTGGAGAACAGACTGGGACATTGAGGTAATGTCACATACATTATGCTTTAGAATATATTATGATTTTGTATAGTTTGTGTAAATGGGGATTTTACCTTTCAAACCTTAGGTCACAAAGGCTTCAGAACGTCTCACTCGCTTTTACTTGAAGTCAGATGAAAATGAGGAGCAAGTTAATTAGTGACTCATTGTGATTGAGCATGAGGTTAACCTTTCATTATTTGTCCGAACCTTTGTTACTTAAGGTACATAGTGAATGAATCTTTAGGACTTTTTATAGTGTGTAAAAGAGTCCATTGATTCATTTGTTATAAAGTCAAAGACATATATCATAACATATATATTGTAGCACCCTTTTTGGTTTACACGCTTTTAGTCTTACAGTGAATAAAGATATAGTTAATTGAAGTAAAAACATGTACTTGGCTACTTGCTGCTCCCTGTTTAGAACTTTAGATTGTCACTCATCTAAAGTCAATAATTATAGAGCATAAAATTCCATTTTTATGAAACAAATTTCACACAAAGCACAAACATAACATACAAAACACATGAAATATTTTCATCTAGTAGTGTACAGAAGGCATAAGATTTACTGATTACAAATTATTAACAATAAGTATATGTTTAACCATGATACACATAACTATAATCAGATAACCCAAAGACCTTCAATGTAATATTAAATAGTTTTAATTTATTGATGCAGTAAGAGGAGTGAAACCATGTTGAAGACTTGCTTGCCATATTTTATCAATGTTGAAGATCTCATTTCCACATTCATTCACATTCCATCCTTCTATGCCATGTAATATCCCAGCTATCCTCCAAGCACTCATCACCCTTCTTGGCAACCAATTCTGTACCACAATATATCCAAAAGTTAAGTTAGTAATACTATACCCTTTAGCTATTCATTGATGTTAATCAGTTTTATCGATATTTACAATGGTTAACAATCTTTTTCGACATTGGTAATGGTACGTGTTAGCAGTACATATAACATACATAGCTTGCATAAGTCACAGGGAATCAAGTATCTCGTCTATAGGCCAAATACTTGAATACATAAAAGCAATTGCATATGCTCTAAAAGCCGCAATGTTTGATACTTTCATTTTTCATTCGACACCTAGTCTAACCAAAAATATAGTGTAGACCTATATTTGTAGCAAGTTATTTGAAATTGTTCAAGAGGCCGGATCCTAAAAAAGATACAAATCAAGGTCGAATCGAGTTATGTAGATATGATTAGAAATTAATCATTAATTAGCTAAATTATTCTAAAAGAAGTATGTAATATATGATTACTAACCTCACAAGAGTCCACATTCTCAAGATGTTTGGGAGCCAACATGGCAGGGGTAGTATGGTATGAGCAGCCTTTGTGCACTTTCTTTGGGGGGAATTGAGAGTAAGGAATTATTAGTGTTCCCTTTGATGCCTTCAACTGTTCTTCTTTGCTTAATCCATCTCCAACCAACCACACCTATGAAGAATGAACATATGAATTTATTTCATGCGTATTATTAATAAAAGAATGTGTTGCTGTCCCAAAGAAATTATAACACTAAGAAAATCTCTAAAATTTACCGTTTGTGAGTATGATCGTGAAAGGCTCAACATATTTTCAGCATCAGTTGTTTCCAGCTCCATTTTTAGCTTTTGATAATCAACTGGTCGAGACATTACAACCTGCAACGAGTTGTTTCCGGTTATCATTGTTAAGACAATCTTTAGAAAATTAGTTTAAGATTGCTACCAGATATGTACAAAACTGAGACGGAACCCTCAGTCAATGTATAGAATTTGAACAACAAATAATATAGTTTCATCACATGAAACTCGCTTTTAACATGTAATATTAATGTATCTCTATAAGGTTTTCCGGTAAAACAAGGAAACGTGTTTTGAACCTTTGCACTTGTAATTTCAGTCTTTTGAAATTTCAAGAATGCTTGATACAAAAGCAGGCTTCCGAAAGAGAAGAATGAACGTCTAGCTTCATAATATTTTGTATAATGATAGGTAGTTGATCATGACGTTTATTTATTCCTTAAACGAAAATAACCCCGCAAATCATTCATATAGACCACGAGTTTTCTACTCATATTTAGGTCAATGAGACACATTCATTATGAAGAAACTGCCAAGAATGGTATTGACAAAATAAGCCAAATTTGAATGTCTATAAGAAGCAGAAATACTAATTCCAAAGTACCTGAATGCCCTTGTGGCATAAGGCTAGGGCAAGGTTGTATGCAACCTTGTCGAACTTGCCCCTAAGAGCAACTTGAGTTGTGTGTTTAGGAATGCTATTGAGAACCACAGCAACTGCTAAACTACTCCCATCCACCAACTTCACTTTTAGTTTTGGATATCTTCTTATGAATAGCTCCCCACAACTATTTAGCTCCTCTCCCTACAAAGAATATCAATGATTTTCACATAAATTCTCAGAAAGACATCTATCACTCAATAACTTGTATCATATACTATTTAAAAACTACTACAATGCTTCAATATATAACATAAAGCTGCACCTGATTGAGTAAACCTAGAGTTAAAACGTTTGCCCCTTTTCCCTCTGCTTCAATTATTGCTTCCTCAATCAAGCCGTTGATGGCCTCTTTTTGCCATTCCATGAAATACTACAAAATATGCAAGAAATGAACATTTTAACTATAGGGAGAATTTCGTATATCCCCTTCCTAGCGTGATTATATCATATGTAACACATAAACAATAAGGAAAAGAAATAAATAGTGAAAAAAAAATACATCTACGTACTTGAATCTTGTATTTTGGAATGGCCCATGTTTGTAGTTTGATGTTTTTGAAAACGTTTCTTTCGACCACAAATGTCTTGCCATAAATCCAAGTAATAATCATGGACGAGATTGTGACGGGCCATAGCATCCGCAAGTACCATTTGGGGGCAGTGTAGGGTTTAGAGGCCAAAGATGCAAACCCAAGCCTCAAATGGTAAATGGATTCTGGTGTTGTTAGATGTGTTAAATGTACCACCGTTGGTGACTCATCTTTTCGCTCAAGTGATGTCTCGAATAGTGTGTCTGTAGATTTGTCGAGTGTCCCATAAAGGTAGTCGTAAAACGGCATGAATAGGGAATAATTGGTTCTGAACTGAGTATGGTGCAATGAATGATACCTAAAGAGTCAAAATTCAACTTATTAAGAAATACTAATTCTTTAATAGGAACACATGTTTTATACAGAACAATATTTGATTAATACATGTTTGAGCATACATTTTCAGCAGTACCTTAATAAGTGTAATGTTAAAAAGTGGTAAGTTATAAATGTACTTACGAAGGAGTGTACATAAGGTACTTAAGGGGAGGGAAGATTTTGAAGGCTACTTTCGGGATTAGCTCAAAATTGCAATGGCCCATGTTGTTCATCACATCAATGAAGGTCACATAGCCAGCGAATGCAATTATAGACCCAGTCTTGGTTAAGGTTATTGTCAACAACGGTATTGCAAAGAGTGTGAAGTAGGCTATATGTTCTCCAAATGGATGAATCACAGCTGCACCAACAAAACCAATTTTTATTAGCAATTCTACTATATGAATCAATAAACTGTTCATACTCATTACAACGCTATAACTTCTGTGATGTGATATGTAAAATAAAGATAATGCCGAAGATCGGGATGATAGGTAGTCATACATGTGATTGGCTCAGTGACAATGGAGGAATGATGGTGAGAATGATAGCGGTTGTAGAGGAAGTGATGATGGAGAGCTCTATGAAGCCAATAATAAAGAAATTCCACGACTCCAACATGTAACAAAGTTACAATGATCACCCCATCTAACCTCCAAAAAGGAAGTTTTTTAGCACCTTCTAATGTATAAATTCCCACATAGTACAATATTCCATTGAAAAGTATCTGATCATCCCTGAAATATAAATAGATAAAATTAAGCTAACTCGCAAGAAAGTTATAAGATGGTTCAAAGTTTATTCAGGTGGTATACTGTTTTTGGAAATGCATCAAGAACAACATAAAAAGAACCATAATATTTGTCGATCGACACATTAAAAAGCTGCATTGGCACCATGTATGTACGATGTTTTATGTATAACGTATACCTTATGATCTAGCGACGATCAAGAGAAAAAATCAATTAATTTTATGACTTGCTATTTTATAATGCATTTTGGAATAGATTAGGATACGCATATGAAATGAGAAACAGAGAACCAACCAGTCTCTTTCACGATCAACTTGGTCGAACTCAATGGTTTTGTCAACAATCCTATTTTTGCCTTTGGCCGTCATGTAGCGAGATAGTGAAATCCAAAGTTGATTGTTGAGCATCCGAGCCAGGAGAAATGGAAATACTAACATTAAACCATAATCTCGCTCATTCGCATCCGCAACTATGAAGTCATAAGTACTCTTCACCGCAAATGGCGCCAATAACACATACTACATGACATCCCAAATAATAATATTAATAGTTAGTCCAAAAATATAGCATATCCACATCATATACAGGGTGGGTATCCGGTGTCGTAAAATGAGAAGTATGAAAGATAAATATAACCACACATTTGAGATTAATCGATTTTAATTAGATGTATCTCTACTCATTTAGATGCGTCTTGATTAGTTTCGAAAGATTTTGAAGTGAAAACGATGCAAAATAACACTAGTACCACATTTGACATGCAAATGACGAAAAATACATAAAATTCGCCTCACTTGATGAAATACATATAATATAAGTATATGCATCCAATTTTAAGATAGAAAATATATTATGATATATATAAAAGATAGATACATCTAATTCTATTTGATGCATTGCTAATGTGTTACATTTTAAAATTTTGTCTCATTTGATCCTAATTGTGAAATTAAAATCCCATAAGTACATGATACGTGTATGATACTTTCCTTTCAAAAAAGGCCTAGGTTATCCATACCACTTAAAAAAGAACATGAGGTCGGCTCATGGTCCACGAGTACCCATGTGTAGCCAATACACGTCTCAATCTACATGTGATCGAGTTAAATGTCCCAAATCATATTATATCATCATATGCTCTCCAAAAAGTGATAAGTTTTAGTTAAGAGAAATGATATATGGACTTAAATTTAGTCATAACTTAGACCAAAAATTAAGTGTCGTTATCCCAATTATAAATGTATTTAATTATGAACGTATTGTATTTCAAAATTATAATATAGTTATGTTTCTTTGTGTATTAACTTGATTACGGTACTTTATGGTTTTGATGTAATTTGTTAATTTATGGAAACAATTCAAAGATATATCTGCAACAAAAAGAAATATTACTTAATAACTTACATTTGTTACCTTGCAATATTTTTTACTTTGCAAAATTGATTTTTCCTTATAACTTTGCAGCGTATAAGATCTTTGCAGTCAACAACAGGGTCATTTCCCCCTATTTATATTATAAAAGGATGGTTATTAGTACCCTCTAAAATACAATTAATATCGCCTTAAACTTTTCTGGTTTATTTTTTATTTTTATAGTTTTGCTTTTATTATAAACTGCGAAATAAATAAAAATATATATATATATATATATAAAGTTTGATAAGTCAAAAGTAGTAAAATATAAAAATACAGAGCATAAAATCAATAAAAAAAATTGTCTTGTCCTATTAATAAAATAAGTAAAACTACAGTAAAAAGTGTGAAACAGAATAAAAAGTTTGACAAATCAAAACTAGTAAAGATAAAAAAAATAAAAAAAATAAAAAAAAATAGTGTCTTGTACTCTGAATAAAGTGGCAGCAGAGGTATCACTTGTATAGAGTAAAAGAATACATTTTATAATAAATCTAGAAAGGGAAGTCACTTATTTTGTTTACCGATAAATTCATGCTTACCAAGGGATAAATCTGCACCATCCATTTAGATTGATCTAATGGTGAGGATTAACCTATGATTTAGAAGGTAAACCTAAGTGTATGTTTTTTTTTTTTTCTTTTCTTTTCGTCTTTCTTTTTCATTCACTTTTTCTTTTTCTTTTTTTTTTCTTTTTTTTTTAATTCGTGTTGTTTTTCTTCGCTTTTATACCTTTTTGTCTGTTTTCTTCCGTTTTCATTTGTTTTATTCCGTTTTCGTCCGTTTTCATACGTGTTTTTACTCTTTCATACGTTTTTTGTCCATTTTCATATGTATTCGTTCATTTTCTTACATTGTCGTCCGTTTTCATACGTTTATGACTATCACAAGTGATATTCTGAATATGATATCTGAATATCACTTTGTGATATTTAGAATATCACAACATGATATTCAGAAAATCACAAGTGATATTTTGTGAATATCACTTGTGATTTTTTTAATATCTTTGTGATATTCTGAATATCACTTTGTGATATTATGAATATCACTTGTGATTTTCTGGATATCACTTTGTGATATTCTAAATATCACAAATGATATTCAGATAATCATATTCAGAATATCACTTGTGATATTTAGAAACGTATGAAAACATCTGAAAACGGCGGCAAAATATTTAAAAACGGACGAAAACGTATGAAAACGGACGAAAATGTAAGAAAACGGACGAATACGTATGAAAGCGTAAAAACACGTATGAAAACGGACGAAAACGTACGAATAATAGACGAAAACATATGAAAACGGACGAAAATATATGAAACCATGGGCGAAAAAGTATGAAAACGGACGAAAACATATGAAAACGTATGAAAACAGACGAAAACGTATGAAAGCGGAAAAAAAAAACGCGAATTAAAAAAAAGAATGTAAACTACAAAAATGTGAATTATAAAAAATACATGATTAACGAAAAAAAGAAAAGAAAAAATTGTGAATTTAAACATAAACACGTAAATTAAAAAAAAATTAAAAAAAAAATAATTAAAAAGAAAAACAACGAGAAAAAACATGTGTTTAGGTTTATCTTTAAATTTTAGGTTAATTCCCACCATTAAATCAAATTAAATAAATGATAAAAATTTGTCATTTAATAAGCACCAAAATAAAATTAATCGTTTAAACTTTTCTCCTTCATAAACTACAAAGCACGGACAAATTATGAAATGACACCGAACATAGAAAGAAAGAAGCTAAAAAATCCCCATCAAAAAACCATTTCCTTTTAGGTTCACGTCATCTTTTATGTAAACATGCAAGTATGCACCCATTACTATTTCCTGTCTCCTAGTTAGTTTTTGTTGATAAACATATTCATTTTTACAGTGTGTTTTCGAGTATCTTTTAAGTAAGAAAAAAAATGAAAAGAAGCAGACACGTTATCGTCTTGAGTAAAAAATTAAGGAGGAAAAGAATAGAAATGGATAAAAAAAAATAGTGTGACTTGGTTGATTTTTAAATTAAAATGTTTCCTCCAAAAAATAAGATGAAATTAGTTTACTTTTCATTAATAAAAAAAAAATCAAGAAGTCCCAAAACAATTTTCTATCAACAACACAAACACAATTATTATTACTTTTTGTTTTTTTTACTTTGGGTAAATGACAGTTTTATCCTTAATGAGTTAATTACTTATTTCTTGAAAGTGTGCAATAACAATTTCAAGTAAAGGTAATATAGTATTCTCAATCAAATTTTTATTATTTATTTTAATAGTAAACAACTAATTTAGGGCAACTCGAAATGAAAATGCATATAAACAATAATATTGGGACGGAAGGTGTAATACAGTATCGTTTGAAAAACTAATAAATAGCTAGAAATATATAGATGGGCAATTTAAATGAAACCAAAATGTGTTTACTGAAACAAAGTATTGTCTATACTAACGGCTAAATAGATATATGCATAACACTCACACAGTGAAATAGGTCCTCGATTTTCTGCGGGGATCTTCGATCCCATTGAGGATTTGGAAGTAAAAACGGAGAATGAGTCACCATCCTTTATATGTTTGTAGATTCATCTCTAAGAAAATTGTCAAGTTATTTACGTGATATTTTGCGATAAAAAAGAAACTAAATGAAGTGATATTAATATTGAAAATTTTGTATATATTTATTTTATGTATTGCTACAAATATTTTATTTATAAATGGAAAGTAGTGATGTATAGCATGCAGAGCAAAAAGAAGTAGTCTCTTTGAGAATCGGATTAAAACATTTTCTCTTGTCGAAAAAAAATAAAAATAATATTTGGTCTTAACAAGATATACTTGAAGTTACGATGAATCAGAAAAGCCATCTAAGCAATTCGTTATAGGGAACTCTAAGAAAGAAGAAAAAGTAAGAATCGTATTGGATCCATGTTAAAAAAAATAAAAAAATAAAACAGATGCATTATTAGTGGTTCCATATAACTCACAGTTAGATTAAGGCTTCTTCTAAACTTGTGTCACAATGACATTTGTTAAAATACAATTAATAAACTAAAATTACCATGTTTAAATGTTACTCCGTACTTTACATTAATAATTTCCTAAAGCTTTTTTAATTACCATAATTATCTTTGTTTTATTTATAAATAATTATATTTTAAAGATAATTTAGTTCATTTAATGCTTTTAAACAAGTGCTATTATGGCACAAATTAGAAAATCCCCTAACCTCAAAAATATTTGATGCATGAGTCTTTTTATCACCATGATATCCACCTATATATCTTTCATGTATAAGTCTTAAGTATATCCGAGGATAAGAAATCTTGGTAAATCAAATTTAGTAGACACAATAGATATACCTTGAAATATGTAAATAACTGACTATAGTAACACTTCGCTGATAGATCGAGCTAGAAAGAATTTCACATGGTGCATCATTAGCAACTTGATAATATTTGTTCATACGTGAGTAAATTATTTTTCACCAAACGAAGTTATACTCCCTCCTAGTATATAACAAGTATTTTCATTTCATATGTTCATAAATAAACTCTCCGACGTCTTAAAATACGTGTGTAGTGTAATACAGTTTTAGAAAAACACAGAGATTCTTATGTTACCAATCAAAGATCGATCTTCACTTTACTTTGAAAATGTTTTGATTGATTGTAATTTGTAATTGCACATTTATTATGGAACAAACTTATTAACATATTAATGCGGACACTTATTTTGATAGGTAGAAACAATATACATATACATATAGATGATGAAGAAGAAGAAGCTAGATGTGAAATGGATGGCTGTACCTTAAAGTTTCCAAGTGATTTCCATGGCCAATCAGTGAGAAATCCAGGAGTGTTAGCCATTGAAGAACTCTCTAAAAGAGAAGAATTGAAGGTAGCTGAGAGATATGGTTGCCTTCTGTTATGAGACTGAGTACCATATTTATAAGGAATTAAAATATCAATTCAAAATTTGCCTTCATGCAATAACTACACCACCAATTATTTTAACCGGCCTTTCTGCTAGGCTGGTTGTGTTTTGAATATTTTACTATGTTATTTTTGAAATTATAGAATAGGTTAACACCAATTAATGTATACACCTAAATACCTAATTATATATTTAGTTATACTTAAGTAGACTCTCGTGCATGTATAGCTAGTTTTGGTATGTGAACATGTTTATTAGAAACACAGAATATCTAGGTTAAAATACCAATTGGTACGTGTATGTAAATCAATTAAACTCGCATAAGATTATCTGGAGAGATACTTTCGTGTATGCCTGGCTGGTAGCTAGGTTTACCTCGTAAAATCTGTATTTCGTTTTAAAATTCAGTCAGTCGAATGTAATATTTGGTAAAATAAAAATGGTTTGTTGATACATTGAATACTATCATTTATGTAACTGCAACATGATTGAAACTGTCTTTTACCACGTAGCTTTTTAAAATGGACCAAAGTACTAAAGCAATAAAGTATCACTCATGTATTAAGGGTGCTGATACGGACATCATCTTTTTTATACATACATCATATTTATGCATTACAGTATAATATAATGTGCATTAAAGTGTTGTACAATGTGATGTGTGCATCAAAAAAGATGATGTACGTATCAATGTCATTTTATTAATTTGCAAAAGGTCGGTTATTGCAAAATAAGCGTTAGGAACCTATAGTTTAGCTATAATCATTCTCTTCAGCACATGCTTAGTTGTTTTAATTGCATATTTATAAGCATGATGATTAATTTGAAGCAACATATAGCTACAATTACTTAACTCTCCCTCTAGCATATGTTAGTTTAAGTATGATAGATGCTATGTTCGCACATTTTGACTATTTACATCATTTTTTTTTTTTTTTTTTTTTTTTTGGCTAACTTTGGATATATTGAATTAATTACCATTGTTAATTTTTATCAGTAGCGGCGATTAGCATGTACAAGTGGTGCAACCGTATATGGCCACCATTTGTGAGAGCCTCTAATTTAGTATACATCTAGTAATATTTATATATATATATATATATATATATATATATATATATATATATATATATATCTATATATATATATATAGGGTAGAGTTAAAATAAAAAGACAAATATCCGTAAAAAGAATAAAAAGATTTATTTTTTTTAAAAAATTCTTCAAAAATTCCAAAAAAATTCCACAAGATCAGGTATGTTGGTGCATAAAACTTTTGTGAAAACATTTTTTATAATTTTGAGTTTTGATACGTTTTTTTTAATGCACAAAAAACGAATTTTGATGCGCAAAAAAATTTTGATGCATAAAATTTTCAACTTGTTTTATTTTGATGCGCAATGTTATTTTGATGAAAAAAGTCAAAAGAAGTTGGGTTCAAAAACCAATTTTTGATGCACAAAAAAACGATTTAATGCGCAAACGTATTTTTTCATAATTTTTTTTCGGAAAAAATATCCACTTTTAGAAAAAAGTTTTTCACAACTTTTTCATGCACCATCATACCCGTTATTGTGGAATTTTTTGGGAATTTTTCGAGAACTTTTTTTGAAAAAAAAATCTTTTTATCTTTTTACGGATATTTGTCTTTTTATTTGATCTTTATCCTATATATATATATATATATATATATATATATATATATATATATATATATATATATATATATATATATATATATATATATATATATATCTAAATATATAATGTTTTGAATTTTAACAGTCTTTGTTAAATATTATCAAAATTGATCCAGGCCACATACAAAAAATAGAAGAAAAACTTTGGGCCACTAAAATTTGACTTTTGTTAATGTAAGATATTTGGAACAATTTGCGTAACATCAAAGAACTTTTTATTTTCAATAATAGTTAAGCTTTTCGTGATTTGTGAGGGTCTCATTAGTGATTTTGCATCGAGCTACACAAATCAATGAGACGGTCCTGATTCTTATATTTGTAGCTGGTTTCGATAAGAAGTGGTAAGAATAAGAGTAACATATATGTTATCATTCAAAAAACAACAAACACACTATTTTGAACAGTCTTGTTCAATTTGCCAAAATAAGCCAATTGGTTTGAAAAATGTACTTGTTATCGTCTTAGAAGTTAATAAATGTAGAACTTGTTCGTTGTCACTTTTTGTCAAAGTTGTTTTTCTTTACAAGTACTACTTGGATTGTAATAGAATAAGAAATATAAAGAACAAATAAACGGCTGGGGTTTTCATGTTCAGGTTATTTAGACATGACGAATTTTAACTTATATGTACACGGTTTAACCAAAGTATCTCGTGTCTGTTACTTAGATGTACGATCTAACTGAGTTATCCCTGTTACCATTTCTAACGCTTTCCCTGTTCGCATTGTGTACCTAATGAGGTTTGAATTCTAAACCATATGTGAAAGGGTTATTTGTCTTGCCACAATACTAGTTGATGGTAATTAGAAGGGAAAAAGCCATAAAATAGCCACGTACTTTCTAAATTTTACTGACTTAAAATACTTACTCTTTTATTAACACGGAAACCCACGTAATTTCAAATTTTGTTCCAACTTAAAACACTTTATATACCGATTGACCACACGTATTCTTTTTTTTAGTTTCCACGTTGGTAACTCATGAGTACGTGGACCGGTTTAAACCCAACCCGATTTTGTACCCGATTTTCCTTTTAATAAACCGAAACACAAACCCTACTTTGTATTCTCCTCCAAATACTCATAAGCTACCATTGTCATCATCATCTTTTTTCCCAAATACAAACCCTACATTTTTTTTCGATTCAAACCCTTGCAAGCATGTCATCATCTTCTTCCAACTATTCAAGCCCATATGCACCTATTTAAGCTAAATGCATATGCCTTCTTCCTCTAATGAGACACACCTCTTAGACCAAAGAAAACCCTGCTAGATGATTTCTTGTTTGCCCTAACAGATATGTAAGTTGATTAGTTTTAATTTACACGATCTTTCTCTTTTTAGCTAATCAAAAACTTTTTATTTTCAGA
Source organism: Chrysanthemum seticuspe (assembly GCA_019973895.1). NCBI lineage: Eukaryota > Viridiplantae > Streptophyta > Magnoliopsida > Asterales > Asteraceae > Chrysanthemum > Chrysanthemum seticuspe. The sequence continues at coordinate 239,122,852 of BPTQ01000009.1, forward strand.
AAACTGGAATCAAGAAATGCAAGAAATGGGAATGGTTTTATCAGAGTTAGATAATCATTGGTACAGAGCTCATTTGTATGAGATGTATAGGCTTTTTAATCCATCTCAAAGACGAGAACTAGAAAATGAATAAAGAAGCCAAGAAGAAGTTGTTGTTCTTCAAGTTAAAATGCAACAACTCAAGGACGAGAACTAGAAAATCAAAAACTATCTTTCTAAAAGTAATAATCCACTAGAATTTCAAAACCATGAGTTAGTTAAGTGTTAAATACCATTGTTAATAAAATCTAGTAAAAACATTAGATTATCATAGGTTGGTCACAAACATGTTCTTTCTTTAACCTATCATTTATATAGGTTTAATTATGACGCATGAATATGAGTTTGATTTTTCACTCACTAACTTCTACACTCCGAACATCTCTCTTGAGCCCAACACACCTGGCAATCATGTCCGTGGGTTCAATAATCTCGAAAACCGTCACTTCCATGAAGGACGTATTGTAGACACCTCTCTACAATTTGAAGAAGGTATCAATACCTCCTTCCGAGCCATAGGACTAGAATGTCTTCTTGAAATCAACGAGAAGATATGTCCAAGGTTCATAATGGAATTCTTCCGTCAAGTTGAACTCGTTCGTAACGAGGATCGCTCTTTATCTCTTTGGTTTTATATCAAAAACCAAAAGTTCACTTTAACCCTTGGGCATTTTGCTCACATCCTCCGGATTCCAAATCATGGACAATGTGCCTTCACCGAAGATTGGTCTCTTGATTCTCTCTTCAACTTTCGTGAAGAAAATAGTCCATATTGTTCACACATACCCTCTCCGGAAGATTTAAATCGCATAATATGCAAACCTCGACCATATTACTCCAATCCAAACATTATCCATACACGGGATATCCGAGAAGAGTACACGCCTCTTGCTCTCATTCTACGTGAAAATGTTTGGAGTCTTAGGGGAAATCGAGATATTCTTCCCGCTTGTTGTGCTCACATGTTGTACTGTTTGCTAACACAACAACCATACAATCTCGCCTACTTCTTCGCAAGGCGAATTGCAAATCTTCAAGGCTCCAAGAATAAACTCATCCCTTATGGAATGTTCTTGACACGCCTCTATCACAATGTTATGCACTTCCATCCTCAATTTCAAAGTCCGTTGTACGTACTTGTGAACAAGATGATGGAACCGCTAAACATATCTCTCATGAAGACTTTCTTCATTCTTGATTCCACCAATACCCATCAATCACATAATGATCCTCCTAGCGAAGATACTCAAGGAACCTAGAATAGTCAAATAGGATCAATTCTACTATACTCATTATTTATCAATGTAATCATATTTCTTTCATGAAATAAAACATCTTACATTTGATATCTTAGTTTTAGAACTCCTTTAAACAAAACTTGGAATATAATGCATTGTCAAGATCATTGCATACCTTTAGTAAAGGTTCTGTCTAGCAGATAGACGGATCCCAAATGTTGTACTAAACGGATCCCTACATCTAGGGAACCGTGGGATCCGGGAAAACAGAAAATGCAATTGCAAGCATTGTATGTCAAACACATCCTTAGAACACCTCACACTAAGCTAAACATAGTGTCTTAAGGTAGATTAAGACTTTATCAAGATAGGTTGATCTTTCCTACTCATTCCAACTCACATAGAACACACTCTAAGATATTTATAGATTTATCACTTTGTTTTAATCCATCACTCTTCCTCACATTTTTTTACCCTTCACATCTAGGTTAAAAATCTTTTATAACCAAATTGATCATAAATCAATCTCACCTCAAAATTGATCAAAGTTGATCAAATCCTAGTTTTCCCATCTCAAAACCATTAGGATATTTTCCAAAACACAATCCTAAGTCACAACCTCATCTCTAGGATCATTTAGCTTCAATTGACACTCTCTTCTTTAGTGTCATCCTTGCTCATTCATTGGTACTCATAAAAGTTCCAAATCCTTCCATAAAGACAATCATTAGCTACATCACTCACCACCTTTAAGTACTTAAGCACCCCTTCATTTAAGACACTTAGGAAGACTGAAACACTCAAGATGTTATAGGCCTTAGATTTTAGAAACATCATTTCCACTCTTTCATAGCTGCTGATAGCCGGATCCCTAGGATTAGCCTAGACGGATCCCTCTGAGAAAGGAACCGTGCGATCCGGATGACAGTATAGGTCAAATCTTGCTAAAACAATCATTTCAACTTATCTTCCTAACTCAAACACTCCATCTCATCTTAAATGAGTTCCTAGATCAGTCCAACCTCTGAAGTTGACTCTTGTGCATGTCAATCATCACATTCCAATGAATCCTAGTGGCTTAAAGCTTAAATGCACTTGCCAAATCTCTTAGTTTATAAACCACCTTGTTAGGACCTCCATAGTCATCACTCTCACTCTAACTTTCAGCTCTTGAAATCATTTCATCATGAGAAAAACCCCAAGTAGTAACTTATCCACCAAAGAACCACCCATGAAAAAGGCTCGTGTTATACACGAAATCTCCTCAACCGAATCATCTCCCGTCAAACCAACAAATGAGAGAATCCTTCATCATCCAATCAAACCAATTCCTAAAAGGATAGTACCCACAAAACTACCTATGCCTAACACCACCATACCTCCTAGGCCAAACAATATCATCTCCACTAAACCATCACCATTGGCTCCTAGAAATATTTCATTTACTTCACCACTATCATCACCACACCTCTACAATTTAGAGGACTTGCCTCCTAGGCCGTCTCATCCGCTTCCGCCGACAACATTCTCCTCATTAGGAGGAATAATGGTTCAAAATCAAGGTGTTGAGTCAACACTTGCTCCGGCTTCCTTTTCGCCGTCTCCATCATATAATCCTATATGGATTATGAGAAATCATCAAAGTCAACCACCCGACCATATGGAAGTTGACACTTCCTTACCACCACCATCATTCTTGGTCGAGGCATTCTCAAATGCACCTCCACCAATCCCTCCATCGTTTGAAGCTCCGCTAGCCGCTTCACTTGATCCTTCGCATCAAGCCATTTTATTTCCTCCACCACCACTACCTAGCCATGACAAAGATTGCTATCATTGTCAACATGTTGAAAGTTTGATACATGAAGTACGAGAAGACCAACATTTCATGTTCTATCATCTCCTCGAACGTTTCGACGAGATCAAACCTAAACAAAACTTGAGCTAGAAGATTTTAGTGGTGTCCTAGCATCAAGCGTTAGATAGTCTAGAAATTCCTAGTCATGTATTGTCTATTTTCTTATTTTTAGAGTCATGTATATCATAACTCTTGTTTTATTAAATGGAATTACATGCTACTTGTTATTTTTCTGAGAATATGTATTCATATCTCATTTATGTGATAACATTACTTGTTATATCACCTTTGCTGATTTTAGTCATCAGCCAGACGGATCCCTCAGTATTGCCTAGATGGATCCCTACTAGGAGGGAACCGTGGGATCCGTGAAGTCAGAAAGTTTTCTTTTAACTTAAACCACATTTGCAGGAAATTGTGAATTATACTTGTTTTCTAACCCTTGTTTTGCAGTTATTCAATTAACACATAAAGAATTTGACATCCTAAAGCTAGGGGGAGCTTGGTGTCAAAACAATACGTTGCAAAATTACTTGCAACCTTTGATTTAAATTTCATGACTTCCCGTTGCAAATATTGCAATCATCTAGGGGGAGCACACCCGTCACATAGACGTAATATTTTGCATAAGTTAGTTGCAAATGAACTAGATTAGAATTAGTTTCTTGACGCCCTTACTTAGGGATGGACTCGTCAAGGGGGAGTAACGACGAGATCCTTTCCCGTTACTTGCTCTCTATTTTTTTTTTCTTTCCTTTCACATGTTTTTCTTAAAAACGATGTGTTGCTTTCTTTCAAACACTTTTTGTTTCGACAAAAAGGGGGAGAAGAAAGTAAAAACTACAAATTCAAACTTTTACGAATTTTAGCTTTTCCTTAAAATAATCTTATGTTTTGTCATCAACAAAAAGGGGGAGATTGTTAATACAAATAAGCCGTAAAAACGTTTATTTATATTTTACGATCTTCTAATGTTTTGTCGATAACAAAAGTAAGATCATTTTAACGAAACAAATAAAATATGTAAATGGTTTGAACTAATAGTTTTCTAACACACTTACGCTTTCACATAAAACACTAAAACTAGTATAAGTGATTTTATGCTTAAGATATACATATGTACAACAACTAGTGTTTACATATTGGGATAACATATACTTAACTAAGTATATACCAAAATGGGTAAAAACAAGTATATACTAAAATGGGTAAAAACAAGTATATACTAAATAGGTAAAAACTAGCAAATGGTTTTGACCCATAACCCATGGTTTTATTTATACCACTTAACCAAGTTCATTGCATCCTTAAGATACATTGTATCTAGAAAGAAAACCATGGATCAACCCATGACCCATGACCCATAACCAAAAATACCCATGGGCAAAGAGGAGCGTTCCACGGATCCCTGGCTTTGTGCTAGCCGGATCCCAAGTGGAAGGGATCCGTGGGATCCGGGGAAACAGTAGGATTTTTCCTCTAAAAATAGTGAGCCATTTCTTCATTATTCCTAACCCCTTTCCAATACACTTTCTCCTCTGAGTTAAATCTCACTAACCTTAGATCCAAGAGATCTATGTTTGTAGTTTTGTTTTTGTGTGATCTTTTAGGTTCCTCTTAAAGGCAAGATCACCACCTTTGAAGTCGAGCAAGCTCAAGTCCATGAGTTGCCATGCTTCCTCATCATCAAGGCTATTGAAGTCCTCTTGTTGATGATCTCTTTCTTTCTTCAAAGAAGTGTAGTGTTGAAGACATTAGTGAAAGATGTCTCAAGTGTCAAGACGAAGATATTAGTGAAGGGTATCTATCGTCTATAGGATAAGCACTTGTGAAAGGTGCTTAGAAGTCAAGACAAGAAGCATTAGTGAAAGGTGCTTAGAAGTCAAGACTTGAAGCATTAGTGAAAGGTGCTTCGAAGTGAAGACACAAGACATTAGTGAAAGGTGTCTTGTAGATCTAGTCAAAGGCATTAGTGAAAGGTGCCTTAGATGTACATTTGATATGGTGTGTTTCGATGTACTAGATAGACTAGCATTAGATCCAAGGATATTGATGTCCTTGATGATGTTGTAAAGGAGTAGATCTTCTTTGGGATTAGTCGTTGGTGTAGTGTGGTAGTAGTTCCTCCATTGCAATGAAACTAGGTGCTTAGCCTAGTACCTAATAAAGGGTAGGCGACGTTGTGAAGGTGTAGTTCACCTAAGGTGTGAAAGAACTCGGTGGTTAGCCTAGCACCGTATAAAGGGTAGGCGACGTTGTGTTAGGTGTGGTTCGCCTTGGTGTGAAAGAACTCGGTATTTAGCTTTGTACCGGAAAAAGGTTAAGCGACGTTGTGAAGGCTTCTCCGCCATAAGGAGATTGGTGTAGTGTTTACAAACTCTCGAGTAGGTGACTCGGGGAGTGGAGTAGGGCAAGGAAGGTGTCCTTGTAGCCGAACCACTATAAATACTCGCGTTGTGGTTTTGTGCTTCTTACTCTTATCTTTTCATTACATATCTTTATATGCTTGTTTATCAACATCCAACACACACAACCAAATAGATTGACATAAATCGATCTAAATAGTTTAAAAGGAAGTTTTAATTGGTAAAACTATTCAACCCCCCCATTCTAGGTTTCCACAGTATCATCAACAACTTTTCCTTTCCCATGTGTTGCATCAAGTGTTGATGTATCATCATGTATTGATGCATCAAGTGATTCTTGTGTTTTACCATGTGTTGCTGCAACAACTTTTCCTTTCCTATGTGTTTCTGCATCAAGTGGAGCTGTATCAATTGATGCATGTATCACAGACCGTTGGGTTGGTTGAGAAGGGTTATTTTGAATCACACTTTGTTCACCATCTCTTGTTCTATCATTGTATTCTTCTATCCAATGCATTGGATTTTGGTAATCCATCCTAGCCTCCCACTCATCTTCTTGCCTATGTCTGTCCAAATACTCTTTTTTAACCCTTGCTTGTTCTTCCATTATTTCTCTAAATGCTTCTTTATACAAACTCAACTGATATTATTGTTTTAGTTGCACGTTAGTTAATCTTTATATTGTATAAAACATATTAGTAACTATTTAAACTATTTTATATACATGTACATCTGCCTTCTACAACATTCCTTCCACAATAAACCATGACACTTCTCCAATCATTCTTCATATACAACCACGAGCTACACCATTGTTTATCAGGGCTAATTTTGACTAATGAGCGCTCTCATACCTCATTCCTATAATTGGTTCCATCTTATCCCAATGTATATTAGGGTAGAAGGAAAGATAAACCATACCGTTTTTACCTTATACACATGATCAATTTGATCATTATAAGGATCTTCTTTTAGTATTTCACCAATAGGAGAGACTTTTTGTTGCCTTGAACCTTTAAATAAAGCCCTAGAACTGCAAAGCTTATTTAGGAAATATCTTTAATGACTAGATTATTATCAACCTCATTCTAAAAATCAACATAGTCTATTTATTCGCAGTCATCACTAGATTAACGATCGTCACTATTCTTTATATTTTGTTCCTTAGTTTATTCTAACCGAATGAAGTCCATCACGTCATAATCATAGTGTTCCACAAACATATCAATCAAATTACCATTCTCATAACCATTAGTCAACATGTCAACAACATATGTATCAGAATTAATCTCTTTTATACCTAAGCTCAATAGGGTACTAGTTTTGCAATAATACAACCTTTGAAAGTTGTATCCAACTGGAATTAACTTTTTGACAATTTCAAAAAGATTAAAGCCCATTGTGTACGAGTTGGTGAAAAGGAAGTGAACAGTTGATAGAATTGTTCACAAAGTTAGGTTGACACGTTTTCAAGAATAGAAGAGCATTGAATGCACTTGTACTTCTCCACTATAATTTGACACGTCCCAACTACCCCACTACCAAGTCAACCTCATACTACTATTTGAGAGTGTTGATCCAGTGTAAATGTTGTCACTTCCATTATTAATTGTATCATTAGAAGTGCATTTACTCATTTGTTTAAACTTCCAGGTAGACAGTTGACCCAATTAGCGAGTCTATATAAGTTTGCTTGTAAACATGATACTTTTCATTAGTCAATCCGTTATGTACAAGGTATTTTTCATGTTAAGTCTTTTCATACATGGTCCTTCTAGTTAAATAATTATTAGAAACTACAATATAAAATATCATTTAAGTTATATAACATTACAAGAATCAATATCGTGAAAATTGGGGTGTTACATTTTTTTCTTTAATTAAATGAGTGGCTGAGATTTATCTCTCAATATGCAGAAAAATAATAGTCTATAATTGAACTTTTCTCCACTTTGTTATACTCTAAATCATATAGCCATTCCATTATTTGGAACAAAACAATAAACACAATCCGTGTAATACTACTCTTCAAACAATCACCGTTTACCAGGTTATATTTAAGTATCTCATAATCAATTAATCGTTATGCGAAAAGAATCATACTATCCTGACGAGAATTAGATCATCTTTCTGTAGATGAGCACTCCTATAAAATTTCGCCGAACTTTTTTTTTGAGTTTTTGTGAGTGCTAAAGTTTACGCGTGAAAAAATCACATGTGATTTGTTATTTTAATATCATATGTGATTTATGGAATCACATGTGATTTGTGAAATCACACGTGATTTCTAAAATAACAAATCAAATGTGTTTTTTTTCATAAGCAGTTTTTAACACTAAAACATCGTCAAAAGTATATCGAAGTGTCTGTCTACTGAAAGATAAAACAAAATTCTCGTCATGATGGTATATCTTTTGTCGCTTGACAATTTACCGTTTGCAAAATATTTTATTTATATCGATCTCAAATCGATGATATGCTTTATAAAAATACTTTATTACGGAGTATATCTATACCACATATAAAAGAAAAACGGTCAAACTTTAAAAAGTGAAATGTTGAAAGTCAAAGGTGAGAGAAATGTATGGTGTAATTAATACTCTTATTAAAACACCTCCATTAATTAAAAGTACAATAATTTATTCACATTGTACAATCAATTAAAAGCATATCTACAAAATTAATAACAACCAATTAAAACACATCTTACTAAAAAGTACAATAAAATGCACAATGTACATTTTAAACAAGCTACGATATAATCCAAAATATAAAATAATTAAACACACTAATTAATGTTATTTTTAAAACACCCTAAAATGAAAAGTACATGTTGTCACACCCCCAAATTACCTGTTTTGCAGCGGAATGGAATTCCTGAGGGTTGACTGTCATAGCATCACAATCACAGTTATATTGAACGACCTAAAGTGTCGTTTGGAAAATACATCGTTTGATTTAATAAAATAATCAGAGTTTACACTGTGTAGGTCCCAAATGAAAATCAATATGTACGGAAATAAATTTGATACAAGCCAAACGATGTTTTTAAAGTTCATAAAACCCAAGTGAGACGCGTCGTCACCACGACTCTATGATGTGTCCATATGCATGCCATGAAGTGAATGTCTTAGATACCTGAGATAAAACATGCTAAAAAGTGTCAACACAAAGGTTGAGTGAGTTCATAGAGTTTGTGTTGAAATGTAAAGCCTTTCAAAATTTGCTTATGCAGCAAAGGCATTGTAAATCCACTCAGTTCCAAGTTCCGCCCATACAAAACTTGCAACCTGTGTGTTTACAACCCATTGCCAAAATATGTATAGTTTATGTTCAAGCGCATGATGACAAATGAATTCACATAATAGTGCGTAACTTAATGTATTAATAGTTAATTGACATAACACATATGAGTGTTGTTTCAAATTGTTCCAAGACCATTAGTTCCATGATTATACCAAGACATTTAGTTCAATGATTATACCAAGACATTTAGTTCAATGATTATACCACGACATTTAGTTCAATGATTATACCAATACATTTAGTTCAATGATTATACCAAGACATTTAGTTCAATGATTATACCACGACATTTAGTTCAATGATTATACCAAGACATTTAGTTCAATGATTATATGATATAGAATATGACTAAACATTCAGTTCAGATAAACATATAGTTTGCAAATAATCATGATTGTCATAAAAATAGTTGAGCATGTATCTCCCCCAAAAGTAATTCAAAACAATTAAAAGAGTAGGGGCTATGACTCACCTGGTGCAATGTTTATGATGATATAATGGCAATACTGAAATGAGGCGTAACCTCTAACCGCGACCTATTATGAATGATATGTTCTAATGTAAATCATGAAACAATGTCGTGTATGCAAACTCATATGATATCCATACCACTTGTACATTTGAAAATAATGTTTATCATCGAAATATATGTTTATGACATCTCGTCATATTATAAAATACTTTACAAGTATTTATGTTGAAATGATATCATACGATAATCATTTAATGATTTATTATGAAATTATAACTTTTCGTCGTAAAATAATATCATTTGACAATTTCATGAAAGTGACTAAACGGCCTTGAAAAGCTAGTCGTAAAATGGTGCACATTGAGTGTTAGGAAACAAACTTAACGGTTTTGGAAAGCTTGTATCATTATATTAAAGTTTTAGCATTTAAGTTTTTATCCTAGAGGTCTCGATCATGGAGAAAATCATAGGCAAAGTAGGGTACTTGTATCCGAAATATTGTTTAAGAGTGGTTTTCGGCAAAGTTTAAGTAATCGTATTTTATTCATTACAACACCGCTTGACGAACGGTTGGACATTTTGGAAAATATGCTAGGCGAACTTACTTTTACTAGGAGACATCATGTTATAAAAAGTACTCCATCGATGTTAAAAACGACCCTCAACATGGTCCTTCGTGGCCGATATGTTTGTCTATTAGGAAATATATTAGTTACTCTTATATAAACTAGTTAACTTGTTTAAAATGTGAATAACTTAGTTGTTATAAGTCCGTTTTCTACGTTTTATATGTCCTCGTAATCGTGATAATTTATACTAATATATTTTTGATAAGTCGGCACATTTTATAACGCTTAAGACTCATTTTTGACTCGTAAAAAGTCGAGATTACATGCTGAATTTTCTGAAACAAATATTTTTCGTCGTCAAACTTGAAAATAGCATAACTTCTTCGTTATAACTCCGTTTTAACCCATTCAAGCGGCCACGTTTTCGTTTTAAAGGGTATTTTCTGAATATCTAGCCCAAATATTTTTATCAACTGTCGAAATTTCCAGATTTCAAAAATAAGGACAAACCCTTAGTTAAACTTGTCGAAATGAGTTTTTCTCGCGCCAAACCTATTCTAACCAATTCAAAACAACTCCGAAGCTATTCTAATCCTACCATACACCTTCTTAGGGTGTCATAGGTTCCTAGACATCACCAAAAGTGATATATTTCAAGGAGTAATTATAGGATAACTTATATAAACTTATAGTGCTTAAAAACAATTTAAGTGGTATAAACATCCATATAAATTGCATGTTTTACTCAAACATGATAAAATGAACACAACATGAATATGAAAGATGATGATGAATATGAAATGCTTACTAGTTACTTGATGAGATTAAATGATCAAAGGTTTATCCTAAATACCCTAGGTTTTTATTTCAAAACCTTACTTAAGAGTATGCTAGGATTATGAAATTAGCTTGACTTGAAAAATTCTTGGATTTCTTCTTGACCTTCACCATGGCCGGTTACAATGAGAGAAAGAGAGAGGATATTTTAATTTTACACTTTGAGATCTTGTGTGTATGTGTTGATGTAGTGAAATATAATATCATATAATTGTAAGATATTTAACATAAAGGTGTGTGAGTCACTTGTTGTAGTCGACATTCTAAAAAAAATATAAAGAGTTGATGAGTTTTGTTTTAGTTAAGTAATTGTGTGTATAAGTAGAAGTGTAGTTAGTTAAGAATTATTAGTAACTTGTGTATTTATTTAAACATTTTGGGTAGCGTTAGCTAATAATAAATTTTAACGGGTGAAAATAAAATATATTGATGTCATAAAAATCATAAAAATGCATTTCTCACAAAGTCACAAGTATTGAGTGAATAAATATTTATCGAGTTGAATTTTCGAAAACCGTCGTAATTATATAAACATAACAATTTATATACGAAATAATTTGAAAACATCGGGTAAACTAATAATATAATTTTTATAATCTTAAAATGAGTATAAAAATATATTAGGAATATTTTTGGAAGTGTCGGATCAAATGTTCAAATAATGTTTACGCGATAGCGTTTATTTAATAAGAAAATAAACGTTTAATGTAAAATGCAAAACCCATGCATAAATTGATATGAAATGATGTTACTAATGATTTGTAGACTAAATCTAGTCTATATGAAATGTCCTGAAATTACGAGTTGTCACACATGTTATTATACACATTATACAAATTAAGAAAACACACAAAGCTTCATACAAGCTAACAAGTTGATGATACATATAGTTTCGAAAATCGGACCGGACCAATGGGTTCAACCGAGAACCGGTGTCGCCACTGGTTCGGCTAACCAATAAAAGCCATCCGAAAACGAACCAGAGAGGACCCGTTGAAACCGATACAAACTGGTGAATCAGGTCTAATCGAGATCTATTTCTCCGGTTAATCGTCACAGGGTACCCGTCGTCGCAACGCGCAGGTAGGCTGTGATAAGGTTTTAAAATGTACCTTTTTGAGGGGTCGTTTAAGCCCTTATTTGATCACTTTTGTATCCGTTATTACTTAATATCGTTCCTTTTCACTTTTTAGGTCTCTCGAAGGTAAATTGCTGGAATGGCACTTATTTGGACGAAAAGGCGCGGATATACGAAGAAAATGGCCAAAGTCAAGAATCGAGCCACTCAGACTGCTGAAATACAAGGGGACGGCGTCATGTGTTAGCTGCGACGCCCTCGCATCACTTTTGTGACGGGTCAGTAGCCAAATTGCTTATTTTCAAGTGACGGTGTCAGGCTTTAAAAGAGTAGGTCGTCGCAACTCAGACGACCTAGATTTGATCCAGACGGCGTCAGAGCCTGAAGGGGACGGCGTCACAAGCATAAGGTGACGCTGTCGCAAGACTAACGTGGCCAAGACGAAACCCCAATGACGGCGACCCGACGGCGTCACAATTCATAAGGTGACGCCGTCGTAATTGTAATCTTATATATAGAATCCGAATTTTTCAGTTTTAGTGTGTAGTCTTTTTGGAGTAAAAACCTAAACCGAACCAAGGCCGTCTTGTACAGTATTTTAGGGTTCCAAACCCTATCTTACATCAAGATAAGTGTTTTACTTCATTAATTCAATTATGTCTTCAATTAATTGTGTGTATGCTTGCATGTTCTCCATGTCCGGCTAATTTACTTTTGTGTTTGCTTAGGGAATATGAAACTTAATTATTGAATATTGATTGGTTGTCTCTTATCTTAATTGTTAATGATCTAGTAATGCGATAGGTCATTCGTTGTGTAGTTAATGCTTGATTAATCTTTGTGAACTTTAGACTATAACACCTAGAGTAGTTGTAGGCTAACCCATCCAAAGAGTACCTTAGAGTTAGAGTTTATAATTCCTAGAGATTTTGTAGATGAGACCCTTTGGTAGTTTCAAAGAGTTAGGGACAAACGCATACCCTACGACTTTAGACACACAACGCGATTAAGAATAAGGACGTGACAATTCAACCATCAATAGGAGATAATTAAGGAGTAATAAAACCTAAGTAAACACATCTTTAAACTATCATACGAGCACACAATAATTAGACATAGACTACATACACATTAGATTAGATAATTAGATAAGTAGAGTAATCGGTAGAAATACCAAACCCCAAATCCAAACCCCGAGATTCGTACCTTTCTAATTCCAAAAAAATATAAAAAGATAAAAAATAATCTTCCTCAACCCCAACCTTAGCGTAGTAACTTCTCACTAGCATTCCTATTCCCCTAGAGAACGATATCAATACCCGTGGCTTACCCTAGTACTACACTACAACGATTAGGTTCACTGCCTAGGGTGTTATAAAACTTGCTCGAAGAAAAGGAAGTTCCTTTGACCCCGAACGACGCGTGTAGCGTTATCAAGTTTTTGGCGCCGCTGCCGGGGAATAGAATAGCTAGTTAGTAGTCCACATCGTTTAGGTTTCTTTGCTTGATTCATATCAAGTAAAAAAAATTCTCATTTTTAGCTTTCTCGTAGTCTATCCCCCTTCTTCGTAACCTTTGTTCGTAATCCCATCACTTTTCATCATGGAAGGTGATAACCAACCACCATTCATCAACCTACCACCAAATGACCCGCCAAGAGCCCGTACTCTTGGTGAATACTCGAGACCAAGCCACCTAGGCTATAGGAACACCATTGAGCTTCCCGATCAAGCCCAAACTACGGCCCTGCGATCCGACACCATCCGGTTGGTGCAAAACGGATGTGCATTCCATGGACTTCGTTCCGAAGATCCTAATCAGCATCTTAAGGATTTCCTTAAAATTATCGATTCCATCAACCTTGATGCTACTACTCGGGAGACCATGCGTCTGCATCTCTTCCAATTCTCTCTACGATACCAAGCTAGTAATTGGCTTGAGCGACTTCCCGCCGGCTCCATCTCAAGTTGGGATGATCTCACCTCTCGCTTCCTTGCTCAATTTTTCCCACCGGGGAGAACCACTAAGCTTAGGAATGACATCTTGATGTTCCAACAACGTCAAGGTGAATCTCTCTACGAAGCATTGACTCGATTCAAGGACTTACTTCATAAAGTCCCTCATCACGGCATTGATCTTTGGCTCCAAGTCCAACTTTTCTATGATCATGTCAACTTTACCACAAAGCGATCCATTGACCAAGCGGTCGGTGGAAAACTTAGTGATCTCACTGCGGAAGAATCATGGGGTATAATAGAGGACCTTGCTCTCTATGACAACGAAAGTTGGAATGACCCCCGTGAGTTGCCCAAAACCGTTAAGGCAATCTCCTTGCCTCCCATTGACTCACAACTTTCCGACCGTAGGATGCTCGAACTTGAAGATCAAGTTAAATTCCTAATGAGTTCCTACGAAAATCCTAAGTCTTCACATCAAGTGAATAAAATCACTCTTCCTTGTGAGTTATGTAGTGGTCCCCATGACACTCGTGATTGCACAAGACTCCCCGAACAAGCTTTTGCGGACTACGCCTCCATGCGTACCGACGGAGCGGGAGAGAAGTGGTACACTTTCAAGCCCGAACAAAACAACTTAGGAAACTCTTACAACCCCTCATGGAGAAATCACCCTAACCTTAAGTGGAACCAAAAATCAAGCACACCCCAAAGCTCATGTAGTCCACCTAATAGGTTCAATTCTCTAAACACCGGGAACCCCACTAATCTTGAGGAAATTGCATCTAGATTCATGTCATCTCAAGAGACTTGATTGACTAAGCTTGAAGCCGATTTTAAGCGAAGACAAGGCGAGATGACAAACAAGCTTGATGCCCTCTTAAAAGCCTTTAATGAACGGGAAATTGGAGCACTCCCAAGTGATACTATAAAGAACCCTAAAGTGAATTCGATTTCGTCAACTTCATGTTCTTGTTCACCATGGGAGAGTGCACATCCATGTCCCTCATACCCAACGGTTCACTCGGTAAATGCTATCAACAAGGGTTCCAAGCAATCCAAAATGAGGTACCAAGGCCCTGCACCATTGGTAAAACCTACTCTTGAGAAACCCGTCAACCAAGAACCCAAACTTAATCTAGAGGAGGAGTACAAGGAACTCCATCAAGAAAAACCGGTTCTTTAAGTCTTAGCTCATGCACCTTATTATAATGCTTTAAAAGAAAAATATGAGTTAGAACTTAAACTTGGAAAACATGGGTCCGCCTTTGTGCGAAATAATCTACCTAAGAAGTTAGACGACCCCGGGCTATTTACTCTTCCGTGTAGGCTTGGAACTTCCAAACCTCTCGATGCCTAGCCGACTTAGGATCATGCATCAATCTTGTTCCATTGTCCCTCCATAGAAGCCTTAACTTAGGTAAGATAGAACCAACGGAAATCATCTTAGGTCTAGCGGATGGTAGTGTTGCATATCCGGTAGGGATAATAAAAGACATGGTAGTACACGTAGGAGAGTTGACTCTTTTGGCCGATTTCCATGTGCTAGACATGAATAAGGACCCGACATGCCCATTACTAGTAGGAAGAGGATTCTTAGCTACCGCTAGTGCCATCATCGATTGTAAGATGTCCAAGATAGTGGAAGGAGAGGGGAGTGCTAGGTCAATTTACGATTTCAAAAAGCATACGTACTACAAAGAAGAGGAAATCACACATGAGATTAGGTTGGATAGAACGCCTTCTAGATATGGACCTTGAATAGATAAGAACCTCATAGGTCCCCAACGACCTTTCTACTTAGATGAAGCCTTTGCTAGTAAAGCAACTTTCCATGAAAAAGAAATGGCTAGGGACATGGAAGTGAACCCGTTCAAGGACGCCTTAGTATTTAGGAAGATGACCGAGTTCCTATTAAGTTTGCCTGTCAACCTTGTCATGAATAAGTGGAAAATTGAGAAGCCTAAACATAAGTGGGATTGGGATAAAACGCCTAGTGATGGTAATGGAGAGTGGCACATTAGGATAACGATCTATGATCCCGATGGAGAGAAGTTTGAATAGGCATATTGAACCGAACGCACTACTAGGAACTTAAATGATAAGTTTGATCCTTATGACATTGTTAAGGATAAGCTTACTTATATCGGTACGTAAGGGCACGACTACGAGTCTAGCAACGAGACTCATAAATAAAGAAAAACGCTTCGTGGGAGGCAACCATGCTTAATTGTTTGCTTGTTAGTGTCATACATCTTTTATTGATTGTCTATTCTCATGTTTAAATTTGTAAAAATGCTTTATTTTGTTTTTAACCTCGTCTTAATTGCATATAAAGGTAATTTACATAAAGGATAAGTGTAGGGAGGATTACACACGTTTTCAAAAGAAACGTGAACATGAGAATAACAATTAATTAAAAGATATGTATGTGTGTTTGTTCGAGTCAAATGCTTGTATCGAGTCATAATGGATGTTTTGCAGAAATTTTTCCAGATTCTAAAGATGTAAATTTTCCAGAATTTGTTTCCAGAAAATCGCAGACCAGTTTTTGTCAGGATAACCTGACAGCGTCAGGATCGCAACCTGACGGCGTCAGGAAGGAGTAAAAACAACAGATTACTTTTTTCTCGTTTTCTGAGCTACTTATAAAAATTTTGGAATTTTCCAGGTCTTAATTTTCCAGAAATTCTGTAAACATCCATTCCACAAGCATTATATCTTAGTTTAATAGAGTCTTATATATATTATTACCGCCAATTTTACGCGAAGGTTTCGTTTGTTTTCTTCAAGTGTACAGGTTTAATTTATTAAGAAGAATATACATAAGATTGAAATGAGTTTTTTCACGCATACATTCTTCTTGAAAAGGATTTGACCACCACTTTACACAGATCCTACCGAGCTAATCAGGGGAGTATTAGTTTCTTTCGTTTTTCATTACCTTCTATTATCATAACTTTGATACTTTCGGGGAACATTGAGGACAATGTTCAGTTTAAGTGTAGGGAGGGAAAATAAAACGGGAACTTTGAAACTATGCTTATCCTTGACTATTTGCTTTGTCCAATTGTATTTGTGTAATAAACCATGAGAAAATGTCGGTTAGGGTAATTTTGGCACCAAATTTAAAATTTTTCATGACATGTAGGAGTGGGCCATTAGTCTTAACAAAAGCGTCTCACGGATAGGAAGTTATATGACTAGCACAAAAAACCTTTACCACCTAAATTCCACCCAAAATGTGAGGATCGCCCTTAGATTAGTAGGAATTAAAGCATTCATCTTTAATGCTTAGAGTGTGAACCGGTAGTATAATAGATTCTAGAACTTGTTTTGTGATGCATCCCGAGATCGCTAGTAAGACTACACTTGTGTAGTTAGGAATAACTAAATGATAAGAGGCATTAGGATAACCCTTGTTTGATACCTGTAATATAATTACTTCTTCCACATCGGTTGAGTAATTCCCCCACACCCTTTGCGTTGTACTCATTTTTAGTACACGATACCCCTAGTTAACCCCTCAGAGCCTATCCTTTTCGCGGTTCTCGTGATGTTTCAGTTTTTCCAGAATATCAATGAAGAGCATTGTTTACACCCCACCCCCAAATGTACACCCAAATCGCCTTAGCCTACCTTGTATGCACTCACTTTTAGTGCATTATTGTTATCACCCTAAAAACCCTTAGTTCAATTATCTAGTTGCTTGCATGAGTTGCTAAGTCGAGTCATATCCTTTGTACACAGTTTTGGGACGATTGGGACTCATGGGAAAAGTTAAAGTTTATGAAATGACGGGAAGGGAACGTTAAATTCAAATTCCCTTTATTTGCGTAATAATGTACTCTAAGTGTTTTGATCTTTTCAATTCGGGTCAAATTAGTGTTAGAGTAATAAAAACTCAAGTGTAGGGATGTGCCTATAAATCCCTATCATTTTGATGTTACCGTAGAGGATGGTAGAGTAAAACTGTATGGAAAAAAAAATCGAAAAAAATAGAAAAAGAGAAAAAGAAAAAAATAGAGTGTTCAAAAAAAAAAAAAAAAAAAAAAAAACATACGGGCTACCATCCTACATCTATCTTTAAATTATGTTTGTTTGTTTCAGTTATCTAGAGTCTAGAGTGTCGAGTCTTGGCTTAGCAACGCCATTCTTCGTATGCTTGTAACATAAAGATTTTTGACTTGCCACCACTAAATAGCCTATCCTACCAAACCTTTTGTTTTCCTACCGTAAGCCTAACATTACAACCCTTTAAAGACCTCTTTGATAGTCTTTCCTAGGTGCTTACGCCAAAGCGATGGATGTTTGATCTATTCTCAAGCCTATGGTAATCTATGTACTAGGACCGGTTAATGAGTGTTTATCTTCCATTTCCAACTTGTTATATTTCATATACACCTGAGAGATGTGAGTATCCAAACACCCCATGTGAGGTGCTAGTATGTAATTTCCGTGCTTGTTATGACTTTTGCGGGGCTTATATGTGTTGTGGACTATTTTAAACCAATGCTTCATGACCCCTAACTTATAAATTAATTGGCTAAAAGCACATTTGCTTGAGGACAAGCAAATACCAAGTGTAGGGATATTTGATAAGGTTTTAAAATGTACCTTTTTGAGGGGTCGTTTAAGCCCTTATTTGATCACTTTTGTATCTGTTATAACTTAATATCGTTCCTTTTCACTTTTTAGGTCTCTCGAATGTAAATTGCTGGAATGATACTTATTTGGACGAAAAGGCGCGGATATACGAAGAAAATGGCCAAAGTCAAGAATCGAGCCACTCGGACTGCTGAAATACTAGGGGACGGCGTCAGGTGTTAACTGCGATGCCGTCGCATCACTTTTGTGACGGGTCAGTAGCCAAATTGCTTATTTTCAAGTGACGGTGTCAGGCTTTAAAAGAGTAGGCCGTCGCAACTCAGACGGCCTAGATTTGATCCAGACGGCGTCAGAGACTGAAGGGGACGGCGTCACAAGCATAAGGTGACGTCGTTGCAAGACTAACGTGGCCAAGACGAAACCCTAATGATGGCGACCCGACGGCGTCACAATTCATAAGGTGACGCCGTCGCGATTGTAATCTTATATATAGAATCCGAATTTTCAGTTTTAGTGTGTAGTCTTTTTGGAGTAAAAACCTAAACCGAACCAAGGCTGTCTTGTACAGTATTTTAGGGTTCCAAACCCTATCTTACATCAAGATAAGTGTTTTACTTCATTAATTCAATTATGTCTTCAATTATTTGTGTGTATGCTTGCATGTTCTCCATGTCCGGCTAATTTACTTTTGTGTTTGCTTAGGGAATATGAAACTTAATAATTGAATATTGATTGGTTGTCTCTTATCTTAATTGTTAATGATCTAGTAATGCGATAGGTCATTCGTTGTGTAGTTAATGCTTGATTAATCTTTGTGAACCTTAGACTATAACACCTAGAGTAGTTGTAGGCTAACCCATCCAAAGAGTACCTTAGAGTTAGAGTTTATAATTCCTAGAGATTTTGTAGATGAGACCCTTTGGTAGTTTCAAAGAGTTAGGGACAAACGCATACCCTACGACTTTAGACACACAACGCGATTAAGAATAAGGACGTGACAATTCAACCATCAATAGGAGATAATTAAGGAGTAATAAAACCTAAGTAAACACATATTTAAACTATCATACGAGCACACAATAATTAGACATAGACTACATACACCTTAGATTAGATAACTAGATAAGTAGAGTAATCGGTAGAAATACCAAACCCCAAATCCAAACCCCGAGATTCGTACCTTTCTAATTCCAAAAAAATATAAAAAGATAAAAAATAATCTTCCTCAACCCCAACCTTAGCGTAGTAACTTCTGACTAGCATTCCTATTTCCCTAGAGAACGATATCAATACCCGTGGCTTACCCTAATACTACACTACAACGATTAGGTTCACTGCCTAGGGTGTTATAAAACTTGCTCGAAGAAAAGGAAGTTCATTTGACCCCGAACGACGCGTGTAGCGTTATCAGGCTGTTATACTACTATCCGGGTACCCGCGCATTGCGGCGGCGGGTACCCGTGTGATTATACTTTTTGGCGATAGCAAGGTTTTTCCGATGCATTACTTTTAAAGAAGGAAAAAAAATGTCCAACAGAGGTTATTAATTGAAAATTATTTTGTTTTCCTACTTACGCATTTAGTAACATAATAAAAAACTTTTATAGCAGGATGCCTACGCGATTATATGTTTTTCATGATGCTAACTTAACATATGGCGATAAATTAATGGAACAACTTTCCGCACAATGTTGCTTTAAAAATGGCAGACTTGCATCACGATGCAACGACGATACGGAAACGACGGTCAACGATATAGCTATTTGTTTAGGACGTGTAATATTATATATCGTTTAAACATACACGGTGTTTTCAAATAACGGTTTTAGCACCATATAGTGGTGTCTATATTGCTAAGTTGTAATGGTAAATAATGGTCCATTGCGTGGTCGAAAAAAGTAGTATCAGAAATTCTGACTACATAAAAGATTGGTTTCTATGATTCGCTTAATGATTTGTAAATTTTATTTAGTGGGTGTTTTAAAAAAGAAATATAAGATAAGATGACTTATGCGTTATTATTTTATAATGTGACATATTAAGTGTACTTTTGAGTAAAGAGTATTTCAATAATATCATTATTTAGTGGGTGTTTGAAAGATATAAATGATAAATGATTTATGCATTATTGTTTTGTATCATTTGATATATTAATTGTACTTTTGAGTGATGGGGTATTTTAATTATATTATTAATGATTTTTAAATTTCATTAGTATGTGTTTTAATGAAAAAGAAAAATTAGATAATTTATGTATTATTGTTTTATATCAAGTGTTATATTAATTGTACTTTTGAGTGAGAGTATTTTAATGATTTCTTTAATTATGACATTAATATACATGAATGCTACAAGTTAGATGATTTATGCATTATTGTTTTATACCAAGTGTTATATTAATTGTACTTTTTGTTACAAGTTTAGTGGGTTACTTTTATTAGAAATGTTTTTTGTCTTAAAAATTTTAAGACTTCTATATTTAGAATGTCCTAAACACTTTATATAGTAGTATAGATGTATCAATTGCTATATTAATTGTACTTTTGGTTACAAGTTTAGTGTGTTACTTTTATTAGAAATGTTTTTTGTCTTAAAAATTTTAAGACTTCTATATTTAGAATGTTCTAAACACTTTATATAGTAATATAAATATATAAAGAAAAAACCAAAAAGAAAAAAGTGAAAAGTTGAAACTAAAAAATGAAATGTTGAAAACATATATTTCAAAAGGAAACTATTAATATATATCGAAAACCAGGTTGACCCGGGACGCTTCAAACCCGGTGGGTTGACCCGGTTTAATTTGACCCGTTTTTTACCCAACCCGTCGGGTTGACTCGTTTAAATCGACCCGATTTTCGATCGGAACGGTTCAACCGGTTGAACCACCCTGGTCGATTCGGGTTTCAAAACGTTATGTTTAATCCTCAAATCTTCAAACTTTTATTATTTTTCGTTGACAACTTTTAAACTTTTTTTTAACACAAAACGACATGTCGATATAAAATCATGTTGTTATGAACGGGGTACTCTCGTCTACTGTAAATGTAAACAGGCACAATAAAATGTTGATGGTAACATTTCTTATATATTATCACATCAAATGGATCAAGAGATGCACTATTTTGACGGAACTGAATTCAACATTATTTCTTAGTCATAAAACATTTATACATCTTAAATGGCACAATAAAAGACATTATTCGACGGTAGTTGCTTGTGACACGTTGATGTATAATTTAAGTAGTAAGACCAACAACCTCCTTGGCTATGGGCCGGGGTTATCTTGTGAGATGGCACACGTGAATCGAGCGAGGGGTTCTTGAAAGCCTGTGAACTACATAGATTGTTACGGCGTAATGTGAAATTGGTATAAAATATTACAATATTTCTTCAAATGCCTTATGTATTTGTCACTCTGAGATAAAATTCACGACCAGTCTTATCTATATTACTATATAAAGCATTTGGACATTTTATTTATAGAAGGCTTAAATTTTTCAGATTCATCACTTTCTAATTGTAAAATTAAGTAAAATTATAAAAATATTGAATTACGTAGATTGTTACGGCGTAATGTGAAATTGGTCTAAAATATTACAATATTTCTCCAAATGCCCCATGTATTTGTCACTCTGAGATAAAATTCACTATATTACTATATAAAGCATTTGGACAATTTATTTATAGAAGGCTTAAATTTTTCAGATTCATCACTTTCTAATTGTAAAATTAAGTAAAATTATAAAAATATTGAATTAGTCCTTGCTGGGAATCAAACCCAAATCTCGTGAGTGAGAGCCAAACATGCTAACCACTGAAACAACAATGATTCTTTGTTTGCTTTTTGCAAAACCATATATATAAACAACATTTGCATGTGAACTTTCTTTTATTTACATTTAGCCTATATAAAACACTAATATAACTATATTAGTCACTGTACAAAATGATTGTATTATACGAATGATCCATATCTCATATTAATTATTGAAACGAATCTTATATGTCAAAAAAGATTTTCAGATGATTTATAAAGTATGATAACGTGTAAACATATAAAGTATGAAGAAATGTAATCGAAAATCATTATCACAAAAAATTGTGATCGAAAAATATTGTTCACCAAAAATTTTGATAACAGGCTACCCGTCGCCGTAACGTGCGGGCACCCTGCTAGTAAAATATAAAGCATCATATGCCGTCTTTATCATTCGAAGAAAATACGTTATGATTTGGAAATAAACTTGTGATTTACCAATGGGAAGTGATTGGCACACTCATAAATTTGATTGGGACACGCAATGTATAAATAGTTAAAGCAGTTTATATTTACAATACAACTGTTGATTGCACATTTTGAAATGTCTCAATCAAATATGAGAGTGTGCAAATCACAAGGGACATATTTTTTTTGTACAACGACTTATATTAAAAGAAAAACTAGCAAGGAACAAGCAAATTACAAAGGCGAGTTTAACCAATTGTTTCAAATACTACAGATTCTACCTCTATACTTAAGCCAATATAAAAAAAAATGTTATCAAAATGTCACACTTCATCAAACATTGATAGTTGAAAGTGACGTTTCTTCTATAGCAAACACCCAACAAGTCGCAACAAAAATGACATACGCACGATCTTTAGACTCCTTTGAAGCGTTCCACGACATAATCCAATTATCCCCGTCCCCAATAGAGTTCAAAACCGGGATCTTCGAGCCGCTCCATAAAAAAATA
This sequence comes from Chrysanthemum seticuspe, assembly GCA_019973895.1. Classification (NCBI taxonomy): domain Eukaryota; kingdom Viridiplantae; phylum Streptophyta; class Magnoliopsida; order Asterales; family Asteraceae; genus Chrysanthemum; species Chrysanthemum seticuspe. The sequence goes on from BPTQ01000009.1 coordinate 239,145,917, forward strand.
AGCCTCCAAACATCTCAAGCCGTCTCACAAGAGAAGAATAGATGATCGATAGACTCCACTTGCTCGTTACAAATTGAACACATAATCGATTGAATATCCAATCCTCGAAAGGACAAATTTAAACGATGAGGAAACTTGTCAAAAAATAAACGCCACATAAATACATTTACTCTCCTCGGAATAGTCTTACAACATCTCGTACATGGAGACCTAGAAAGAAGCATGCTATCGTCGATATGGTGTCTCGCGCTATTCACTGAAAACTCACTATCGAGAGAAAGAGACCACATGCAAGCATCACCACCTAGAACCGCTTCCACATACCCGATCTCCTCTAAGAGACGGATGATATCAGCTTGCGACCTCCCAACATTGATCGGTCTAAGTTAATCCCACTTCCAAGACGCACTGGAAATGTGATCACGAACCAAGCAGTCTTTATTTTTCTTCAAATGGAACAACCTGTTAAAACTATTACAAAGAGGCGTATTTCCTAACCACGTATCTTTCCAAATAGAATCATATATCCGTCCCCCACCTTGTATTGAATATAACTTAAGGGACAAGACCACTCGAGTGAAGATAATTTATCGAGCCAACAATCCTAGCCCATAAACTTGACACCCACTTCTATCTATCCCCGCTTCGACCCTATGAATCGATTTGATCACTTTCACCTACAACGCATTAGGGTTCTTCAACAAACTCCATATCCACTTTAATAAGAGAGCACAATTGAAAGCTTTGAAACTTCCCACTCCTATACCTCCTTTGTCGAACGAATCTAAAACATTCGACCATTTGATCCACACAGACTTCTTACTCTATTGTCCGATCATAGTCGTTTGAGAGTCTTGCCCGAGCAGGAGGAGCATCCAATCCATACCTAGGTAGAGGAAGTTGACTTGCCGTATGCACTTCTGACTGACACAATCGACAGCTTAAGGAATAAATGTGCTTTAATACTTTCCAAGTTTTGCAATTGAAGTATAATGGGCGATATGTCCTACACTGTCTTTGTGGATTCCCACCGAATTCCAAATAGTCTTCTCTTTCTGTGCGACCTTTTTTATAGGCATCCTGCAGGCATGGTACTCCGTTTCCAGCAAGTTTGTGAAGGTCCAGCAATTTTGTCCTCAATAGGCACCCCCCCCCCCCCCCCCCCCCCAAATAAATAAATAAATAAATGAAATAAAATAATCACGCAAACTTTTGAGCACCTTTATTACTGTTTCAGGAACCTTAACTATAGACATATAATAAATTTCAATGCTCCCTAAAACCGGTTTGATAAGAGTAAGACAACCACTAATAGATAAAAGATTTGCTTTCCAACCTGATAATCTAGTTCACAATACTACTCATGTTAGATCATATAGGCAACCCAAGATATGTTAACGGGAGGAGACCAGCAATACATTCCGAACCCGCAACCATTTGAACAAGCTCATCCGAAGAAACGCCCGCCCCATATAAATTAAACTTATTAATGTTGATCTTGAGAGCAGAAGCAATATAGAAAACATGAAATTGTTCATAACCAGCTAGAACATTATTTTGTAGGTAGGCGGAGAATAACTATTTATGTCACGGTCCGGTGATGTACAAAATCTTAATAATGTGTTTAGTTGGCGAAAAATATTTTATCTTTTAAAAAACTGAAACGGGTTTTGAGAAACAATAATGACTAAACGGGTTTTTTTCTAAAAATTAATGACTAAACCGTCTATTGCAAATAATATAAAGGGTTTTTCTAACATGTGCCTCGGGGGCATATGTTAAGCACATAAAAAGGACGGCGGGACCTACGAAAAAGGACGTTCGGACCCACATATTTTATTTGAAAAGTGTATTTTTTGTGGGTCCGGACGTCCTTTTTCGTGGGTCCCGCCGTCCTTTTTGTGTGTTTAACATGTGCCCCCAGGCACATGTTAGAAAAATCCTAATATAAATAGACATCAGTGGCATGTGACAATCTTTTGAGACGGAAAGAGTACCGCATTCAGACAAAACTAATGATCTGCATCTAAGTGTCAAGCTTATTCGAGTATTTGTTGTAATTTGTTACAACTTAGCCACGAAAACAAGTGTTAATGTCATCATAATAGAATTGCTTGAAGAAAAAAAGAAAAAGAAAACTTTTCTAGTGAGGCCATCACGTACAAAATTTAACAGGGTTTCTTTATTTGGACATGCACAACGCTCCATAGGTTAACACTTTATATGCATATAAGGTAAATTTTACAATAACGAGGATAGTAAAAGTCGCGCGTCGCTGCGGACTTTTAGGGTCGTTTAGTTGGTGAAAAATTTCTTATTTTTCCAAAAAAAATTCATATGAAAAGGGAAAAATTAAAAAATCCGTTTAGTTACACTTTTTTCCAACAATTTTCAAAAAATATGAAATTCTTATTCTCTAAATTTTAAATACAAATTTGAAAAGCTCATTATGCTCTTCTCACTTTTTATATGTCCATTTTAATACGTTTTCATCTGTTTTTTACGTTTTAATCCGTTTTAATACGTTTCTTTACGTTGTCGTCCGTTTTCTTACATTTTCGTCATTTTTTTATTTGTTTTGTCTATTTTTTACGTTTTCACCCGTTATCTTACGTTTTCGTCCGTTTTTTTACGTTTTCGTCTGTTTTTTTACGTTTTCGTCTGTTATTTACGTTTTCATGCATTATTTTACGTTTTTCGTCTGTTTTTTACGTTTTTATCCGTTCTTTTTACTTTTTTGCCTTTTTTTTACATTTTCGTCCTTTCTTTTACGTTTTCATCCATTTTTTTACATTTTCGCCTATTTTTTACATTTACGTCCGTTCTTTACGTTTTCACCCGTTTTTTACGGTTTCGTACGTTTATTTACGATTTCTTCCGTTTTTATATGGATTTTAATGTTTTCGTCCATTATTTTAAGTTTTCGTCCGTTTTTTTCGTCCTTTCTTTTACGTTTTCGTCTGTTTTTTACGTTTTCACCATTTTTTTTACGTTTTCGTCCATTTGTTTACGTTTTCGTCCGTTTTTTTACATTTTGGCATTTTTTTACGTTTTCGTCAGTTTTTAACGTTTTCACCCGTATTTTTACGTTTTCGGCCGTTTTTTATGTTTTCGTCCGTTATTTTACGTTTTCGGCCGTTTTTTACCATTTCATATGTTTTTTTACGTTTTCGTCAGTTTTTTACGTTTTTGTCTGTTTACAGTATTTATGTTTTCGTCTATTTTTTATGTTTTCATCTGTTTTTTTTACATTTTCGTATGCTTTCTTACATTTTCGTTCATCTTTTTACCTTCTCGTCCTTTTTTTTAAGTTTTCATTCTTTTTTTACGTTTTTCGTCCATTTTTATATGATTTCGTAAGTTTTGTACGTTATTCTACGTAAGAAAACGGACAAAAACGTTAAAAATGGACAAAAACGTAGAAACAGACGAAAACGTAAAAAATGGATGAAAACATATTAAAAAAAAAAAAAAAAAAAACGGACGAAAACGTAAAAAATAGATGACAAAGTAAGAAAACAGACGAAAACGTAAGGAAAGGGGCTGAAACGTAAGAAAGCAGACGAAAACATAAAAAAACATACGAAAATGTAAAAAAGCGGACAAAAACATAAAAAAGGATGACAAAGTAAAAAAATGGACGAAAACAAAAAAAATGAACGAAAACATAATTAAACGGACGAAAACGTAAAAAACATATGAAAAGATAAAAAACAAAGGAAAACGTAAAAAAACAGACGAAAACGTAAAATAACATATGAAACGTAAAAAACGGACGAAAATGTAAAAAAAAGATGAAAACACAAAAAAAAGGCGAAAACGTAAAAAATGGCGAAAACGTAAAAAAACAGATGAAAACGTAAAAAAATCAGACAAAAACGTAAAATAACAGACGAAAACGTAAAATAACGGTTGAAAACGTAAAAAAACAGACGAAAACGTAAAAAACAGACGAAAACGTAAAAAACGTAATAAAATCGGATGAAACGTATGAAAATGGATAAAAAGAAATGATAACGTACAAAAATGAAAAAAAAAATGGATAAAACCGTATAAAAACGTATAAAATGGATAAAAAAGTACAAAGATCCAATATTGAAGAAAAAAGTTTATTTAAAAAAGAAAAATTGTTTGAAAAGAGCTTTATCTAAACATATTTTCATTTTTTGAAAAAGGAAAAATATAAATCTATTTAAACGGATTTTCAAAATTTTCAGCTCTTCTCTAGAGAAGAAAAGCAATTATTTCTCTAAGAATTTGGAAACAAAAAAACAAAAAAAATTTCACCAACTAAACGACCCCTTATTGTCTGATTATTTTGTTTCGAAAGTTATAAACTTTCAAAAAACTCGAATGAGAATTTTTTTTTTTTTTTTTTTTTTTTTTTTTTTTTTTTTAAATGGTTCACTAAGAATATATGCAACTTTGATTAATTATTTATTTACCTATAACTATATATTAAAGGTTTTGTTAACAAAAAATGTATGTGATAAACATTAATTATAGATATAAATTACCATATTAATAATCACGTTGTATTATTAGAATCTAATCTATAACTTGTAATTGCGATATGTTTAGAGATGCGTATGTTTTCGTGTAACCTTGTGATAACCACTTTATATATAATTTGAGTGTAACATGTGCAAATAATCTTCTTACATACAGTATTGTATAAAAGTCAATATGATTATAATAAACTCTTGAAGAAAATATAGTATTTTTACTAGTCTAGTATGTTATATTAAAACAAAGATGAACGTTTTCACTTGTAATTAGAGAGAACATGTGAATTTATTTCAAAGATTGTGTAACAAAACGCATATAACTAAAAAAAGAACGTCTTCAATATATTTTATATACCTTTTTGTTTTGTAGAAATGAAATGTGTAAAGTATCAGTTTTAACTATCGCTTAAATAAAAATAATATTTGCAATTTGTTTGCTAACAATGCAAACTTTTGGTAACATGGATACTCGAATGGTATCAACTAAACTTTGAAAAACCTTTTCAATGTCTGCTATAATGATGCTTTGCAACGGTAAATTTTTAAAAAATTAAAAAAGATTTATTTGTTTGAAATCAAAGTAAATTAAGATAAACCAACTGCTTAGCTCAGTTGGCCACTTGAGCTCTTTCTGAAGCTTGAGAGAGGTTTTACTCAGGGTTCGAGTCTCGTAAAAGACAAAAAAAATTCAGATTTTATTCCTAGTGCGAAGCCGTGAGTTCTAGGGGGTTTCCTTTCGCGGGTCTTTTCTAATGGTTCGGGTCTCGTAGCCTGCCCGTTAGGATGGTTTAACTTGATCGAGGTCGGATTTCAAGTGTGGTGCCGCTCTAAAAAAAAGTAAACTAAGATAATTGTTATAAAGCTTTTGTCATTTATATATAGTTAAAGGGGGTCATTTAAAATTTTAGAAAAAAATTACTTAACCAACCCTAGTTTAAGGGCTTTTTGCAAATTGTTAAAATTTGGAATGGGTTAATTTTTTGTGTATGTTGTGGAAGTTTTCAATTGGTCAAATGCAATTCAAATTACTAAATGCCCTCAACTCTAATGAACAAAAACAGTTAAATTTGGTCATATTGATAATGATAATGTTCCAAGAGCCATTATTATTCGGCCTTTTAATAAAAACATCTCATCAACCACTTATTTAATTGAACGACCAACCTCCACAATATGCAATTAATTCTATACGAGGCCATGCACCAACAAAACCCAAGTGTCGTGGAATGTACTTGTTATTTGTTATTTTTCATGTATCCGAAATTTGTTTATAGATTTCATTTATAAATGTAGAGACGAATACATACACATAAAAGACTTGTTACAAATAAAATGATAACCTTGTGATTCCAAATAAATCCATAAAAGTACTAGAGTAATACATTAGTTAACAAATTATAGCATCGTAAGCAAGTTATTTTATAGTTTCCAAAAATAATTACTTATATAGAAAGTTATATTTTTTGTTTCTCAAATTGGAAATAAATCTTCTTGGCCATCGTGCCGACGTGCCCCCACATTCAATAGTTTCTCACCAATAAAATATGACTTCTTCATTATTGGTTATGGTTCGATGTAAAGGAAGCATTAAACGTGATTGGTATAGTTCGTATATAACGTGAGTGTGACAATAAGATGGGAGTTTTGAAAGAATGTCGATATTTTCAAATTGGTATTTGTCATTTTCATGTTTTTTTTTTTTTTTTTTTTTTTTTTTTTTTTTTTCATGTTTCTTCTCTTTTCTTGAAACTAACTGCGTCAGTGTACAAAGTATGCAACCAACATTAAAAAGGCGCATATATCTTAGAAACGGAAAGATTTATGTACATGCAAATTATGTGCATGTCCGAACCAACCTTTGCTCAGCTTCGTCTAGAATAGGTAGAAAATCGACTAGTACAAAAATAGCAAACTTTAATCCTTCTTATGAAATGCCAATAGTTTGCTTGGTTAAGTTATGTATGTTTAGGTTTTCCAATTGTGTTATGAATATTCTATGTATGCCCTATAAACATGATTAATAATCTAGCGAAACTACTAAACATAAACACTAGCTTAAACAGATAGCATATTTTTATATAGGTACTTTAGTACTCGATCCGTAGTCAGAACCAAGTGTAATGAATGGTGCATACTGTCGTGTCTGACTAGCTTTTAAAATTATCGCATTCGCATTTTGGTTGAGTAGGTTTGTTGGCTTTACGTTAGATGTTATAAAACTTACTTGGACGAAAGCTTTTTTTTATATAGAAGACCAGCTTTTAACCTTTGTGCGTTTACTAGGATAATTTTCTTGTAAAACATGAGTTATACAATTTTATGTCGCGCGCCTAAAGCACAACAATCTTACAACTTCGCCAGGACACCCTTCTTTTACGTACGATAGTAATACCCATAGTCCATACTCAACCTCACAATTTGAATAAATTCCATAATTTTCCAAATGCTCCGTCATAAGATTTTCTTTTTATTATACAAAAGATTAGTATATGCTTCAATTCACAACAAAAACCAAACCTAATATAATTAAAACCTCACTTCAATTCATGAGTTGATATATACTGAACCAACACTAGGTACAAATACTAACAATTGTGAAAATAGTTACAGTTTATGTATAAAAAAGTAATCTTAATAGACATTCGTAAAATAAAAAGGTATCTAAAATTAATTAAGATGAAACTATTAAAATAAAACGTTTATGTGGAAATTGTACTGCGCGATTAAATTTGTAGATGTTCAGTTTTGTAACATTAACAACATCCATACAAAAATTCTAGTATGAAAATTAGTAGTAATTAGTTATGATATGATTTAAAGAAAATTCTTTGAAGGGTACAAAAAGTATGGTGGTGGTCATCATATGGTAAAAAAAATTATTATTTTTTAAATGCGAATGTGTGAATGTACGATTTCCTTTTTTTTGACACGTGTCACCGGCAACAAGTACAATTCCAATCATTTGTTGGCCCACATCCCATTTGTCTTATACCAGCAGATGTGTGAACGACGGATGTGCGAATGGCGATACAAAGGTAACATTGGAAACTAGCAAAATCTTCAAAGGTAAATCAAATCTTTTGATTTGATTTATCTTTTAAACTAGGCTTTTTTTTTTTTTTTTTTTTATTTTTTTTTTTTAACAAATTTTGCATTTGACACACATTAGTCAAATCCAAAATTCTTTCAATTTTTTTCATACCCATTGTAAGTTTTTTGACTTTTTTCTCTTAATTGGTTGTCGTTTAGGTTTATTTGTGTAATAAGCTCAGTAGGAAATTCTCAGTGTTGATGTGTTTGGTTTCATGGCAAAATGTGTGTTTGATTTATTTTTGTGTTTGGTTTATATGTGTGATAACCCCTCGTTTATTTTAGAGGGTGTTTGGATTAGCTTATTTTTTGGTGCTTATGGGCTTATTTGAATTTGAAAAAGCTCTTAAGTTATGTTTTTTTCAGGCTTATGAGATTATGAAATTGAGCTTATGGACTTAAATAAGTCCATAAGGCTAAGGTGATAAGCTGACAAGCTGAAAAAATGAACTTATGAGCTTTTTCATATTCAAATAAGCTCATAAATCCGGAAAAAAAAGCTAATCCAAACATCCCCTTAATAACCCATGTTTCGTTTTAATACACCTTGTGATAAATCTTGTTTCGTTTAAATAAGGTTTGTGCTTGTTAGGTGTTTGCTTGTAATAAGGTCATCCAAACACCTCTGATTTAGTTGTAATAAGGTCTTTGCTTGTTATGTGTTTGGTTGTCATAAGGCCATCCAAACACCCTAGCTTTAGCCGCTGAAATAAGCTTAAACTTAAAACACCCCTGAAATAAGCTCCCCTGTTTATGCGTCAAGTCATTAGTTTTTTGGCTTGAAAGTAGGTTCTGAAAGCGTAGCCAGGACATGTAGGGCTGACCATCTCGACCGTTTCGATCGGACTGACCGACAAAACCGACTGGACCGAACCGAAGGACCGGCGGTCCGGTCTCGGTCCCGATTTTTACCTTATTTCGGTCTCGGTCGGGTCCGGTCCGACCAAAAAACCAAAAATCTTGCCTATTTGGACCGGACCGACCGAAGATCGGTTCGGACCGACTACATTCGGTCTCGGTCTCGGTCCCGGGTTTTACCTTAATTCGGTCTTCGGTTTTGTCGATCCTGGACCGATGCTCACCCTTAAGGACATGTGTACAACTTAAGCCATATTAGTTTTGTGTAGCGATGACGGATAACTAATCAGCATAAGGATTGCAACATGTGGGTCAATAATCACTTGTAACTAAACACCCATCTAACTGGTATCCTACCAAGTTATGATTAACCCTAAGGTTTGCCCCTTGATGACACTAATGCTATCAGTTTCTCATTATGTAACAAAAAGGGGCAGGGGCCGAGTAAGTTTATCAGTTTATCTAAGGTTTTCCCATTGATGACACTATGGTTATAAATAGTAATAACAGTTGGTATCAGTGAAAATTCATCGGATAAGAGTCAGAAACAGACCTCGCCATATCCAATTAATTTGTTACCATCCATAAGAATGACCCTTGAGAACAACTTGCTCCATAGTACATATAGCTGGATATTAAAACGTGATCCTAATCCTAAAATTTGAGCATTTACAAGAAAATGTCATCCATGTGATTTATCCTGGCTTCCTCCTCTGTAAATTGTTGAAAGTCAGTTTGGTCATTCCACAAAAGCGATCCGACATTGCTGTAGAGATCTTGGCTCATGCTCGAATTATTAGACTTTGATACTTCATTGTTTGAATCCGCCATATTGATTGAAGTGTAGAAGTTTTTACCTCCATTAAAACTAAGTTCTTTGCCTCCATATTAGTCTTGTTATGTGTGTTTGGTTTTATTTCTTGAATTGCTTGTCTTTGTGGTATTGCTTGTTATATATAACTTTTTGTTTATTAATATAGGAATATGATGCAAAGGTTCACGTTTGAAGCAAATTGCATTAATTTCAATTGATTAAAGACATATTAGATAAAAATCGTCGTACACTGTTTTGGTCAACATGCTTTGGTCCATCGTTGGATTTAAATTACGTTGAGAACGAGGAGAGTCTTATACATTATATGCTTCAAAAGCAAATTAAGTCTGATGATGACCACTATGAGTTGCCACTAGTTTATGTTGTTAATGGACATCATCTTCATTTTGGACGCCATCAATTTCACCTGATAACTGGTTTTAAATTTGGATTGCCTAGTTTCCGTAAGTTTAGAAGTGGTGATATAATATTTTGTGACCGTGTATTTCCTTAGAAGGTTGGTGAGAATTTAAAAGGCACAGATCTTCTATGTTTTTATTGAGGATGAAGAGCTTTTTACCAAACTATCTGATGAAGACACAATCCGAGTTTGCCTTTTGTTATCGCTTGAGGTCATATTTATGGGGCGTGACCTGTTATCTGTGGTGGATGATACATATCTTAGGATGGTTGAGAACTTTGAAGACTGGAATGACTTTCCTTGGGGGGAACTCATTTAGAGACAGTTGTACGATGCCATTAGAAATATCAACTCAAATCAGAAGGTGGAATATTCGTTGGCCGAATTTATTTTATGTTTCAAGGTTAGAATTATTACACACATTCTTTTAATAAGTTAGCTTGTATCTTGATATTATAAGCATGACTAAAATTTGTTTTTAACTTGAATTTTATTATTATTATTTTTTTTGAAATATGGATTTTAGAGTCTTCTACACTGAGCTGGCTTTGTTGAAGTAAGGACCTCGATGTTATCCCAAGAGCACTTTCATGATCTAAGAAGGTTGCTTTTCAAAAATGGGAGTATTTCGGGCATCTTTTTACCGAGGAAAGTGTTTAAAGATAACATCTTTTTTTAAATGTAAGATAGAAAGGTATACTAGTTGATTATGAATATAGTTACTCGCTTATCCCACTTTCTGTTTGTATTTTTGTTAGGCAAAAGAAACAAACTATGATCTATATCCGAAGAGAGCTGAGACTGATTCAGAATGGTACACAGGAGGCATTAGGTTTTTTAACTAGTATGCACCGAGACCCGCACATGTTGCCCATGGAGGGCTTGTTGATGTTACCTGCAAAGGTCAATAGTTGGAGAGCACGAGTCTACAAACTTGAAACATTATTCAGGTTTGTTTTATAAGCATAGTTTTATAAAATTTGGATTGGTCTTTTTTAATTGCTCACTGATTAGGAAATTTTCCCTCACTGAATCATGTTTTATGTTTTGAGGAGGTGTTTTGATTAGCTTATTTGCTAATCCAAACACCCCGTAATTCGTACTTTAAATGTTTACTGTTAAATATTTAAGAGTTTAGTCACTGATTCATGTTCTTGATCTTTTGTATTATGACTATTATCCAATATATTACTAGAAAAAAAAGGGTGAATTGCACAAAGTTGAGCAGAAAGTGCACAAAGCACTGGAAATCCTGTTTATAACTATATATAAAAAATTTGGTAAAAATAATTTTCAAAAAAAAAATTCGAAAAAAAAAATTTCGAAATTTTTTTTTCGAAAAATCTTTTCTTTAAAAAAAATTTTCGAAATTTTTTAGGAATTTTTTGAAAAAATTTTCAAATTTTTTTGGAAAATGTTTCAAATAGTTGGTTAACTATATTAGCCATTAGATCAAAACTAAAGAAGGATAAAATGAGTGGCTATGATTAGTTCTCACATTCCCACCATATTTAGTGTTCTCACATGAATGCGCCCCTATATATATATATATATATATAGACTTGGGTTATTATGAAAAGATGTTTAAAATGAAAAGAATGGGAAGCCACCACAATGCGCCATGTGTCCCATCTTCACCCCTCCCTTTTTTTTACTCTCAAGGGCATTGTGGTAATTTCACCACAAAATAAAAGGTATATAAGGTTTTTCTTCTCTGTTTTTCACGTTTCTTTCATCTCAACTTCTTCTGCTCCTCTGAAACGACGATCTCCACCACCGTCCTTCTCCTCTGAAACCACCGTGATCTGCACCACCGTCCTTCTCCTCTGTCATCACGACCGTCCTTCAACAATAACGAGTTCATCTTCACCGTGATCTTCACCGTGATCAACAATGAATACCGTTTGTTTATCTTCAAGCAATAACGAGTGTTCTTCTTCAATCAATAACGAGTGTTCATCATCATCATCAATGAATATTGATAGTAAGATTTTAATTTTTATATTTTTTCTTTTTATTATTTTTAATTTAATTTTGATATACTTTTTCTTATTATGTTTATGATTTTTAACTGATTATACTAGTAGTAGTTTCTGTTGATAAATTTGTATTTTGATTGATGCACAGCTGGTGTTTGATGTTTAGTTATAATTATGCTGCAGTTGAAATATAACTATGCTGCAGTAGACATATGAGTATACGAATTATTAACTTAAGAGTTTGATTTTTAGTTACATATAGGTATATGATGCACTAGTTGTTAGACTTAGAAGAATAATTATCTAATTATGATGTATTATTATGATGCAGTAGTTTTAAGAATATGATGATTAGATATATAAGTATTATTTAGTAGTTTGTGTTGTAGATTATAATATTATGATGTAGTAGTTTTAAGAGTAGTTATAAGTTTATGATGCAGTACATTAGGTCTATGATTCATTAGTTTTAAGACTCTGATGAATACTACTTTAGATTTATAAGATTATGATGCATTAGTTTTAAGATTAGTTATAAGTTTATGATGCATTACATATTGTATTATGATGCATTACATATTGTATTACTAATTTTTAGACTATGAAGAATAGATATGTAAGTATGATCTAGTAGATTATAATATTATGATTTTGTAGTTTTTAGATTAGTTATAAGTTTATGATGCATTACATATTGTATTATGATGCAGTAGTTTTAAGAATTAGATGAATAGATATATAAGTATGATGTAGTAGTTTTAAGATTAGTTATAAGTTTATGATGCAGTATATTAGGTCTATGATGCATTAGTTTTAAGACTGATGAATACTACTTAAGAATTGAAACATACTTGCTCAATCTATGATTAATGAAAGCTTAATGTATTATTAATGGTTAATTATTGTTATATTTAGTTACAAATGATAGACTTTAGAAGCTATGAATAAGGTACTTGAAAGATGTAGTGCCATTCTTTTCATTTTAAAATTATAACTGTGGATATGTACCAATAATTGAGGGGTGATTATTCTAATCTTAAAGATGCAGAGATGGTTATTGATGTTAATGTAGATGGAAGTAGGAATGAGGAAGGATTCACGATGGCTACTAGTAACAAAACACTGCTAGTCATTGCACATTTGAATTGGTTTAGTATGGTATGCACACACATATGATAGTCATAGGATTATATAGGATTAGTGTAGGGGATATGGTCATGGTTTTAAGATTTGTTATAAGTTTATGATGCAGTACATATTATATTATGATGCAGTACATATTAGATTATGATGCAATATTTTTTAGTATATGCAGTAGTAGTTTTAAGATTAGTTATAAGTTTATGATGCAGTACATATTATATTATGATGCAGTACATATTAGATTATGATGCAATTGATTAGTACACTGCAGTATATTTATATGAGTAGGATTACTAGTGTTTTAGGAGTATTCTCAGTTTTTATATGTGTATGCTTCGATTGTGTTTGATGTTTAGTATAAATATGAATATGATTATTAGACTTTTAGTAGATGGTCGCAATAGATTCATGTCTATATGAATCATTAACTCAAAATGTTTGATGCAGTATATTTAGGATTATGTATTTTTGATTACTATATAATTATGATTTAGTAATTTTTTGCAGTAGATTTTAATATTATGATGCATTAGTTTTACACATATCTTAACTTAAACTCATATGCCACAAAGAAGTCTCTGCTGCATTAATACATTAATACATTTGGATAGATAGCACATAAACACACATTAAAACAGTTTTCGACAACTAAAAAACTAATATGATACTAAAAACATAAATGACCATCATCATAAACTACTTTTTAGTTCCAGAGCTCTCTCCCTTGCTTTTCTTATTTGCTTTGAGTCGTTGAAACAGATTTTCAAGACTACTAATCCTATTTTCCAAATTATAAATATCTTCAAATAATGTAGGATTATTCACTTGTTGCTCCACTTCGTTTTTATCATCTTCCTCAGTTTGTTGCACCACCTCGCTTTGCTGCATCACCTCACTTTGAACCTCTTCCTCCACCTCATTTTGCTGCACTATCTGACCTTGCTGCACCATTTCACCTTGCTGCACCACCTCGCTTTCAGCCTCCTCCTCATTCTCTAGATCTTCCTCATCTTCATCTTCTTCCTCCTCTTCCCCATCAAGTCCATAAATCTCATCCCAGTAGAAGTCTTGGCGACGCAGCCAAGTAAGGATATTTGTCCTCATCCACACACTCACTTGCCTATATGAACCATATTCTGACATTGGTTCTTCGCCAAAAGCATCTAACACTGCGTCAAAAAGCAAATAGTTGTTTAAGACAAACTCATACTCTTCTTCATCATTTTGAAAGTTTCCATTTGGTGCTGCCATTGTTATTGAGTGAGAATAAGAGAGAATAAAGTGAGTGTGTGTGATAATTACAGAGCAGAAAATAGGAAAATTTTATGTAGTAGGATATGGAGTAGAGAGTACATTATATAAGTAGTAACAAGAATCTTATCTTTTACATTGTGTTGTACTTGAGTGAGAATAAAATATTGTCTCAAAGAATACTGTCAAAAAGTAAAATATATTAGCAGTACCAAGACTTATCCTTTACACTGTGTAAAGATTCTTATATTATCTTTTACACTGTCAAAAAGTAAAATGTGATTTATAATTTGTATGTTCAGACATTTAAATGGCAATGTTTTATAATTTAGATGTTTCAGACATTTAAGTGTTTAGGGACTGAGCAGATTGGACTTAAATCAGTTAAAAGTGTTGTGAGACATAAGTTTGTAACTAGTGAAGCAAATAGATATTTATTTGATTGCTAATGCTAACTGAAAACGATAGTGTCAGTTTTTAAAAATAATAGTATCGCTAGCGATGCACTATTTTATATATGTGATGCACTATTTTTTCACATTCTTTTTGTTAAACATACAGGTGCAGATGTTGAAACTGTTCGAATTAGAGATCATGTTGGTTTTTATGTTTGTGGAAAAGATGGAAGTAGAACTTGGTATCCTGATTGCCTTGAAAAACCTATAGAAGGATGTCAGTTTATTTCAATAGATCAGGCCTATAATTTTTATGTGGCGTATGGTAAAAAGGGCGGTTTTGACTGTAGAAGAGGTGGCCAGTACAAGGCAAAAGGTTTTTCAGATGCAACGTTGAAGTATTTCTATTGTTCTAGACAAGGGTTAAATGAAGATTCTAATGGTAAATCTGGTGATTCTGTTACTGATAATGATATAAGTGGATAAAGTGAAATCAGTGATGATTCGTATAGGTTTGGTGATGTTAATAAAAAGCAAACTAGGAAGAGGACTTCATTTAGGTGTGGTTGTTCAGCATCACTCACAATTAATAAAAAAGGAAACATTTATGAAGTTACGAAGTTTGAAGATGGACATAACCACCCGCTAGTAGCTGAAAAAGATATGATTTTTTTGAAAAATTCAAGGAAGATGGGTTATACAAAGCAACATTTTCTTTACCAAGTTTCAAATGCAAATTTTGGTCCTGATGTTGGGTTTAGATTGATGAAACAAGTCTATGGTGGCTTTGACAGAGTTGGAACAACAGTTATTGATTGTAAGAATCAGAAGAAGAAAATTAGTGTTTTTATTGGGGATCGAGATGCTCAAATGGCTGTTGAGAAGTTGTTGAGTCGAAAACTTCATTCTCCTGGTTTCTATGTTAATTATTATAAAGGTGATGCGTAAATTCTTTAGTTCATTAAATTTTTAATATATGTTTGCATCATAGTTATTTTTTTATGTGCATCATAGTGTCAATATTTGGTGCATCATATTATTAAATTTTTAATATCTGTTGCATCATAGTTATATTGTAGGTGCATCACTTTTATAATTATTGGTGTATTGTATTGTCAATATATGGTGCATCACATTATTAAGTTCACATTTATTATAGTTTAATTTTTTTTTTGTTTTTAGGTGATGATGATAAGTTGGTTGGGCTTTTTTGGGCTGATGAAGAAGCTATTAAAGACTATGCTTCTTTTGGTGATATAGTTTCTTTTGATGCGACATTTCGATCAAACAAGTATAATCTTTTTGCTTATGATAAATAATATTTTAAATATATTTCTATTTTAAAGAGATTTTGATTAAATAAGTATA
>BPTQ01000009.1:239161843-239265969 GCA_019973895.1 Chrysanthemum seticuspe
AGAATGAATAAGAAGAACTATAACCGCAAATCCGAGATGCACCAACCTAAATTAGATGCATCCCTATAATCTTAGATGTATTATAACGCACCATAATGTGTTTTCTAGCTTTTAATCAGATGCATATACGCAAATTAGATGCATTTCATGATTTCTCTTGTTTTTTGTTCCTCTGCACGTGTCGAAATCATGAAAATAAATTTGCACCATCTATACATCAAATTAACTTTCGAAACTCAAGATGTTGCATCTATATGAATAGAAATGCATCTAATGCAAGTCGTTGCGTCTCAAATACGTGGTTTTGGTCACTTCTCACCACTTCTTATTTTAATTTACTTCTCACTGGATCCCTACTTTATATATATATATATATATATATATATATATATATATATATATATATATATATATATATATATATATATATATATATATATATATATATATATATATATACGTTAAAATGAATTATCGAAATAAAAATACTTGTTATACACTTTAAATGGTCAAATTACTCATTTTTACGAAGTTGTGATGAATTTATAAGTTTTCTAAACCTTTTCCTGAATTTACACTTTTTACCCTCAAGTTTAAAAATATACAAGTTTAGTCCCTCAACTTTGAGAAAATGACAATTTCTACCCCGAAACTCTTTTTACTCAAAATTTTCCAGAAATGACAGTTTCAGTCCCTACATGAAACTGTTTTGCAAAAGTATCCCAAAATTACATTTTTACACATTCGGTCCCCCAAGTTTCCAACTTTACAATTTTAACCCAAAAGTTAATATTTTACTTTTATAACTAGTTTGCCATTATTACAAAACGGGGTCCTTGGACTTTTCCCATGCATGTGTAATTCATACATATATCCCATTTATCTTTCGAAACTTTGCAAAACTTAACCTATACTTTTCATGCAATCAAAAATACGTAAAACATACCCTTTTAGTTTCGAAAACTTTACATTTTCTACCTTATGTTCGCAAGTTTTGCATCCGACATCCAAAATACCATTTCAATTTACAAAACTCATTTGTTTTCCTCTAAAACTTAGTTCTAGCTTATTATTAGCTTAATGTGATCTTATAGCTTTTTACTTATCACTTTGGGCTGGTTAAATGAGCATTGGGCTTCGTTTTCCCACGTATTGGGCCTTGAGGCCCATACGGTTTTGATGAGTTTTAGCAAACGAACGAGGCGTTTGGGAAGATTTTATAGGAGTCTCTAGTTGTTTTTATTAGGTTACATGTTCACTTTAGTGCTCGTGTGTTATTCCTTGTGCAAGAGTGAGTGTCGAGTGAGTTTTTAGTATATGTTATACGTGACTTACAAAATAAAGTATTGTGCCTAGGGTGTGTTAAATGTTTAACGTGTGACATATATATGTACTAGAGTGAAAACAAAAGAAGAATCGAGATAGGTTTCAAGGACTTACTACACTCGTAGTGAGTGGAGATGAAAGCAACGAAATGAGCGAGTAGGAATGATATCGAGACCCTTGTTCTCCTTATATCCCAAGACAAACTTACCCAAGCTTATCCTATTTCCCTTGTTTTGTTACTCTTTTTCTTTCCCTTCCTATTTCCCTCGAAGCAAGCTCCCACAGTGGACAATTTTATACTTAGTGTTTTTGTGATACTTTGAGTGGCTTGGTGAGATTTTTCTAAGTGTTTCAGGGTAGTCTTATATAAGAAAGACAAGTATGGCTTTGGGTTTATAATATACAAAATCTTCCAAGTTCCAAGTAAAGTTGTGATAGTTTTTGTTTGATTTTGGCATGCTACCACATTCGGCTGATTATATGGGCATGGGGGGAGTGTTGTCGAGTCTAGTCTAGCTTGAGAAACATATTACCCATTGGGTTACAAAGTCAAATGAGGTGGGCAAGTGTTTAGGGTAATATAAAAAGATGTTAGGGTGGCTAATGAGTATAGTTTTGTCCCTTTTTATCCACACACACAAGTAAGCTTATGAGACCAAGGGAGATGTACTTCTTCTTGGCATGTGTTTTGCTCGACCGGTTACAAAAAGAGAAGAAAAACAAATATTGAAACTTGACAACATCTTGGGGTGGTGTTGGGCTAGTAGCAGCGAGGCCCAAAGGAGAGTAATGGGTGGGCTTGGGTCGAATGTGAGGTGAGTTAGGCTTGGATCGGATTAAAAACAAAGCCCAAGGAAAATATAGGGGTGAGTTGGCTTCGGGTTGAGGCCTAATGTTAAATGTGTGGGTGTTGGGCTTTTAGGCCCGGTCCAAAATAATTACTCCCTCCGTCTCAAAATAATTGTCCTCTTTTGACTTTTTAATGTCTTTCTTTATCAACTTTAATCTTTAATATTTTTGTTTGTGTTATACAATACTTGATGAAAATCATATCAATGGAAAATACATTTTAAAACCAATCTATTCATATAATTTATATAAACTATTATATAACACAAACGAAAATATTTAAGATCAACGTTAAAAAAATAAGACTTTAAAAAGTCAAAAGAAGACAATTATTTTGGGACGGAGGTAGTATAATTTATTTTTATTTATTATGTAGTTTTATATAATTTTATATATATTTTTTAAATATTTAAGGATATCGGGATCGAGGGGAATCTTGTTCGGATCATAACGGTAAAATTTTGGAACGCTAGAGTCGCGTTGATCATGCATATGCCAAATGATATGCAAATATTATGAGTGGAAAATTTCATGATGTTCTAAGTCGTGCTTTATTCCTGATTAAGATGTTAATTACAATGAAATTTTTCGGGAGCTTACAATTTCATATTGCAACCACTTAACTAAAATAATAATAATAATTTTGTGGGGATGCACAAAGGAGGAGGATGCGCAAAACCTTTTGCTTGCACTTGTCTATGTGTCACTATATCAACCATTTAGAAGTGTATGCACAAAGTTGAGGATGCGCAAAGGAGAGGGATGAACAAGTTAATTTGTGCGCACAGATGATGTGTCACTTTCTGGGATGCGCAAGACGTTTTGCTTGCACATGTATGTGTGTCACTATATCAACCATTCAGAAGTTGATGCAAAGTAGGGAATGCGCAAAAGATGAGATGTGCATGTTAACTTGCGCATTGTGTAATTTTTGTTCAGAGACTCAAAAAGTCGTATTTAGTAAAATGATTATCAAAGTGTCGAGTATGAAAATGGTTATCAAAATGGTTAAGCAAATAATACTAATAATACTAGAGAATTGATCCATTAAGAAGAAAAAAAAAAAAAAGAATGAAAAATGTTTTGAGCCACACATTTCAAATGAAGAAAGATGATTTTATGAGAGACGCATATCTTTTTGTAGATGCATCTGAAATATGCGACTATTGTTATTTCTAATCCTTCTCATTTTACTTTTATTTTTTATTTGATACTTATTAAATATTATTTACCTAAAGGGTATGACTTTCCCCATTTAGTAAACAATTTTTTGGTACTTTATAAAGTGGACGGTATACTTGGACATCTCTAATGCGAGCGTGATAATGACATTGTTTTCCTTAAATTAGTCACTAAAAAGTTTTGTGATTTTAGCAAAAGCTTTTCTCTTTTAAGGACGTATTTGACCATGTTCAAGTCTTCTAAGAATGACATGGTCAAATATCTCACTCACACCATTAATTATTTATATTATAAAAATTCTTAGCAAAAAATTATGCGTTGGAAGCTAGTAATGGTGCAAATGAATAGGTAACAACTGATATATGGTCCAATAGTATGATGAATCTCTGTAACAAACATCAAGTTTTAATTTGAAGTACATTTATAAATAACGGTTAATGTATAATGTATTAACTTGTTGGCTAAAGATTTCACATTCGAGTTTGGATCAATGTTTTAAAAATCGGTTTTTTAATTGACCCAGTCGAGTCACCGGGCACCGGTTCGACCGGTTCGACCGCCGGGTCAACCCAGTTTTTCATTTTTTATTATTTTATTTTTTTCGACCGGTTCGACCGCCGGGTCTAACCGGGTCAACCCGGTTTTCATAAAAAATTTTTTGAAAAAAACCAAACCCGGTCGGGTTTCATGACTCGAGTCACTCAAAACCCGGCGGGTCTAACCGGTTGACCCGGTTTTAGAAACCCGGGTTTTTTTGACCCGTTTTAGTGGCCGGGTACCGGTCCGACCAGTTGAACCGGCCAAGTCGACCCGGGTTTGAAAACATTGGTTTGGATCCTTTGCACAGGTTCCAAAATATATCTTTCACTTCAACTAATTTTTAATCCAAGTTGTTACTTTTTTTAGCAACTCATTAAAAAATCTTCAAAATATGAAATAAGACTTTACGAGATATTTTTCGAACATTTAATAAAAATGTCGATAGACGACTTTACGAGATATTTTTCGAACATTTAATAAAAATGTCGATAGACTATTTGATACAATGTTTGATGATTCATCTAAAAATTGAATAACACATACAAAGGTCTTGCTGTTTCCACATGGCATCTTTTAAGTGGGACATTATATAGGGAAAAATGACAACTTAAATAGAATTTTAATGTAGGGAGATGATACTCACACCACATTTTTTGATTCATTCACCATCATTTATGCATTGCAGTATTGTACAGTACAATACTGTAATGTATAAATAGTGGTGAATGAATCAAAAAATATGATGTAAGTATCAATTCCCTTTAATGTATGGTTGAAGGAGAAATTATGAAGGGCAGACAAAGTCAGTCATCATGGTACTATGGCAGCCTATATTAATTGAACATAGTACTTTCATTAGTATATGCATAATGCATAATAGTATCTTCTAAAATTGGGAAATTATTAGGCTGAACACAGAGGCAAACTAGTTAATTTGTGCCACATCAGCTTTCTCTTTCCGACGACCTAGTTGTCACAGTGATGACCTAGTTAATTAATTATTATTTTTTTATTTTTTATTATAATTATATTTTTAAATATTTCAAGTCACCCTTATCTTTATCATTTGATAAATAATGTTACAACCCAAACCGATCATGTGGTTTACTACTCCGTACTTTACTTGTCCAAACACATAAACACAAACCAATACTCTCTCACCTATCATCGATGTGTTCATCACCACCGGCCACTGTCACGACCTGAAGTCTCCGACACCATCACTGGCCGCCACAAAACCACATATTTACCATGTAAACACCAGATCCTAAATGCCCAATACACAAATAAAACCGGTTCTTGGGTTATTTGCGTATCAAGATTGACTAAATTAGATAGATGGCTTGAAGATTAGACAAGTGGTGAAAGACTACTTGGAAGGCACCGTTTTCGTTTCATGGTGGATTATTTTGAGTTATCGAAACAAGCCGCTATTCTCGTCTGATGTTCCTACAAAGGCGTCTGTATTTGATCTTTTTGTTCATCACTTTTTCGTTTGGTATAATGCTAGAGTTAGGAGAAATTTTAATTGGGTAGGTTGGCTTCAATGCCCTTTGAGTGCTCTTATGTAATTTTGTTTGAGTTTTAGCTCTTTCCTAGGCTCTTTAATAAAATCGCCATTCAAAAAAATACAAGTCTAAAATGATTCTACATAATCAAATGGGAACTGACGTACAAGGAGATCCTATATGCGATATTCTTAGGGCATGTCGCATGCCACATAGGAGCTTAGGATAATCATAGCTCATCGTTGAATTTGTCTGGAGCGGTAAGACTACATACGGTCTCGGAAACAATTTTGTTATCGGCTCTATCACTAGTACTGCTAAAATTGTATATGTAACGAAAAAAAAGTTTCTTAATATTAGTTCTTAATATAAAACAATAAGCGCAATCGCACTTACCATCATTGTTACCACAAATCACCACCGCCCTTACCGTCGATACCAGCTATAACTATGGTTTTCTAAATATCAAGACAGGTTCTATGAGCTTTTGTCGAGTAACTCGAACTTAAATCAAACTCGTTCGAGGCGAGCTTTATCTCGAGCCTCGAGCTTGATCCCAGAAACTAAGCGCAAAATGTTTAACAAGTCGAACTTGAGCTTATATATGCTCGACTCAAATTACTATAGTTTTTTGAGCTTTTAAGAAATATATATGTATATATGTTTTTTCATAAATGTATATTTCAAAGGCTTAAATGTTTTGAGCCGAGCTTGATGTGAATTAAAATTTCATCTTATATTTCAATTTTTGCGGTTTTAGCAGCACATTATGAATAAATCAAGTTTTTCGAGCCGAACATAACAGTCAATTCAAGTCCAGTCTGCCAAACTATGACATCGATGCAACTTATTTACACCCCTAATCATGGATAATCATAGATACACTGCCCAAATTTTGAGATATCAATCCTTAATAATAAGCAAGATAAAGTTCTAAGCATATATAACATAAACAAATGCAATGCCAAAAAAATAGAAGCATGTAAGATACAATGAGTGAAGCAACCATTCTCTCATTCAAATAATGTCCTTGAATAACAAAGCTTTTTTACCTCAGCTCTCAACTTATTTGATCAATTCCATTACACTTATCTATCCATTTTCATTCTTCATATGATATGCAACGAAAATCATTCCAGTTTCCCTTGACCCGTCATTTAAACGGTGTATATATAAAAAGAAATAACGCAAAGATTATTTTGGAAATCACAAGCAAGGGAAACATGTTGAATCATTAGATCACTAGCTGGTTCATATGAGGTTTTCTCTCAAACCATGTTTTCCGGAACCAGGCCTGTTTTCTACCAAGTTGATGTTCCAAAAGTTAATCACACACTCAGTTCAGCAGAATAAATATGATCAAAGTTTAAAAGCAATTTTGCTTCGAGAGCTACATTCCAATGTAAATTAACTCAACAAAACTGTGAAGGGTTTGTTAGCTTGTACAAAAGCAGGAAAGTCAGTTGAAATGAGAGAAGTTGAAGTTT
Organism: Chrysanthemum seticuspe; assembly: GCA_019973895.1. NCBI lineage: Eukaryota > Viridiplantae > Streptophyta > Magnoliopsida > Asterales > Asteraceae > Chrysanthemum > Chrysanthemum seticuspe. The sequence continues at coordinate 239,168,736 of BPTQ01000009.1, forward strand.
GGTAATGTTATCTCAGTGTAGTTATCTGATATCAATCAATACCCAAGCCGGAGATGTGTTCATATGTTCCCTGTAAAACATCAACATACCAACATTAATGACTATCCGTAACATTTTACAATCTATACACGACACCAAAATTATTAATTTTCCACTACATAATATTTGGTACCATCTGTATCCTTTTTCCTGTAAAACTTTTAAAGCTAAAGTCACCTAATTGGTACGTTGATATTATCCAAAAAGAAATTAGTCAAGTAGATTTGCATATTTCAAACCTCCTCATTTGTAGTAAACTACAATGCTTCAGTATATTTAGAGCAGTGTTCATTGTACAATAAAAATCCAGGTATCATGATTTAAAATGTATGTTGTTCTTTGGTGTTAAGCTATGAAATCAAACAGTACACTATTTGTAGGCTTTGTAGACCATCTGTCACTAAGAGCCATTTGCTTGAACATTTACAAGCTTATGGTGTATGAAATTAGATCATTTACAAATTATTAACTTTGGTTAGAGGTAGCGAAACAAGTGGGTTGGGCAACAAGTCAAATTGGTAAATTTCACAGGCCTAAACAGTTCAGGGTGTCTTGAGCTGAATGACTTTTCTCCAAAAAAATTGTGTCAACCATGGTCAAAACAGTTTGTTAAAACAATAATGACCTAACTTCTTGTATTAATTTCTTGGACGTGTTTACACATATGACCTGCTTCCTCTTAATTAGGTAAATGGGTCAATATTGCCGCCTCTATAACAATAATGACCTACAATCAATCATTGTTGCCTACAGTGACTTTTTTAAAGCAACTAGGTCAAGCATGGAAGTTATAGATCAGAGCGAGTTGTGTCAAGAAATATTTTCTAGCTTAAACTCGTTCTCTTATCTCACTATTAATATAGCAAAAAAATGACAATAACAAGATTGCAGAAAAAAATAAAGCAACTCACGGCGTAGTCATCATGGACACGCCAGATGGCCTCTCCCAGCAGGTTTGCTACCGATAAGATAGTCAGTTGTGGAAAAATATTATCCTCAGACACTGGAACTGTATTTGTTACGATCACCTCTTGAAAAAGACCGCTTGACAATCTCTCAATAGCGGGAGGGCTGCATTAAGCAGAATTTATTATGTTTTTTGAGACACGAAGACATAAGAAATTGCAGACCCACAAAGTTCAACGTACCTAAAAACAGCATGTGTGCAGCATGCATAAACTTCCCTTGCACCTTCTTGATGCAACAATGCTGCTCCTTTAGAGATGGTACCTGTAATTCAATAACCAATAGAGTGCATCCCAAACAACGGTTAAGAACCAGCATTATCAAATAATAAAAGATAGAGTCCAAATAGGTATTCAGGTCAGCACGAGCGCTCTTGGGTTGAAGTTCAATTCATGAGAAGTCTAGTAGGCTCAGCCTTAGTTTACCAAAAGCTTGAGCCTCTCGGTTCATCTGGGCTTCTAAAAGCTTTGGTTGGGCTCTTCATATAACATAATAAACAAACCCTATGAATATTATGGACAACTAAAAGTGTGCTAAGAGCTACAAGTAGTAAAATTCAAGAAAGGAGATTCTAAAGTTTTGCTGGTGAGACAAAAGTTGGAGGAAAAACTTGATATGTAAATATAAACAGAAGTGTTATAGGTTTCTATTTATATGCAGGTTTTAATTTAATCGTTTCTTTCTTTCATAACATTTATTAGGATGTGCCGACAATGCAAGATACAAATGCAGAAGGCAAAATCTTAATTATTTTAGAGGATGTAGATAAAAAAAACCGAATCTGAACTTATGTACATATTAAGATAACACAATATCCACCCCATTATACCCCTACACTTTACGTTTTACAGCTTGCTCTCTACAATTAAACCTGACAACATCAGAACCAAGAAGGCTTTTCTTAAGTATTTATGTTAAATCGTCCAAGGCCAATCATTTTATATCACTATTGCCTTGTGTTATTTCTTCCAAGTTAAGGCAAAGCGATTTAATAGTTCAACATGAATTAGTATAATAAAATGAGCAATAAATTAGGTAAGAGAGAATTATCACCAGCAGTGTCGATCATGTCATCCACCATCACTGCTACTTTACCCTTCACATCACCAATCAAATTCATTACCTGCAACATTATACTAGATATATCAGGGGCCCAAAAAGACACGAGAGTGAAACAATACACTTCAAGAATTATCAACAAAATAGTATATGCAGAGTGAAAATACTCGTCACTATGAAAAAAAAAACCAATATAACTGGAAGCGTACGATTACAGAATACATCAGAAGTCATTACCTCTGCAACGTTGTGTCCATGACGCCGCTTATCAACAATGGCCAATGGTGCATCAGATAATTTCTTCGCAAAAGCACGGGCTCTAGCGACCCCACCAACATCTGGGGAGACGACTACTAAATCCTCAACAGAAATGGTCTTGCTGGCAAGGTAATCAAGTATGACCGGCTATTTATGCATATTGAACAAATTAGACCGAGTAATGGAAGAAAATACGTACAAAAAAGATATTTAACCACCATAATTCGTCATCTATATACTAAACACCAAAAAGCTCTAATTCGTATAATGAGACTTGATCAGAATCTATAAACCCGGAAATAACTACAGGACTGGCCTAACAGATTATGTCTTATTACCTGACCATGTATGTGATTAACTGGAATGTCAAAATAGCCTTGAGATTGCCCAGAATGAAGATCACAAGCAAGAACACGGTCTGCCCCAGCTACAGTTATAACGTTTGCAACAAGTTTAGCTGCAATTGATTCCCGCCCTTGAGTCTGAACCATCAGTGGAAGTATATTAATATGACTATTTAAATCATCAGAACCAAACACAATGACCCCATTCTGTTATATTAAGCAGATTGAAACAGTATTTCATAAACACAATAATGGGTAAGTAACAAATGTCCATTTAGCCAAGATTATCCTGCAAGTAACAGCAAACCTTTGAAGAAACTCTTGTCCGAATACAAATCTAGTGACTATTTATTTGTTTTTTCTCTCGACCATACTTATTCCACACATACGGACTTTAAGGCCATGTTGAAGTGAAAGACAGATGAAGCAAAGGACAAGAAATCAGTATATCATCGAATGACAGTATGACACCATGATTATAAGATAGTGATCAATAAACTACATGCAACTGCGAAGTGTGAAGTACTACATGAATTATTTTTAGTGGAATTAATACATAAACTGAATACGATCCTGATTTTATCAACAATGAGCGGGCTTTTAATTTGGAAACAGGATTGAGAATGGGTATAGGTAGACAGGAAAAAAATGTGTTATTTAAAAAAAAAAAAAAAAAAAAAAAAAAAAAACACAAGTTCACATAATATAATTTAGCCAGTTGCATAAATGATGTGTTACCTTTCTATCAGCCCTTGCATATCCAAAGTATGGGATAACTGCAGTAACAGTTTTGGCAGATGCCCTCCGACAAGCATCTATCATTACCAAAAGCTCCATGATATTCTCATTTGCAGCAGGGCATGTTGGCTGCACAAGAAATACATCGCACCCTCTAACACTCTCACGTAACTGAACGTATATTTCACCATCGGCAAACCGTTTTATGTTGATATCTCCAAGGTCCAGACCCATGTAGGATGCAATTTCCTATCCCAGTCAATAACAAGAACAAGCAAGATAGGTAAACAGCAATATAAAAACACTAAAAAAACACACCAAAAATTTAAAAATGTAAGTATGATGTGCGAATGACATCAAGGGATACTATAAAGACACATTTTTTCTCTATCAATGCAAATGAAGATGTGCCTTTCATTATTTCATTTCCCTGCTCTTCGTGTTTGGGTCTTTCATCTCTAGGACAACCGGATGCATATAAAGTGGAAGCTCAACATGTTCTAGGATACAGTTAAGGTTTTGAATTCCAACAAATCGACGTGTTCTTCGGAATACAGTGAAGTTGTTAGGTTATATGCTAAAAAAAGATTAAATGAAGTTCAGTAGGTGTACATAAGTTTAAGCATCCACTTTTTTTGTGTGATTGTGTCGAGTGATAATCAGCATTTGACTAATATACTCATTACTCATTAGTCCATACTTAAAAGTAAACTTAAGAGTGCAAATTGAAGAGCAATGACAACCAAATATAATTTCTTGCACAAGTTTTATGAAGGTAACAAATGACAAGCAAGTCTCGGACCATTAGCCAAACTGCATACCTGAGAAAGTGTGGGGTTGGCAGTTCCTGAAAATAATCGCAGTCTGGTTTTATCTTTCCTTACTGCATCTCCCGTCAACTCTTGTGGAGTATAAAGTTTTGGAAATGTTTTAAGGCTGCTGGTGAGGGTTTGTACACATGGCCTCCCATTTTCCCCAAAATTGACCTTGCAGCTCTGAATACAAAACATAGAGTTACTCATACATGCAGCTTTTTATTAGGTAGAAAGATGATATTCAAAATATATGTATCTACACAGCTTTTTACAACCAAATTGAAATGGTTAAGTTTCAAATTGGCTATTATTGCTACGTTATCTGAATTAATACTCTGGATAAACTGAACATTTCCACCCATTCCAACTTGACCAAAACTATCCTCAGACTGTACTGTGTGAGTTTCTTTAAACAATACTCCATCTAATTTTGAGTTCATAACAAAATAACATTAAACGACACTAAAATAAGTGCTGAAAACTGAAACAGATGTCATTCAAATTGGTTCTATAACATTACATTGCCCTCAAGATCCAGTGGAACTCTGGCCAGCTTCTTTACAAACAATTTAGTTCTCTATAATATATTTATTGATTTATTCTATTACCTTTACTAATTTCTGGTGAATTTGGCTGTAAGTTCATTGCATAAGTGCGTAACCAATTCTTCAAATTAGATGTTTTGTGTGCTTCAATCCTTCTCTATAATAATGAAATTATGGTTCCTTTTTAAAATTGGTAATTATAATTTTAGAAACATAACAGTGAAATACGGGCAAAAACCCTGGATCAATTGGTAATTTTGTCTTCTTTTAAAACATAATGAAATATAATACATGTGCCATGTCACTACGATTTATGATCATAACACTGGATCACTTTTAATATTGAAAACATTCGTGAATTTTTAAGACCACTGCAAGTACAATGGTTTATAGAAGTTGCACATGATGTACTAATAGTAATATATAATAAGTCCACCGAGGCTACAAGATTGGGGCAAAATTGTGCAGGTCCTCCTAATAGTTGAAAAAGTAAACGTTTTCTAAACAATTACCAAAATCTGAAACCTTAACAATTACTACTATTTTCCTGGGTGAAAAGACAAAACCGTCATATTCATAGTGTCATACAATTAAATGTCAATATCAGTACATGAAAAAATAGTTTTTAGCTGAACATCCACTTATATTCTATCTAACTTCTATTTTTCGACAAAAATCCAAAAAACACAAGCTGAGAGTACCAAACAGTATTATTTCCATTTCGATAGTAACTTCATTACCTAACACAAATAAAGAAGACAAACTCAAACACAAACACATGCATGCATACATATAGTTTAGAGGTGGCATTTCAGGTGGGGTTCGGTTGGCGGGGGTCAAAACAACCCAACCTATACATGACTTGTTTAAATAACCAGCCGTAACCTGTTTACACATAAGCTCAAGACAACACATTTAACCCATTCATTTCAAAGGGTTACACCCGTTGAACGGGTTTTCGGGTGGACCCAAATTAATTAGTCTTAATTCTTGACTTAGAGGCATTGGCGGGTCAACCCGTTTAGCCCAATTCTAAGTTAAGTGGGTCGACCCGAACCAAAACTTGTTTATACCCCACATTTTCAATAAGGAAGGGAAAGTCGAAAAAAAAGAAAAAAAACTATTTTTTTTTTGGTGTCGGTTTTTGGTATAACTATAGAAAAAAAGACAATAATTTCTTCAACAACTAATCATGAATAGCAACAACCAGGCAAAATTAAATGTAAACCAGAACATATTATATAACAACATGCATGTATATTAAAGCAACATATAAGAAAAAACTTACAATAGAGGAGGGGTTTCTAGCAGCAGGATTAATAATAGATTGAAACTTATTAAAAGTTGCAAGCTTTCCTGATGAAAACGCAATTGAAGAAGCCATTATTATTAATGTCAGGATGAAGAGTTGGGGTTAGTGTTTGAAATGAGTGACGTCAGGTGGTTTAGGGTTTTGTCATCTTTGATGATGATTCAAATGACGGTGGGAGGCGTTTTATTTATTTTTATATGGTGAACGATGACTGCGAATGTCAAACTATTCTATTCGGTGGGTTTTTCTTTTTTTAAAACAAGAAATGGGTTCGTGTGATACTCTATTTCTTTATTGTTTAATCATGACTTTAGCTAAAAGTTACTCTTGTTTATTTATTTTGTTTATCTTACTTACTTGGTTAAAAAAAAAATTGTTATATTATTATTATCAAACTAGCCGAGTGCGCGTGCATACTAACTGGATTTTATAGTGACAGATAAAGGTGGCAATTTCTGATCCGACAGGAAACCCGACCTGAAACAGACACACAAATAACAAGTACAAGTTAATTCTATAATAAATTGCCGAGTTTGGGTCGACCCAAGTAACCTGTTTATCAAACAGGTCATGTTCGGATTATGAATAAATTAAGTTGGTCAACCCGCCAATCTGTTTAAGATTTTTTAATTAAATTAAAAACTATTAATATATTATTATACAGGTTAAATGGATTAAACGGGTCGACTGTCAAACCGGTTTAACTCATGCAATGTGCCTAATTTTGTATATAAACGGGTTAAATGGGCCAAACCCCAAACCCGTAAATTAATTAGTTTAAGTTTTTACTATTTTCTCTATTAGTTTAAGTTTTACTATTTCTTTTATTAGTCTAAGTTTTCACATTTCACTTTTCACTTTTTGATTTTTCCTTTATATATAGTATAGATAAATAGTATATAAGTATTTCAATGTACATTTAGATAAGCTTTATTTCGTTCTAAAAAGCTCACGTTAAAATGATGTGTAGTGTCTATGTTTACCCAACTTAAGTACCATAATATCATAGTTAGCCAAAACATGATTTAAATAAATTGTATATCATGTATTCAAAACTTGTATTTTTGGTATATATACATTTAATGTTTACATTAAATGTATGTGAAATGGATTTGTTAAACAATGTTCACTAAGTCAATGCTTAAGTCATCAATTAATATAAATATAAAACGAAACTTGAACTTTGTTAAATAAAAAATAACATATATTTAAGTTAACTTTTATATTAATTTATTATGCATTAAATGCATAACTACTTTAAATATGAAAATATATATATATATATATATATATATATATATATATATATATATATATATATATATTATTTAATGCGTCTTGAATATTAAGCAGTGAGTATTGTTTAGCAAAATCCTATATGAAATTACCTCATAAAAAATATGTAAATGTCTCGGCCTTCTTAACTATAGCCGAAAAAAAGCCTTAATTTTTGTATAAAGATAGTAATTATTTTTTGGCTCGCATTGTATTTCAACTTTAGTTCAAGCTCGAAAAACTAGTTTTCTTTGTTAATTCACGTTTGGTCTAACATCTTTGGTTTTTTCTTTAAGAGTAAAGTCCAAAATACATCTTGTGGTTTGTCTCGTGTCTCGCTTTATATCCTTAAACTTTTTTTTTGCACAAAACCATCCTCCGTTAGTAAAGTTAGCACAAATACATCCCTCTGTTAGTAAAATCAGTCAATGAGGACTAACGGTGCAAATAATTATCCGTTATCTCCTAAAGGAAGAGAGAATATTTGCACCGTTAGTCCTTAAGACTAACTATGCAATTTATTTTCGAAAATAAATTGCGTCGTTAGTCCTCCACCACCATCACCGCCACCTCCACCGCCACCCACCACCTCCACCGCCACCTACCACCCAACGCCAACACCACCACCCACCACCTCCACACACCACCACCCGCCACCGCAACCACCTCCACCCAACGCCATCACCACCATCACCGCCACCCACCACCAACATCAAGAACCTTGGGAGTGGTGGCGGTGGTGGTGGCAGTGGTGGTGGGTGGCGGTGGTGGGTGGTGGTGGCGGTGGTGGTTGTGGTGGGTGGCGGCGGTGGAGGTGGGTGGTGGTGGCAGTAGTGGGTGGTGATGCAGTGGTGGGTGGTGGTGATGTAGGTGGTGGTTGCAGTGGTTGGTGGTGGTGGTAGTGGTGGCGGTGGATAGCGGTGGTGGAGGTGGTGGGTGGCGGTAGATGGCGATGGTGGAGGTGGTGGTGGGGTAGCGGCGGTAGAGGTGGCAGTGGTGGCGGTGGGTGGCGACGGTGGAGGTGGGGGTGGTGGCGTTGGGTGGTGGTGGTGGGTGGAGGTGGCGGTGATGGTGGTGGAGGACTAACGGTGCAAATATTCTTTCTTTCGTTAAAAGATAACGGAGAAATATTTGCACCGTTAGTCCTCATTAACTGATTTTACTAATAGAGGGATGTATTCGTGCCAACTTTACTAACGGATGGATGATTTTATGCCAAAAAAAAAATTTAAGGATGTAAAGCGAGACACGAGACAAACCACACAGATGTATTTTGGACTTTACTCTTTCTTTAAGCTCAAGAATAGAAAATTGGTTTGTCTAAAATTTCAAGTCAAACCACATGTCTCTTTTCCCTTTGATACCAAAGGGTGGCAAGGAACTCAGTCGAGCTAATACCTAGACTTGGTAGCAAACAGCTCAACTTTCGATTAGTCATGTCAAACAACTCGAGTACAGGTCACACTCATTTTCATCAAGTCGCTAATGATGGCTTGACACCACCAGTAATATAACCGCTCGGGTTTCGACATTTTATGGCTTGCATGGTCATCAACCCACCAATTGTAATTGGTGGTTCAACTCCAAAAACATCACAAAATCAATAGCACGATTGACATCATGATACAAAACAGCAGTATTCATCAACATGTGAATGGTCAGCAAATTTATTATCAATCTCATCGGCAAAACATCGATGACAAAATCTGGGTAATAATCATATACCCAAAACCTCAATAAAAACGCCAAACAGAAAGATGCAGACCAATTTTATAATAAACAGGACACCGATGTTACATTGGCGCCAACCTTACACTAGCTTAAAACCACAAGAATGAGAAATCGTAGCAAAATCCTTTTACATGTTACCTTTCTACAATGATCTCATAATCAAGTTGAGGTGTATATGAAACAAGCTGGAATAACTCAAGAGGATGCATATATAGGAGCTGGCAAAAAAGGAAATGGAGCAACAGACGCATATGCCACAGGTGGTCTAGAATGATTGCGTCTTATCTTCTCAGGATTTCTGATACCCTGCTCATGGGTGGTAGTTGTTTGTGAAGTGACCATATTATCCTTGGTGTTTTCTGCTACCAGTGATTGATGGTCATCATTATAAACTCGGTGAAACATAAGCCCAGACATGAACACGGGAAGATAGAGAAGGCTAGCGTGGAACATTCTTCTTGCAGTTTCTTTATTGCGGTTCAGGAGAAACGATACTGATGTTCCACTAATTGCTAGAGCCAGGAGTGTTGATTCAAGACAGAACCATCCAGAAGTAATACCCCCTGCAATATATTTCATACGGTAAGGGGAAAACTAAGGGGAAAACACGTCGAAATCTAACAGACTACAGCTCTTGCCAAATTAAAATTAGAAAGCAGATGCAGTGAAAAATAGATGGCTAATAGAAATAAAACTTCAGCAGAGTCTATACACGTAAACAGCATACGTTATTTGTAGCATAAAACTCCGAGTAAACTTTTGTGAACTTAGAGTAGAAAAATTGCAATATTTCCATATCTAGGACGGTAAAAGTTAACTACACATACTTGCTGATTGTAATATTGTAATAAGTTGATATTATTACGATCCACAAGATTCGAGTGCTTTGTTATTATAAAACGGTGGTGTAAATTTTATCATTGTCATTATCAAGGGTAGTGTAAATTTTAACAGAGTCAAAACATTTTTCTAGCATTCCAAATCAAGCAGGACATTGCAACATTCATGAAATGGTATTTTACTATTTATGACATGCGCATACATTATTGGTTTGTTTTATCAGGAATACATTTCAAGTACATAAACAGATATGAATAACTGATAATGAATTTCATTTAGTTCATAGAGAACTTACAATCATAAGCCAAGTACCCCAATGGAATAAGATATATGCAATTCCTCAAAGCCACTAAGGCTGTTCTCCTACCGGAAGGATCAGCAAGAGAGAACATCTTAAACCTAAATATCACAGAAAGTTGGAACTGATAAATACATGCCAAGATAGTGCATACATAAAATTAGCAACATGATATACAGACATAAGTTTTGTGTTTAAGAAACTAAAAATAGCTCTAAATCAACAAAATAAAACGTACAAAGATAATGCTGAATTACATATACCTCTCATCAAGTAATTTGAACACCAAAATACTCAACATGAGTATACTTTTAATAAAAAATTCGAGTGATTTGACTTCACGAACATAGTATTTGCCTTTTTCATTGAAGATTATTTTATATGTTGTTGGACCAGTAGCTTTTTAACATTTTTATTAAACTAGATGTCCTGTGAAACACTGCATCGGGAGTGATGAAGGATAAACTAGGGTGCCAACCAAGTAATTTTTGTTAAGCACAAAAAACCAAATTCAATTTTGTTATCAGACAAATGCATCAGATGGGTTGACAATGTTAAACACACTATATTAATCACCCAAATCAACCAAGATTTAGGCAAATGAATCGACAAAGTCATCTCCATGTTCTGAGGTCAAGTACACATTTCTGATCACACAAAATCACATGACACAATCTATGAATAAATATCATAATAAAAAACATGGTTACATACCCTCCAGCTGCATAGTCTTCACGGCATAAATATGCAAGGGCCATAAAATGTGGAATTTGCCAAAAATACAGGGCGGCAGGAAGGATCCATCCATTGAGTGATATCTGACCAGAAGCTGCGGCCCACCTTTGAAGTAAGAGATAAGAAGAAAAGTTAAGGATGCAAATCTTGAAACATAAGTGTGGTATACACATATGTTTGTTAAACAATTAGAAAAACAAACATTCTATAGCCCTCCAACCCGTTAAGTTATATCACAAAAATGCTCACTCCTACAGTCTCATGAAAAATAATAACGCTTGATATGTAGTTTACGGTCCAATAATCAAATTACCAAAATGACCTTCAATATAGAGGATAAAGAATCTTCTCCATCTATGTAAATACTACTGTATAAATGAGCAAATAGGTCTCATTATTTCAAAAACTTTCTAGAAAGAGTAGATATATGGCTACCAACAAACCCTTTTAATAGTGAGAGTGAATGTGCAATACAAGCTTTGCCTACACATAGAAACTGTGGTGATTAGATAGTTAGGGATTCACCTCTCTGGAAACAAAAACTCTATGCAATATCAGGAGAAAAAACTGTTGCAACTTTGACAGGTCGAAGCAAGTATAACTTAGGAGCAGATTATTGACACAAAAACAGTAGAAATCTTCATATCCAATGAATAACGTTTGAAATCACATTTTTAAGAAAACCTCGAAAGGATTCGACTAGAAACCATTAAACCTTGGAACAGCATCAAGACTAAATAAATAGCTAGCTATGAAACCTTAGAACAGCATAAATCTCGGTGTGTATAAAGAAAATGTTTACCCAAGAAGAGGAGGAATTGCACCAACGACAGCCCCAACCCAAGTATTCACAGGATGTATCTGCTTCAATGGGGTGTATACAAATGCATAAAGAAAGAGATTTGAAGCTCCAAGTCCAGCTGCCAATAAATTAGCCTGCAAAAATCTTGCCATAAATATTCTCATTTTAGTATTACAACTAAATGTAGATCAGAGGTGGCAAAATGGGCGGGAGGTTAACTTATTGATATGAGTTGGATTGGACCAGCCCATCAACAGTTTATTTGTTCATTTTTTTCGTTTTACAATAGAAAAGAAAATTAATAAGCGACTTGGGAGGTTTCAAATCATTTGAGAACAATTTGACCAGTTGGAGTTTAAATATAGCCCAAACGACCTATATTTAAATAATTGGGTCGACAATGCTACCTCTGTCCAACCTCTCAAGATAGAGACTAGTGACAACAATTACAGTGTTTGCTGTTTTCACATAAGTTCTTTTATCATATTTTATTCATGAAACCAATTTCCCACCTTGCTTGCAAGTAGAGCTGTGCCAGCAAGACCAACGGATGAAGCCCATGTAACAGCATGAGGAATAGAAAGGCGTCCTGACGGTAACGGTCTTCTCCTTGTTCTATTCATCAATGCGTCATTCTTAACCTCGAATACCTAAATCACAAATGACAAGTTACTACAGTAATAAATGCAATGCATAACTGAAATGATTTATAAGAATAAGGGACAAACATAGCTTTGTCACATTTCTTTTGGGCTTTTTTTCTTTCTGTTGACAAATTCTTCCCTCCCCAAAATATAAAATAAAAAGGAAGTACCAAAACGATAGTAATAGCAGTAATAAAATATTATAGGGTAAGAAAAGCGTAAAGGAATAGAAGTTCCAATTTGTTGTAATTTCATGGTGTTCACTTGAAGCATTATAAAGCAACGTAGATCAAAAGGCATACAAGTAAACATTTTTACCAACCTGGTTTAAAGTGTTAGCAGATGCAGCTACCATCATGGTTCCCGCACAAGTGTAACAAAGGCCAGCTAAATCAACAGTACTACCGCTCCCAAGAACATAACCGGCTCCAGATGTAGCAACCACTAGCATGCTAAAAAAATATAGAACAAGGAAAGCAGGTGAGGCATATGAAAAGTAACATATTCATTACATCTATAATGACAATGAATGATATTAAACATAACGAAACCAAGAATGATAAAATATATCTCAATCGGCATAACAAACTGAAGGAATATTCTTTCTGCATGTCGATTGTAGATACTACAAAACAAATTGACTAGTAGTGTAAGTGCAAGAGAGCAGTAAACTAAAAATCCTGTCATCGGCTATTACAAACGCTAGTAACATGCTCAGGTATCTTGTGCATTGCTTGAAGTTTAATGCTCTAAAAGGTCAACCACGACATAAGCTCTAGGATCATTTACTTAAAATGATCATCCATAACCCTAGATTCTTCATCAGGACCAAAAAAGGACAGGATGACATTTACCACAATGCAAGATGAAAGTCATTTCAACTGGTACAGCATTGTGCCTCTAAGTCATGCAAGTATTGCTTCCGATTTCAGTATAGCCCACCAAAAAGGAAAACAGAAAAAAAAACACATCATAATCAGCTAACATCTACATAGTACATACATAAACGCTAAAACATACAAGGCATACAGCTCGATTCTTGTATAGTACTACGCTTCGCGGCTGTTTTTCTATATAGGAAGTTAGCATACAAAAACAAACTTCGATAGTTAAAAAAATCGAAATCTGTGAAGTTAAACATTTCACACCATATACCCAAGTTCATAATCTGAGGGATAATCATGCTCTCTCATTATAACCTGAAAAATCAAGAAAAAGGGAGATGGAGGTTGGTGTTCACCCTTTATCAGTTTAAGCATAATGCCAGTCGCCTATTTGGTTTACATTTCGGCTGTCTAACAAAATATTAGCTGCAGGACCATCTACTTAAGTTAAAAGTGATTGTGATATTTGTCCAACTGTATGCCTATAGAGTGATCCTTCGTGATGGAAGAAAACATCTCGCCATTCATATGAAAGTAAAGTGCAAGGGAATGTAAGTAATGCTTTTCATTCCTTTGTCAATACAACAACAACAATACTCAATAGGGGAGGTGGAATGCAGACATATGACAGATCATACCCCTACCTTAGGGTAAACCCGACTGCTTCCATGAAGACCTCCGGCAAGGCAAGTGTATGTGTGAGGGTAAATGTGCGCAAATATGTGTGGATGTGTAGATTTGGATGAATAGCTGAACTATGAAAGCATATAGAGCATAGCAGGCAAACAAGGCGCGCACCACGTGTACCAAAAAAATGCATGAAAGCATGGCATAGCCATATAATATAATCAACGCAAATAGGAGAAAAGAGGTATAAACATATGAGCATAAACACATACGAGCATGGGGGACATAAAAGCATAACCACGTACAAGTGTGGGGATATAAAAGCATAAACGCATACGAGCACGGGGGACATAAAATCATAAACACATACAAGCACGAGGAGATATATATATGCATTAATGCATACAAGCATGAGATCCATAGAAGCATAACCGCTTGCAGGGAACACGCCTATGATAAAAAAAATAATAATAAATAAATAAAATAAAAATAAATAAATCAATTAAAAAAAATAAAAAATAAAAATCTATGTCCAAAGGGAGCAGCGAAGTTTGAAGATATAGCTATGGGCTCTATACCTAAAGGCCAAGGCAAATATGTACACGGGAGGCTACTAAAAATCGCCTAGAAAGTCTAAAGGGAACTAGCTATGACTCTTTATACCTTAAACATGGGGTAAAATCGTCTAGAAAGCTCAACGCACGACAGAAATGTACCAAGGCTACTAAAAGTCACCTATAAATCCTAGACGCCAAACTAACTCGTAAAGGAGACGAACCTAGACCTATTCTAGCTCTCCACACGTTCTTATGAGAGGTCAAGTCCTCGGAAGAGAAGCTCCTTCATGTCATGCTTCAATCTTTGTTGGTGGGTTACCTACCATAAGATTATTCATTTGATGCCTCGATGACATTTCAACTAGTGTTCCTAAAATTTCGTACGAGAAAGCATCTTCGTTGCTACTATTTTTAAAGGAGCAATTGGTCAGAATATAGAAACACGAATGGGAATGTTGGGTATACCAATGCCTAGTTGATATTAAGGAATCTTAATTATTGAATTTAGCTTCTTGAAAGCACCCAACAGATAACATCATTGTCCCCACTTTCCTATCACATATAATGAGCTAAGTCCTCTACTATTCTATTTAACTTTATCATTCCTTTTTGTTAGAGGTGGCAAAACGGGAGGGCCGGGCGGGCACGGGCACGGGCCAAACGGACACATGTTATACAAATCGCTTAATAAAAGACCTAAAACGACGAAATAAATTCCTTAAACGTAATATCTTATTTATATTAAAAAAAACTTAAATATATTATATAAAAAAATATTTCTTTAATATGATCGTAATGTTCTACAATTGAGGGGGGGAAATGTGCCCGTTAGTGCCCATTTAAGTTTTCAATGGGCTATATGTGCCCATTTCATAAAAAGGATGGGGCAAAATGTGCCAAAATCTTTTAAAAATTTGCCCATTTAGCCATCTTTTTGCTTTTGGGCACATTTTGCCACTATCACTTTTTGTTAAAGAAGGACACTTATTCAAAGCTTAATCTTTCCTAGTGGCTTTTATAGATACTACAAAACTACAAAATATAACAATACACAGACTCATAACAACTAATTTATATTCACATCAGCTCGGCTCGGCTTAAAACATATAAAAAAGTTGACACTAATCAATCATCAATATGATATCTCATTCATGTATTAACCTAACTAGCCACAACAATCATATCACGCGTAATATCTCCGTACATACGAATAACACAACAAGCACTTCCATTTCTACCTAATTAGTCACAACAATGATATCAAGAAAACACAAATAATAAATTATAAATAGAAAATGAGAATAACTAACCTAAGTTTAGCTTTTGACAACTCCCAATAACACCTCCCATAACCTCTCATCACATCCACAACTTCCTTCACTCCTAACGACGTCGCACCGATGACGTCACCAGAAACACCTAGTTTCGATAAACCTGGAGATGATGCTGACGTCACGGCGGTGGAGCTGGATCTGGTGATTGACGCGTTGATGACGTCAGCATCTGTGATTCGAGATGTAAGGATGTAAGGTCGGTTGGGTTTTGAGGTGGCGAGTTGAGTGAGGCGACTCAGTGAGTTTGTTGTTCTCCACATGGCATCAGATGTGTTTTTGTGCGTTTGGTTTGACGGAAATGATGAGGTCTTTTTTTGGTGGATGATGAAATGAAATGATTTGTTTTTACTAGTCCTTGTAGTTTGGGGATTTTGATATTTTTCAGAATTGCAAGGCCCTTCGGGTATCTGTCAAAATATCTTAATCAGATCCGGACCCAAACTCGATTAAGCCTATAATAAGGATTTAAAACGTGCATTTTGAGAGGGTTATTTTAAGCTTTATAGTGATCAATTATTGCCTTAAATCGTTCTTTTTCATATTTTAGATACTTGGGACGCAACAGTTGGAAACCAACACGTTTTGGGCTAATTTGGACAAGAAAACGACCAAGTCACGAAAATGTCTGAAAAAGGGATCCAGACTGTGTCACATGCTACAACGTGACGTCGCCACTTGTATTTTGGCATGAAGATTTGATGAATATTTTACACGTGACGGCTCAGAAATATTACAAGGCCTGAGAGCTGACGGCGTCAGAGGTACTAAGCGACGGCGTCACAATGACAACTTGCACAAGACGAAACCCTAATGACAGTGTCAGAACTACAAAGTGACGCCGTCATATCTGTATACCTATATATATTTTTCGTAGATTTTTCATTCAAAAAAAACATGTATCTTGGGAACACTTTGGAGTCCGGATTTCAACAGCTTATTAAGGGTTTTACAGCCCCCAACTTCATGTTTAATTAAAGATAAGTTCTTCATCTTTAATTATTCAATATGTCTATGTTTTGTTTGGTTATATTTGTTTCTTTTCTTTCGATTAATATGTCCGGCTAGATTTATTAGTGTTTGCTTGGATTGAATGAA
The DNA here is from genome assembly GCA_019973895.1 of Chrysanthemum seticuspe. Taxonomy (NCBI): domain Eukaryota; kingdom Viridiplantae; phylum Streptophyta; class Magnoliopsida; order Asterales; family Asteraceae; genus Chrysanthemum; species Chrysanthemum seticuspe. The sequence continues at coordinate 239,185,634 of BPTQ01000009.1, forward strand.
ACATAGTTATTAATTATTAATTGTCGTCTGTTGTTTAATTGGTTGTTTCGCGTTAGGAGTAGGAAAACTGGCTATAATCTTATATGTGTTAGCTTGTAAATCCGACTAAACGCATTATACCCTAGAGTGCACTGGTGGTTTTTATTCGTTGTATTTATTGCATGAATTGCAACGTATAGATCTTAGGAGATTCTAGAGAGATGATTTAATTGTCACTTGTAGATCTAGGGTCTCTTAAAGGAGACTTATACATTCATAGATTTAGAGAACTTGACACCGCCCTACGATAAGACCGGAATACAACGCACCAATTAAACAAGGACGTGACAATTCGACTAATTAATAAGAGATAACTAGGGAGTAAACATAATCTAAGTAAACACGTTTTCCCATCATACGAGTTTACCAATTTACTTTTCTTACAATTAGTTTAATTTAGTTTTTATTTAGTTTAATTAAGTAGTACAAAAAACCCACTATTCAAACCGCGAGATTTTACTTGCTTTCATATAAAAATATAAAAATACAAAAAGAACCATCCTACACCTCTAGACCTAATTCGTCATACACTTCGACCTTCACAACACTATTCCTTTAGAGAATGATGATATCCTCGTGTCTTACCTATACTACACTACAATAGTTAGGTACACTGCCTAGGAGGGTTATAAAACTTAGTGTGTTGCAATCCGACGCATCAGCCTATTTGAGCTGAGTTACTGGGGTCAAAAAATTCAGGTTATTCGGGTCAACTCAAGTAATCCGAGCACTAAATAGGGTCGGGTATCTGGTTGAAAATATTTGCCTCACTTAGGTTCAAGTCGACTCGTTTAACCTAACTAAGAGTATTTTTTTTTAATATATTTTTTAAACTCTGTATCTAAATTAGATAGGCAATTTTATGACTAATTTACTCATATTCGAGTTGACCTAAATCCGAATGGACCCGACTTGAATTGACCCGAACCCAATTAATCTGAGTTCAATTAGGGTCGGATTCGGGTATGTTATTTTTAGCCTCGATCCGACTTTGACCCGACCCAAGTTGACCCTGAACCCGACCAACCCAACCCGATTTACACTCCTAGTTATAGTCGTGCGTTGTATCTTATGGTGCGCACCATTAGAGTGAAACTGACGTCATAGGCCTTGTGCAAAGACGTGTGTCATCCAGATAGTGTGCATTTATCGTGAGAGATGTGACGGTGTTTGTGATGGTTTGAATGCAAGAGCTAGCAACGGCTAGTCCTAATAATCTTAATAAAACCAGCAATAAGTCTACAAGCTCGATAAAAAAAACTTATGCTAGCTTGACAACGAAGAAATGAAGAAACTTAAGGTAGAGTTTGAAAAATAGAAAATTACCTAAATTAACAAACAAAAGAAATGTAATTATACCACCAACACAAACAACAATGAAGCTCTATATCCTCCTCTTAGAGGGTAATCAAGCTGGAAGAGTGTTGCAGAAAGATCTGCAATTCCCCTCTGGTAATGCTAAAGGGCCTTTTCACTTTCTAGCGAATAGAATATAACATGCTATTGAAGACGTTGCAAGATATGTAGGGAGGCCTCCGTTTCCCGCGCCCTCTCTGTAGAAGAGGGAGAAATACCAGTCTTCTATCGTAGTCTCAACAGAAGGTAATAGGAAGGGTCGTTCTGATGCATTCTCCTTCGACACTTTTCCCTGCTTGAGATCGGGGATCTTGAACTTTTTATTCATTTAACAGCGCCTGCGTTTCTTTTAATATTAGCTTCTATTAGAACACAAGCATTACTATTTTAGCTTCTATTAGGCGATTACTCGTGCATAAAGGTGCAGTGTATAGTAGCGTTAATATGTTTGTGCAATTCTTTCAATGTAAATATGGGTGTGGAGTAAGTGAGAGCGAACAAAGTTAATAGTTTAAATTGCAATTAAGTATTTAAATATTTAATAGATTACATTGCCTTTTATAAGTAAGGCTGGTTGTAGTGGTGGTGATACTTCACCTTCCACATCAGCCCCACATCGGCTTTCTTTCTCCTCTCACTTCCCCTCATTCCTCTCTCACATTTCACCCGTAGTGGTCACCTTTCCCTAACATTTCATTAAAATACCAACTTTATACAAATATACCCACATACACTCACAACCAAATAAAAAACAAAAAATCACCCAAGCTGACCCAGTCATCCTTCAGTGTACAAATCAAATGTGAGGGGTGGGACTGTAGTGGTGTTCACACGTGAGGTAAGGGCTCACCTTTCCTCCCTCACCACCACTACACCCATCCTAAGGGTATTTTAGTCTAAAAACATTACTCATTATTTAGTTTTTAATGTTTGAACAAACATATTTTTTCTCTTCGGATAAGGATCCTGTTAGTTTGTCATCAACATGATAGGTCGTGTTATGTGTATTGTAGAAGGAAAAACACAAGTGGGCCTTTAATTTTTATTAAAAGAAAAAAATATCTACTTGAATTAACTATGATTGGTGAACATGAAATATCATGTTAAAACCAACTTTATATGATCTAAATGTTTTTTCTTTATACGGGGATTAGTTATTGTAAAACACCCCCTTCAAAGTAAAAAACATAAGACACCACAAAAAGTTGCCACGTGTGCAAGTCCCTCAAGGGTAAAACAGGCATATTATATTGATTTAGTTCTACCACTTTTAGATTGCATCCTGATATTACTGCTTTCTAAGGAAACAATTTTTTGGTGCAATGAAGACCAAAACCCTTGTAATGTTTTAATGATAACAAATATACATTCAGAACACTAAAAAGTACAAGCGATAGCGAAAACCAAAAAAAACTTGATAGTTGGGTCTGGCGCGCTAGCTCACGCGTCAAACACATGGCCAGCGCGCCAGTATCGGTTTGATATGTTTTTTTGGTTTTTCCAAGTTGGCTTTCCTCTAACCCGACAAAGGTGCTTCTTTTAATACAGGTTCATACATGATATTTGAGCAGTTTTGTTAGGATCTTAATATTACTATGTTGATGATTCAGGTGGTCTTGGATGATGGAAATACATGTTTGCCATAGTTAGAGAGAAAGAGATGAGAGGGAGTTTCTTGCTAGAGACTTGCTTCACAAATTATGGAATGTTAGATTGAGAAGCACCACCCCTTCCATGGATGGAAGGGGTATTTATAGTTACACAATACACGACCTCCTATCGGCCTGTGGATCAGGCATACAGTGGGTAAAGACCCGTCCTTCCTCCACGGTGTTACACTAAACTATACTACGCTACTAATTAACTAATTAACTACAAAACAACATAAATAACTATAAGTCTACGAGCTAACATATGCTAGACTATAATTGGGGTGACTGACACTTTAACATGGAATTTCCAATTCCTAACAATCTCCCCCTAAGGGAGGTCACCCCATGAAATACATTTTGCATCCTAGCATTCTATCTTTGACTTCGTTCTTGAGCTCGTAGACTTGAATTCTTCAAGTTCTGTAACCTTTGTGCTTTAGTAGCGATTCTTCAAAGTCCGCATTGATTTGTACTTTAAGTGGAGGCCTTTAACTGATCCACATCTTTGATGATATTTGAGCTTTCTTTGAGATCATCAGCCACAGTAAATCTCTGGATCACCCTTTATTGTGTTGCCATCATGTGTTGTTGTGACTTTTGGACCGACATGCTTACACTTTCTAGATCATGACATCTTTTCATCAGAGTAGCGAAAGCTTTTACTGGTTCAAGATATTTGCAGCAGCGTAGCAGAAGCATAGTATAAAAATATCAGAACTAGGTTATGTAGATATGCACCAGTCATGATTTCTTCAAATTAAGTGTGGATGCTGTGAGCATGCGGCTTTGGATTGACTCCTCAATTCTGATCAACTGCAACCGTCCAAATGTACCTGCAAACAACAGTTAGCAATAAAACACACGAAAGTGTCTTTGATCACTTTCGTTGAATTAAGGTACACGGCCCACGGTTCCCCGTTGATCAGTACAAGTACTGCCTGTGATCAGGTATAATTCCGAAGAATCTCCTTGACAGGGTTTCGCAGCTGTTCTAGCTGTTCTCAAACCGGAACGTCTCAAAGAAGACAACACGGAGTGAGTGAACCAGCAATTGAGATTCACTGATTGATGAAAAATGATTTGAAAAACAATCGCGTATTGCTTAGAAGGAAGTGTTTTGCAATACGACGAAGGTTTTATTAGAAAGATCAATTTTCAATCAAAAATACCTTTTGTATTTGAAAGAGAATACACATTCGATGTGCTAGTGAAAAGAAGAGATTCGCACATCGAACGGTTTTTCCAAAAGTATTTTTTTCAATTAGAGATACTTTTTGTGTTTGAAAACATGAATACACATTCGACGTGCTAGAGAAAAGAAGATTTGCACATCGAACGGTTTTTCCAAAAGTATTCGTCAATTCCAATCCTGGACCAAGGTTGATTCAAGATTGAATCTCCCCATTGTTTCTATCCAGTTGTCACAAGCTTGATCTTACGAGAAGATCTCACATGTCACCCACCAAGAGCTTGTTTGATGTTGGCTCTAGAAGGATTTCCATCTTCATTGTGAATATTTTTACATATCACTCGGATGTTCTGGCAATACCACAAGGATAATGCGTAGGACTCTTAATATATTCTTACTTTCCACATTGTGTGAAACAATAAGTCTTCATTAATTTTGTGTCATAATGAGATATTGTGGATGATCTCTTGGCTCTAGACTCGATTGTGCACATTTGGTTCATATGCCGGAGACTAGGGAGAGGGTCTCCTTCTTCAATATCAACAATCTCTAAGAGAAATCGATAGATTATGTCGGTTCCCCGTGAGAATGAAACAAGCCCTTTTAAGAGGAACTTGAGTAGCTTGGGAAGTTAGGTGTAGTGCGTCACTGGGTCCATGACGCCTTGTCTTCAATACCGGCGTTACCTTAGTAACCACCAGTAGCATATGTATTGAACCCGGTTTCTGCCCTAAGGTTGAATTGATGAAGGGCTATTTCTTTTCACCCTTTTCTCATTCATTTCTTTTTCATTCTTCAACCCCTTCAGTGCTTACCGAGACTTCATAACTAGAACCTTGTTGGGTTTATTCCAGTACTAGCTCTGTCTCAGTCCGCACTCTTCCCAATTCTCATTTTTCTCCTTTTTTCATCATACCTAAGGACTCTACACTATCTAGTGGATTGTCCCTGGGTAGATCCCTCCGGTTCTGGCGGATCGTGGGAACTAATACCTAACCTCACCATCCTTATAACTCCATGCATAAAGTAAAATGGTCGGTCTTTTGGTACAGTTCATTCCTTCTCGAAACCAATTGAAAAATCATTTGGAAAAACAATCAAGGTACTTTTGATATGAGATCAAAGCATTTTGTATCTTAATAGTTTTGATCATTTAGAAAACCTCCCCCTCAACATGTGCATATGATTTAGAAATTGTTTAGCACATGGAGGCAAGAGGACTTTGAAATATTTTCTTTGATCACAATTTTCATAGAAAAAGCCATTTGATTTTCTTTGGTAAATTCTCCCCCTCAATATGTGCATAGGATATTTGAAATCATTGTATCACATAGAGGAAAGAGTTCTTTTGAAGCACATTCACGATCACAAAAGCCATTAAGAAACCATTCGCTCCCCCTCAATATGTGCATCAATATATGAAAGAGTTTAGCACATATTAGAGAGAGCCAGCACATTGAATCAAATGATCACTTTTTATCAAATTTCATATTAAATCACAAATTCTCCCCCGATCAAAAATATCAAACCCTTTGAGATTTTGGATCCCAAGTGATTTAATAAGGTTTATAAAACATGGGAGAAAATGTGGCCAGGTTTAAATACTCATCTTGTTTTTGGATAAATCCTCCTCCTCAACATGTGCATTATGTATTAGAAATCGTTTGGCACGTGGAGGCAGGAGTGCCTTTAAAGGACTAAAATCAATTCCATTTAAACAAATTTGAGATTTAAATCACGATCTCTCCCCCGATCAAAAATTTCAAACCTTTTGAGATTTGTGATCCCAATTGATTTAAATCATAAAAAATATTTTGGGGAAAGACGTGGCTTGATTTAATTTTTTTGAAAAATGATTGATATGAATCAATTTTAGACATTAAAGATTGTTAGTGTCTGGTATGATAGTTTTTAAGAGATCTTTAAGTAAAACAAAACAATTTCACAATCAAACAAGAACTGAAAGAATTTCATTTTGAAAGATCTTGATTCTAAAGAAAAATCATACCATGACATAACATTAAATCTTTAGATCACCACATTAATACGTACAAACGGACTTTTATGAAGAAATATCGTTTAAAAATATTTTATTTTAAATCACTCTCCCCCTCAATCGATGACCGAAGTCGATAATTGAGTGACTTAGGTTTTGATAAAAAGAAGTCCGGTGATTTTCAAAATTTAGTCCAATTTATTTTCAAAACAATATTTTTCCATTTTCAAAACAATGTTTTCAAAATTGTTTTTAGAATGGTATAATGCACAACGATGCGTTAGGTGGTTGAGCCGCTTCTGTTGTTGCTGTAGGGCTTGGAAGAAAAACCGTCTGCTGATGCAGTGAGACTTCTTACGTTGCATTTTAATGTCAACTGAGGTCAAATTAAGCTCCGTTTCTTCAATCACTTAGAAGAAAACCTTCTGCTGATGCAGTGAGACCTCTTACGTTGCATTTTTTCATGCCAACTCTCCATAGAAGTCAAATTAAGCTTCGTTTCTTCATTTGTCAACCCAAGATATAGTTACCCTTTCCTTTCGGCATCCAATCATCTTCATTTGTGGGATCCGGATCGGGAACATTCTTATATACCAATATATCTGCATACGTTAGTGAAAACACATACAAATATATGGTGGTCGACATCACCCAAACAACAATCGACTAATAAAAGTCAATTCAACGTGTCAATCAATTCATATATGGCATGGGAATAAAGTGTTTATAAAACTCTAATCATCTAATCCTAACAATCTTATCCTAGGCACCTAGTCCTTCAACATAGGTTAACATCATTTTTAATTAAGCATATTAGGATAATTAAGAAAGCCCGTTAGATTATGTAAATTTGAAAAACATTCTCCCCCTCAATCAATGACTCTTTATGAAAAGTTTAAAAGCGCTGAAGTCATTGATTGAGTTTTCAATTTTAACGAAAACTCTGAATCTGATTGATTTACAAGCAACTCATTTTCCACCATTTTGAAAACAACAAATATTTTTCTGAAGAATTTTAGACGGAAAAACATTTGTGTAGGAACAGCAGTCCTTATACTTTTCTCAATAAGTTTTAGGATAAGTGCACGAAATATTTGAAAATGGTTTAGCGCAGCACTTTCCTTCTTTAAAAGAGCGGGTTGCTATCTGAAATAATAGCAAGCCATTAGATTTGTGACATGTTTTGAAAGAAAATATTTACACCTTCTGCTCGAACTTCCTCTATGGTCCCGTGCCATTGTTGAATGGCATTTCTAAAATCGCATATGTTATCGATACCAGAAGACATGTCTTGAAAAAACATATTTTTGGTATTTTTTTAAATTTCCTGATTTTTATGGATTTATGTTGGTTTTATATTTTTCTATTTTCTTTTTGTTGGTTTTATATTTTTGTATTTTGCTTTTTGATAAATATTTACAAATAGAGTAGATGATATAGTTTAAGAGAATGATGATACGAGTACAGAGATAAGGATATCGAGCAACACGTCGTAGAAGATAGAAGTCATCATCCCTAAAACTTTCACCACCAAAGCTTCCGAGGCTCTTGCATAGAAGAAAGAAATTGAACCATCTGAAAGTGAGACTTTGACAGCTTCCCCCCAAACCAAAAATCCTTTAGCTGAGCAGATTCAAAGCTTTCTTTCAAGCTTCTCTTAGCCAAGTGCACAAAGAAGCACACCATTATCATCGAACTTGCTGCTCCTTTTAAGAATAATCATCGTGATTCATCGTTCGGGGTTATATCATCCAAAAGAAGAACAACAGCAACGTATCATCACACGTATAAATAACTCTTATCAAATTTCATTCCACTGAAGTCTGATGCAATCCATTCCAAAAGGTGTCAAGAGACCACTTCCCCCGAGTAGTTGAATTGATGCAGCCCGTCTCTTAGAATAGAGCTCAAGAGCCCGAATACACAAATAGAGTTCCAAAGAATAAATGATACAACCACCCAATGCACATTTATCTTTCCTGATGATTGTGTATGAAGCTCAAGAACCCGAAGTACTCAAATGCCCCCACACTTGTGTGCCTCTTTTATCTTCAGAAACTGTCTCTTACATCTCTTCCCCCACGTAGTTGGAATAAGAACACTAAACGCCATGAGTCAAACCTTGAGTGTCTCTGCGGTAATGACCTTTGTCTTCCCGGGATATCTTCAATCACTTAGAAGTATTAAGTCCATCAAGTTTACTCGCGTTTAGATATGTGTCTCATTCCCCCTTGCTGGTTTTGATACTTCAGAATCAGCAACACATTGTAAGCCCATATACTCGAAATCATTTGAGAAGAACCTTAGAAGTCTTTGTGAGAATCAACTTGCTGAAGAATATGAGCAAGTCTAATTGGGGATTAAATTCGACATTTCACTTTCCCCAAATTAGGCTCTCCCCTAAACCGACAATCTGTTTGATAAATGCCCAGATTAAGAAGAAGTCTTTGGATAATTAAATGCAACTCGTCTTTAAGTCTTCTAACATATAGCAGAAAATGTAGAACAGACTGTAGACTCGACCTTCTTCAAGATTGTCCAATTGGGGAACAGAAAGTCAACATCTTCAACTCACCAAATGCATTCCCATTAACTTACAAATAGCAAATCCCCTTAAATCAAATCCCTCCCAATCAAACAAGAACAGAAAGATGTTCATCAAGGAAATCAACCCCGCAACTGGAAGCACTTTTTCATTTAATCGTATCAGCCCGTGAAGATGTCAACCAACGGCTCTTCGAAGAAACTTCATGTAGAAATGACCCGATAAGAAGAAGCTCGGTTCTTACATGAGTTTGGAGCCGTTTGACCATTTATTCTCTAATAACAATCAACCATGCAGAATTATCATACTTCTTCTCCCCCTCAAGAATTGCATACGAAGATGCCATTCTTGATTGAATAAGTGAAATCATCCAAAAGTATTCAATTCACACTTCTCCCCCGCAAAATTAGCACATGATGTCGCCATCGTCATTATAGTTGAGCAAGTGGAATAAGAAAACAATCATCGGTAGTTCGGTTCACTTGATGAATTAGCGCATGGAAAAAGTATGAAGTATGTTGATGAGAATGGTCATAATAGAGAAGATTTCTCTTCTTCAGAAGATAAAGCGCACTGACACGTATACTTTTCTTTTCTTTGGAGAACGAGGTTTGAACTAAAGTATTCAAACGTCATCATGATGAAGTGCGAGGCCTGAACTGATGTGAACAGACGTCATTATCTCTCTCTTTTCATCATCTCTAGGCAAAACTTGTAATCACCCCATTATCATTCAGTAGGCTATTTGTCGTGACAACTGATGGAGAAAACCCAATATGATGAATTTGACCCTGAAGTAAAACAACCCGAACTCGTGACTTAAACTTGCACATGTGTAACAAAGAGCGGTGCCGAGACTTCATCCTCCATTGAATCTCTAAGTACTCTATACTCTTCATCCAACCAACCATCAAGTATAAGACATACATCACCTCTTGAAAATCCACAATTGAATGTGACACTGAGCACTACAACGTAACTCCTTAAAGTGATAGTTATTTTGTGGTGGTAAGAGCCCAATTCCCCCAAGTGGTAAAAGAAAGGGTAAAAGACACCCAACAATAACTAGATTTCCAAGTCTTCGTTTTTGATAATAAGCTTGAACAAGGATCATGAAGAATCTTCATCCAACCATCCCCGATACCTTCAGATACTAAGTACACTCGCCCGTGATATTTCACTTCAACCTCAAATAAATAATAGTGAATTAACCCTGTTGTCACATCTTCTAGTTAAAAGCTCAAATCTAGCCTCCTTTGACGTTTTAAGTGAACTATGATAATGGTTTTCATCCCGACCATGGTTCAAAGCACATAACCCCGTAAACCCATGTAATAACCAAACTGCCATGACGAATAACCAAACACACATCCAATTCATGAAGTACACCCTTTTATCCCTTCTTTGAAGCAGAAACCGTAGCACCAGCATCAGAAAAGATCCCGAAATACACTTCCTTTCTCAAGGATGGTTCCATCATTGCGGGATTTTACAATTCTATAGTTTAAACCAAGAAATAGTTTCTTTCGCGGGATTTTACAAAACCAAGAATAAACCGTAAGATAGATCTGGAAATGCACTTAACTATTACCAAGATGTTTCCATTGTCACGGGATTTTACAAGTCTATGATTTAAACCGAGAAATAGTTTCTTTCGCGGGATTTTACAAAATCAAGACAAAACCGTAAACAATGTCAGCTTGAATATGTTATGACAACTTTGGTTTCAGTGAATGTCAGTTTTTAGGGGAACATGCAGCGGTTCATCAACGGTTCATTATCCAACATCAACATAATCATCAACCATCCAATAAACACTTTGGTAAACACATCATTCACGCATTCTGTCGGCTAATGTTGTGACCACATGGAGAAGTAAACCCGATATACCAAACTTGATCATGAAGTAAAATTCCCCAGATTTGTTACTTAACACTTGTACTAATCCTCGTGAAAAAGAAACGGTGTACCCAATGTACAAAACCTCTTGACGTATCCTCAACTGCGTGAGACACCGAAGTGATAGTTACTTTGTGGGTTAAGCGAGAAAGGATCACAAAAGTAACTAAATAGCCAAGTCTTTATCACACTCTATAAATGCCCAAACAAGTCATCTTCGTGGAAGGGTAGAAAGAAAGAAGATGAAATAAGTAAACGTGCCCGAAAAACCTCACTTCAAATTCAAATAAGAAATACCTTCCAAACAACCCCGTAGTCAACCTTGTGCAAATATCAAATAAATCGGTGACATAATATTCTCCGTGAGCATGTATACACCAAAGTACCAAACCTCATAACCCTTCGAATCTCGTCATCAAATCTTATCATCAAAATGCACAAAAATCCAAATCACATCAAATCTTCATGAAAATGGTCCAATTTAGAAAAGCTCAATTGTCCATTATCCAAATCATTCTAATCAATTCACACCTCTAAGTCCGATCCAGCACAAATCCAACTACAGCCCACTTGATTTATAATTGATCCAAATAAATTAATTTTAAACCCAGGTAGTATATAAACACAAGAGGCCCAACTCACAAAATATTGCACTCTATCTATAACTCAATATCCAATATCCGAAAATAAACACTAGATATATCATCCCTCAATATCCGGTCCAAAAATCCTAAATCTGATCCAATGTCACACTAGTATTCAAGCCTGGCTCGTTAAATCATTACAACACTTGAGGCCCAATTAAATTATTAAAGGAAACATCACATGGCCCAAATAAGATTAACATTTCTCGGCCCATGGATATCATACGTCCAAACAAACATGTGATGCCCTAATCATTCGGGTATTTAACAACACATTACACCCACTTGACCTAAAATCATGTAAACACATAAACAGAGAAAAACTGCGCCTCTATCTCCTAAAAATACTCTCCATCGCAGATTCATTGACAAAAGAACGCATCATTCATCCTGCTTAACTCCTCCAAGATCCTTCTCATATTTGCCTTGCCACAGGGATGGCATGAGGCTCAACATCACCGCCACAGAGATGGTATTGGGATGGCCACAGGGATGGCTTTGAGCAATTATCTTTGCATAAGGATCTTTAAAGGATGTTCATGGGTAGGTTGTATCGATTCTTCATTTCATTTAAGTTTGAATTTCAGAACGAACGGAGAGAAGTGGGTAACATAGTTGTTATCAAACTTCTCTTTTGTGTCGGATATAGAACCAGTTGGGCATAGCTTCAACAAAAACAGATCAATGATGGTTTAAATTCTTTTTTGTGATTAAAGACCTTCAAGTCTTGTTATTACTTTGAGTTACACGAAAAAATAGACTGAGATCAATCAATGTTTACTTTTTATATATCAGTTTTGATTAAAGCTTTGATTCGAATGAGATTATTTGGATTTGTTGATGAAGGATGTAAATGATAGTAAGATAGGATTTGGTCGAAGATTGTTGTACCGAGGGATTGAACATGATTGTAGTTGGACAGATTTGAATATAGGTTTGTCATACATGTTTTACACTTTGATGTTTGAAGCTGTAACACCCCGCCTTATCTGACCACAATATTGTCCGCTTTGCCCGCAGGCTCACGGCTTTGTTTTTGTGGCCTCATTTGAAGACTTCCCGGCAGGTCACCCAAGCCAGTACTACTCTCACATGAGCACGCTTAACTGCCAGTTCCTAAGAACTCCACCCGCAGTAGACCACAAAACGCGTTGTGTCATTATAAGGCGAATGTTATCTTATGAGCCCAGCATCTCTCCAGGCCACAGCCGATGTGGGATTTGCCTAGGGTGTCACAATATTGTCCGCTTTGCCCGCAGGCTCACGGCTTTGTTTTTGTGGCCTCATTTGAAGACTTCCCGGCAGGTCACCCAAGCCAGTACTACTCTCACATGAGCACGCTTAACTGCCAGTTCCTAAGAACTCCACCCGCAGTAGACCACAAAACGCGTTGTGTCATTATAAGGCGAATGTTATCTTATGAGCCCAGCATCTCTCCAGGCCACAGCCGATGTGGGATTTGCCTAGGGTGTCACAGAAGCATATCAGAAGATTGTAAACTGATGTACTGTTAGTGTAGAGATCTCTTGTTGATTAATTTATCTTTATAATACTCTTAAGCTCAGACAAGTCGCTACAACAGATTATTAATTTTTTTTTTCACAAGTCGCTTCAGACATTTCAACCACTGAAATCGCTGATGACCTTCAAAAAAAATCAACAAATCTCCAAGTCGCTACAGAAAAAATGGACAAGTCGCTAATGAGATTCATTGAATCTGGACAAAGTGACAGCTAGCATACCAGTAAAATACAAAATGCTCAAAAGCATTTTTTATCACAAGTCGCTAGGTAGATTAAGACCAACTCGCCTTTGAGCTGTTGACCATACAATGAATCTGGACAATAATATGGACAAGTCTCTAAGAAGAACAACATAACACCAGCAGCAAATTCAGATACTTAAAAACATGCTTAGAAACAAGTTTACAAACAGTTTTAAAAACCAGTAACCAGTTTTTGAAACATGTGACCATTAATCATTTAATAAAAACAGTTTTACAACACTTCTTTAAAACTAGTAAGCATGATTGTTTTTCTTAAAAAAAAAACCGCAACATAACCAGCTTCAAAAAAAACTGTAAAGTTAGTTTCAACCAACTAAAACAAGATTCAAGCTTGATTTAACACACAATCGACAATGAAAAACATCAAACATCATACAACCATAGCAAACCGCATCAAGGCACGCACACAAACCACATAAAAATAATCAAAACTCTTTCAAAAATACCAAATAAACACAAACAACCATGGTACGAACCACACAAATCAAAGATAACACAATAACCATGGCTCTTGATACAAATTGTTAGGATCTTAATATTATTGTGTTGATGATTCGGGTGGTCTTGGATGATGGAAATACATGTTTGCCATAGTTAGAGAGAAAGAGATGAGAGGGAGTTTCTTGCTAGAGACTTGCTTCACAAATTATGGAATGTTAGATTGAGAAGCACCACCCCTTCCATGGATGGAATGGGTATTTATAGTTACACAATACACGACCTCCTATCGGCCTGTGGATCAGGCATACAGTGGGTAAAGACCCGTCCTTCCTCCACGGTGTTACACTAAACTATACTACGCTACTAATTAACTAATTAACTACAAAACAACATAAATAACTACAAGTCTACGAGCTAACATATGCTAGACTATAATTGGGGTGACCGACACTTTAACATGGAATTTCCAATTCCTAACAAGTTTACTTTAAGATTTAGACTTAGAGAGATGCCTAAAACAAGTCCTCCGAGTTTTACAAAAACGCAACATAAACGTTTTTACGAAGCCTCGAGCCAAGGCAAAATTGTTTTTCCTCAAACCTAGGAGGTTTATACTTTCACTAGAACTTTAAAAGAAAGTATTCAAGTGACCATAATCCTTACATTTATCTTTACTAATCACCTAATTGGTTTACTCCCTCATTGGTCATTTAAAACGAGGGCCGATGCTCTCACACCGGGTTTTAAATTTGTATGCAAGAATTACCGGTTAACTAGGAACACATTCGGGCAAGTATACCCTAGTCAAGTTGTAGTATAAGGTTTGGTAATTCAAGGTCGTCCCAAGAGACTTGGTTGCACTACAAGTGTCGTTTGTTTGCTTAAGCAAGTAACAAGGTGATGGTTATGATTGTCACGGATCAAGCCAACAAGTTATCATATGAGTCAAACAAGTATCAAGACATTCATGGTTATTTCAATCAAACACAAAATCTCAACAATTATATCAATGACAAACATCTTGAAATATAAAAGTAACAAGGTTTACCCAAAGTATGAATTAAAATAGGCAAAGATGAAGGATTATAGCAACCTTCAAGCTTCCAATCAACTACAACTTCTAACCAAGCCGGAAAATTATACCCGAACACTTTCTTTAGCACTTGAGCACTACTTTTGGAAATGGCAGAGGTTTGTTGTCTTTTGGGGAAGATAAGTTGGTGGAAATTCGTCCTTAATGGTGGAGGCTAGAATTTCACACTCAAAACTAAGCCAAAATGTTCTTATTTATAGGTAGAAGATACCCTTGGCCACCAAGTAAGTTTCTTGGGCACTAAGTGTCATAAAGTAGCGGGTTAAGGAGTTTTTAGAGACATGTGATCGGAATTGGGGCTTAATGGCACTTAATATTGCATTAAAATAACTTGGAGAGGTTAGTTTGGTGCAGCCGATCAGCTGCGGGGCAAAGATGATCGGTTTCGCTGAAACATTTGCTCCAGCCAAATCGGTTGCGGGGCTTGACCGATCGGCTGGATTGACAGAAAAGGTCAAAAGCCAAAATTTTAGATCTTTCTCTAAGCTTTTCGTGGCCGCGAACGGGGGGTCAAACGGAGTCCGTATGCTCAAGATATGGCAAAAATGGTGATGGTGTGTCGGGAACAACGAGTCTTCCAATATTTCTTCATTTGAGCTTCTTTTCTTCATTTCTTTCTTGTTTTCTTTCTTGCACTTTATCCTTGAGTCTTTAGAGTGACAACTTCATGACTTTATCTTCTCGAATATACTCCACAAGTCTTGCTTTTGTCGGGAATTCTTCGTACATGGATAAATCTTTGTATTTTACTTCTTTTTCCATCTTTTTCTCCACTTTCCTGTACTTGGCTACAAATGAACTAGTATACACACTTTTATACGATTAAGTAACAAAACCATATGATTATAATCAAATAACATACATAAAAGCACAGATAACGCTACTAAAAACATGCACAATTTGAGCGTTATCAAATTCACCCACACTTAAACTTTGCTTGCCCTCAAGCAAATCTAAGAAAAAAAAAATTAAAATACATACCTAAATGACAAAACGAAAAGAAAAATTTGAAAATTTGAATTTTTTTATTTTTATTTTAAACATATATAAAAATAAGCGAAAAATGAGCGCAAACTCCCCCACACTTAAGGGTTTGCTTGCCCTCAAGCAAATATAGAAATTAAGAAAAATAAATCCCACATGGTGCAAGAAATATGATTAATAAAAATATGATGCAAATCTACCAAGTACAAGTACGAGATAAGATTCATCGTTTTAAGCTTTTAGAGGTGAAAAACCGAGATGTTTAACGATACCCTATAAATTTTCTCGCTTGATAACATGGCTAAGCACCTCACGAAAAGGAATAAAGTATAATTCACTCAACACTCAATTTATTTAGTGATAGATAGTATTAAAGAATAGTGCACTTATATTGTTCAGTCATGATCTAAATATTACCATAGGCTTGTACAAGAAACAAAACTCCACCGACGTGGTGTAAGAGCCAAGTGTAAACATCTAAAGAGGGCTTTTATTTGGGTTAAGCTTAAGGGTTTACCAGGATTATGTTCAAACATTACATACAAGAATATAATAGATCGCTGGCGCGAATTCTTGATTAAGTCAAACAACGGATGGTCACTAGAGTATACCTCGGATCGCTGGCGCGTTATTCGCATAACGGATGGTCACAAAATATATGCACTAGATCGCTGGCGCGTCATTCGATCCTTCAAGAACCGGATCGTCACTAAAATATTCATGCACTTCATATTTGCACAAAACCAAAAGGGAAGGGATAAGGCATGGGAATATTTATGAAATTAGTTTTAAAAGAAAAACAAATCAAGTCTAATACCCATGTTGCTAGTTACCGAACAATACACAAACCCGAAAATGATTATAGTTACAATCTTCTCTTCACATATCGATCACCAAATATATATATCACGTCTTAGCACATTGGCTAATCGATATCTCAAACATACTTCATCTTCCTTCATTTGCATAATACTAAAGCACGTTGGCTATAATTGTCATCACATATATTTTTTTCTTTTTTTTTCGATGACTTATTCTTTTTTTTTTCTTTTTTTTCACATACATCACATCTCCCCCACACTTCGTATAAGCATACACCACAAAAATAAAAAATATGAAGTTGCACACCTTCATCTTTGTCGGAATGGCACACACGAATGGTAAAGTGCGGTTAACTCATAATTATAAAAAATAATCCAATCTTACCAAGCAACTAAAAACCAACCATTTAGATATTGACAAGGGTAGGGCTAAGGTTTAAAGTGCATTTTTTTTTTTTGCTTTTTTAGTGGATGTAAGAAAAATAAAATAATGGCTCGGAGGGTGTAACTAAAGGTATCTAGCGCAAAAAAATGAGCGCTAACAAATGGGTCCATGTGGGTGGTTAACTAACCGATGTGGTTAGCTAATATATCATTAGATGTAAATGGAAGGCCATTTAGTTTTATTCCTAAGGTTGCCTCTTTATCATGCATATACACTTATATCACACGAATGTGATCTTACTGCGGTCTGGTAATGATTTACAAGTACAAGTTATAGAACAAATAAAATCACCGGCATACTCATAGCAAAAGATTCAAGCATAAAAGATGTATGCTATATATGGAATAGCCTCAAATCCTCACAATTTAGTGGAAGGGCTATAAAATGTGCTAGAAAATGTCATCGATCCCATAATGGATTGCAATATTAATCGGGACACATCTCAAGTTTTTCAAAATTTACTGATTTCACCATTGGATTGATCCAGTTATTCTAATATAAATTCCTATACGCGTGAAAACAACTAGATCATAAGGGCAAACAAGTATACAAAATTTAAAAATTTGCCCAAAAATTTGGAATTTAAAAACTAGTTTCGCTTTTCTTATTTTACTTCCCCCCACACTTAAGTTAAGCACACAAAAGAAAAATAACTTAACGACTATAAAAATATTGCTATTATTATTACTACTATTACTACGAGAAAGCTTTGAAAAATAAACTAGTTATGACTTTTCTTTTCCCAAGAGTTCTCGGTAGCTCCATTGAACCACATAAAGAAGCGGAGAAGTAGGTCAGCGCGAAGCATATTAAAAACCCAACTTCTTTAAGGAATCAGGGAGACCGCCTTATACATCTCTTATAGTTTGTTCACAATGGGTGAGCCTTGCTTTCGAGGGACTAAAAAATAGTCAATTTATAAATAAATCTACCAAAACAAAACACAAACAAACAAGGCAAAAATAACAAGGAATCAAAATAAATCAATTGTGAAAAATAAACTTCAAAGCATGTAAAGCAGGGAAAAATAAAATAAACAAGTCTGAGATAAACGAAACTTTCCGGGCCAAGAAATCGTGATCGAACTCCATATGATAAGATGCTAAGCAAACGCTAGCATAAGCACGTGAGATCAATCGATTTCTCTTTCAACCGAACATGTCCAATCTGTGGAAAACTAGAAGGGGGGGTTGAATAGTTTTACCAATTAAAAACTTCATTTTAAAATATTTAGATCGACTTATGTCAATCTACTTGGATGTGTATATTGGACATTGATAGATAGATATATAAATGTGTAATGAAAGATAAAGAGTAAGAAGCACATAACCACGACACGATTATTTATAGTGGTTCGGCTACAAGGACACCTTCCTTGCCCTACTCCACTCCCCGAGTCACCTACTCGAGAGTTCGTAATCACTACACGACACCAACTCCTTATGGCAGATAAGCCTTCACAACGTCGCCTACTCTTTTTCCGGTACTAGGCTAACCACCGGGTTCTTCCACCAGGTAGAACCACACCTATCACAACGTCGCCTACCCTTTATCCGGTACTAGGCTAAGTACCGAGTTCCATTACGATGGAGGAACTACTACCCAACACTACACAACACCTAACCCCAAAGGAGACCAACTCCTTATTACAACACTATCAAGGATATCAATATCCTTGGATACAACCTATCTCTATTTGTATATCGATGCACCTCATCGAGTATACAACCTTGGCATCCTTCACTAATGCCACTTGACTTGACTTTTAGGGATCTTTCACTAATGCCCTTGACACGGACGTTTGGCACCTTTCACTAATGCCTTCGTCTTGACTCCTTTAGCATTCTTCACTAATGCTTATGACACGGACGTTTAGCACCTTTCACTAATGCTTTCATCTTGACTCTTTCGGCATCCTTCACTAATGCCTTGGACACAACACTTCTATTGAGGGAGAAAGAAGTATCAACAAGAGACTCTCAGTAGTCTTGATGATGACGAAGCATGGCAACTCATGGACTTGAGCTTGCTCGACTTCAAGAGGTGGTGATATCGCCTTTAAGAGGAACCTAGAGAATCACACAAAAACAAAAGACAAACTACATAGAGAGATCCTTAGGATCTGAGATTAGAAGGTTACAATACTTGGGGAAAGTATGTGTGGGAGTGGCAACCCAAAAGGAAGAAATGACTCACTATTTATAGAAGAAATTTAGCTACTGTTCCACGGATCTCACGGATCCCTCACTTGAGGGATCCGTCCAGTGTAATACTGGGGATCCGTGGGACGCTCCCTTTTGCCCATGGATTTTGGGTCATGGGTTATGAGTTATGGATCAAGGGTATCCAAGTAGATACAATGTATCTACGAGATGCAATGCATCTATTCCATGGGTCATGGGTTAAAACCATGGGTCATGGATAATATCCATATATGACTTAAGCATGATGTCATGCAATGCGTTATGGGTCATGCTCCATGGGTATGGGTCATGGACTTTGGGTTATAACCAACTACATTCAATGTATTTGGTCAATGGGTCAAGTACTTAAGTTTCTACCCATTTATATTTACCAATTATAATACATACTAGTTATGTGTATATTTACCCAATATGTAAACACTAGTTGCTGTACATATGTCTTACTAAATCATAAAATCACTTATACTTGTTTTAGTGTTTTATGTGAAAACGTAAGTGTGTTAGAAAACTATTGGCTCAAACCATTTACGTATTTTTATTTGTTTCGTTAAAATGATTTTACGTTTGTTATCGACAAAACATTAGAAGATCGTAAAATATAAATAAACGTTTTTACGGTTTATTTGTATTAACAATCTCCCCCTTTTTGTTGATGACAAAACATAAAATTATTTTAAGGAAAAACTAAAATTCGTAAAAGTTCGAATTGGAGTTTTTACTCTCTTCTTCCCCTTTTTGTCGAAACAAAAAGAGCGTCGAAAAGAAACTAACACAATGTTTTAAGAAAAACATGTAAAAGAAAAAAATATATAGAGAGCAAGTGATGGGAAGAGTTCTCATCGTAACTCCCCCTTGGCGAGTCCATCCCTTTGTGAGGGCGTCAAGTAAGAAAAACTACTAAGCTAATGCATTGTAACTATCTTTTCAAATGGTTTCGTCTTTGTGACGATAATGCTCCCGCTTGATGATTGCAACTTTGCATAGGGACGTCATGAAATGTGGTCCAAATGAGGATTATATTGCAAATGGTTTTGAAATGTATTGTTTGACACAAAGCTCTCCCTAGCTTAGTGTGTCAAAGTCTTCATGTGTATTTTGAAAATCTACAAAACAAAGGTTAGAAAACAAGTATATAATGCATAATTTCCTGCAAATAAGACTAAAGTTAGTAGAAAACAGGTCTTTTGATGAACGGATCCCACGGTTCCCTCCTTGGAGGGATCCGTCAAGGCAAAACTCAGGGATCCGGCTGTCTGATAACAGAATTCAGCAATGGTGATGTAATAAATAATTTTAACATCAAAGTGAGATATGTATTCAAGCAACAAACATATACTCAAAGAAATATAGCATATAAACTATCATTCAATAAAACATAAGAGATGATCTATAAATCTCTAAAAACTAAGAGAATGATTTAGCCATGTAATACATATTCTACTAATACTAATAAGTGACCAAAACTTAAAAAGCAACAATGTGCTTGAGTCTAAGGATGAGTAGACTTGTTGATTTGGTCCAATCTTTCAAGAAGATGATTAAACATGAAATGCAACTCATTTTGTACTTCTTGAACAAGTCCTTGGGTGATTAGACAATTAGAGCAATTATTGTCTTGATTAGGAACCGGAGGAGATTGGATGTTTTGAGGAGGCTCTACAAATGATGGTGGGGTTACATTGAGCAATGTAGGATGAGGTTCTACTAAAAACGAAGGTGGTGGTAATGGAAATTCCTCCATATGATCAAGTCCTTGGTGGTTCCTTGTTTCCAACGGTGGACTAGTTGGTGTTGTAGGTGGTTCCCTATTTAATGAGAATGTTGGTGAGTGGGAAGTTCTCGGTGGTGAGTGCTCTAATGAATAGAGATTTGGATGAGAGATAGGTTTGGTGAAGGAATGTTGTTTATGTTCTAGGAATGAAGACTTAGGCGTTTTACTAGAACTAGGTGCATTTAGTTTAGAGCTTGATGAACCCTTTTCTAACCCAAAAGGTCTAATGCTAATTCTTGCGGTTCTCTTGGCAATTGTTGATTGGGTTTGTTGAGGTGGGATGCTAGCACTATTATCTTTTACGGGTGATGATTCGGTGGATGAAATCTCATGAACCATATGACCATTCCTTTTGGATGAACCTTTGGTTGAATAGTTGTTGCTAAGTGCTTTGGTCATTGTGAGGATGTAATAGAAGTCTCTAACTACTGATTTTTAAGAATGTGATAAGAGTGATGACTTAACGTCTCAAGAGTGTTTGATTTATAAAGGGTGAATTTGAATTAAGGAATTAAATTCATGACCACTAAGGGAATTAGGCATGCACCAAGGTCAATTAAGGTGTTGTTCAGCTCTAGGAAATCATTAAATGGTAACTAAAGGTGTTTAGTTTACCAAAGATGGCTTAAATTTGAAGGAAAAGCTGATTAAAGGCTTTTTGTAGACACGGATCCCACGGATCCCTCTCACTTGGGATCCGTCTTGTTTTAAACCAGGGATCCGTCTGTCAGACAGAGATGTGATGAAATGAGTATGCTTTTTGTATGGTCTAGTACCTATGAATCTTGAGGATTTGACTTTTCTTAGATGTCTTAAGTGGTGGATGTCTTAAATGCTCAACCATAAGGAGTGAGGATAGTTAATGATGGTTTTGGGTAGGAAAGTGGACTTTTGAGAGTCTAACTAAGTGCTTGAGGAAGATACCATTTGATTTGGGAATGAAAAATGATGACAATTAATCCTAGAAATCATATGATGACTCAAGAGAAATGAAAAACTAGTTTTAAGCCTATTTTGAGATAAGAGTGACTAAAATCAATTTGCTAAAATTGATAGAAATATCAAACTAAGTGTTTTGAGATGTGAGGAACAATGTGTGAGCGTTGGAGCGGAAATATGGTGGGTATTGGTGAGTTTGATAAATCAAAAGCACTTTGAATTTGATCCTAAGTTAGCTACGGATGAATGTGAGACCTACTGTACTTGAGGAAGCCTTAAGTGGTATTAAAGAATCATGTTTATCCAACACGATGTGATCAAGGGGATAACTTTGATGTATAGTGATCTGTATCTGGTATCTGTCTGCCCGGATCCCACGGTTCCCTCATTGGAGGGATCCGGCTAGTTATAGTTCTGGGATCCGGCTACTGCAGATCAGAAGGCTTTCAGCAATTGTGCAATTTTTTGCACTCTTAGCAAATGCTTATCCTATTCATTTAAACAATGATTAAATGCAAAAACATAACAAGTATAACGCATAGCATGTATGGGGGAACTAAAAGGTAGCTAAAGATGAGTGACGACGACTACTTGAATGAATTCAAGATGTCGTAAAATCTCATCTTACTCGTTCCTAAGTTAAATTGTTCAATGCCAAATCATGGCAATTCCTACACACTACTTCCTACTCTATATAAGTATTGTTAAGATATTACAAACCATTGTTTTAAATTGTTTTCACAAATTAAGGTCCTATGAACTTACCTTTCATCCCCATCTCCTTCCATATCACTCACCGTCTTCATCCTCCCCTCCACTCTTCATCCCACCATCTCTACTTCTTTTTCTTCAAGAAGTTAGCGAAATACTTGAAGATCCCTTTAGTTTGTTGCCATTCTTGTGATGGGCTAGGAATTTCCGGCAATTGATTGATGTAATCTAAAGGGTCGAGATTGGTGTTGCCAAGGGGGTTTCTACTTCCTTCTCTTTCTCTTTGTCTCTCCTGCTCATCCGATGAATCCGTTGGTGGGTGAGGTCTCTTGCCATCCACCATGAACCTTGTAGTCTTTCCCTCGGACAATGGCACCATGACTTTGTTGCAAAAGCTATGATCAAAGGAATATGGAGAAGGATCTAAAGCAAAGATGAAGCTTGCAAGACGGGATAGGAGCATTGCATAAGGGAGCACCATCTTGTCCATGCTTTTCACACTCGCCATTTGATAAGGTTTTAAAATGTACCTTTTTGAGGGGTCGTTTAAGCCCTTATTTGATCACTTTTATATCCGTTATTACTTAATATCGTTCCTTTTCACTTTTTAGGTATCTTAAAGGCAAATTGCTGGAATGACACTTATTCGGACGAAAAGGCATGAATATACGAAGAAAATGGCCAAAGTCAAGAATCGAGACACTCAGGCTGTTGGAACTAAAGGGGACGGCGTCAGGTTCTACAAGTGACGGCGTCAGGTACAACTAGAGACGCCATCGGAAAATTTTTGTGACGACTCAGTAGCCAAATTGCTCATTTACAAGTGACGGCTTCAGGTTTTAAAAGAGTCGGGCGTCGCAGCTCAGACGACCTAGATTTGATCCAAACGACGTCAGAGACTGAAGAGGACGGCGTCACAAGCATAAGGTGACGCCGTCGCAATGTTAACGTAGCCAAGACGAAATCCTAATAACGGCGACCCGACGGCGTCACAAATTAAAGGGTGACGCCGTCGCATTTGTAATCTTATATATAGAATCCGAATTTTTTAGTTTTCAGAGTGTAGTCTTTTGGAGTAAAAACCTAAACCGAACCAAGGCTGTCTTGTATAGTATTTTAGGGTTCCATACCCTATCTTACATCAAGATAAGTGTTTTACTTCATTAATTTAATTATGTCTTCCTTTGATTGTGTGTATGCTTGCATGTTCCCCATGTCCGGCTAATTTACTTGTGTGTTTGCTTAGGTAATATGAAACTTAGTTATTGAATATTGATTGGTTGTCTCTTATCTTAATTGTGATTGACCTAGTATTGCGATAGGTCATTTGTTGTGCTAATAATGCTTGATTAATCTTTGTTGAACCTTAGTTTATAATCACCTAGAGTAATTGTAGGCTATACATCCAAAGAATACCTTAGAGTTAAAGTTTATAAATCCTAGAGATTTTGTAGTCATTAACCTTTGGTAGCTTCAAAGAGTTAGGGATAAACGCATACCCTACGACCTTAGAAACACAACGCCATTAAGAATAAGGACGTGACAATTCAACCACCAATAGGAGATAACTAGGGAGTAATAAAGCCTAAGCAAATACATTTTTAACTATCATACGAGCACACAACAATAGACATAGACTACCCTCACCTTAGTTTAGATAATTAGATAAGTAGAAGTAATCGATAGAAATACCAACCCCCAAATCCAAACCCCGAGATTCGTACCTTTCCATTTCCTAAAAAACATAAAAAAGATAAAAAATAATCTTCCTCAACCCCAACCTTAGCGTAGTAACTTCTCACTAGCATTCCTATTCCCCTAGAGAATGATATCAATTCCCGTGGCTTACCCTAATACTACACTACAATGATTAGGTTCACTGCCTAGGGTGTTGAAAAACTTGCTCGATGAAAAGGAAGTTCCTTTGACCCCGAACGCGCTGTGTAAGCGTATCAAGTTTTTGGCGCCGCTGCCGGGGAATAGAATACCTAGTTAGGAGTCCACATCGTTTAGGTTTCCTTGCTTGATTCCTATCAAGTAAGCTTTTTTTTCCCCATTTTTTGCTTCCTCGTAGTCTATCCCCCTTCTTCGTGACCTTTGTTAGTAATCCTATCACTTTTCATCATGGAAGGTGATAACCAACCACCACTCATCAACCCACCACCAAATGACCCGCCAAAAGGCCGTACTCTTGGTGAATACTCGAGACCAAGCCACCTAGGCTATAGGAACACCATTGAGCTTCCCGACCAAGCCCAAACTACGGCCCTGCGATCCGACACCATCCGGTTGGTGCAAAACAGATGTGCATTCCATGGACTTCGTTCCGAAGATCCTAATCAGCATCTTAAGGATTTCCTTAAAATTGTCGATTCCATCGACCTCGATGCTACTACTCGGGAGACCACGCGTCTTCGTCTCTTCCAATTCTCTCTACGGGACCAAGCTAGTAATTGACTTGAGCTACTTCCCGCCAGCTCCATCTCAAGTTGGGATGATCTCACCTCTCGCTTCCTTGCTCAATTTTTCCCACCGGGGAGAACCACTAAGCTTAGGAATGATATCTTGATGTTCCAACAACGTCAAGGTGAATCTCTCTACGAAGCATGGACTCGATTCAAGGACTTACTCCATAGAGTCCCTCATCACGGCATTGATCTTTAGCTTCAAGTCCAACTCTTCTATGATCATGTCAACTTCCCCACCAAGCGATCCATTGACCAAGCGGCTGGTGGAAAACTTAGTGATCTCACTGTGGAAGAATCATGAGGTATAATAGAGGACCTTGCTCTCTATGACAACGAAAGTTGGAATGACCCCCGTGAGTTGCCCAAAACCGTTAAGGCAATCTCCTTGCCTCCCATTGACTCACAATCTTCCGACCGTAGGATGCTCGAGCTTGAATATCAAGTTAAATTCTTAATGAGCTCCTACTAGAATCCTAAGTCTTCACATCAAGTGAATAAAATTACTCTACCTTGTGAGTTATGTAGTGGTCCCCATGACACTCGTGATTGCACAAGACTCCCCGAACAAGCTTTTGCGGACTACGCCTCCACGCGTACCGACGGAGCGGGAGAGAAGTGGTACACTTTCAAGCCCGAACAAAACAACTTAGGAAACTCTTACAACTCCTCATGGAGAAATCACCCTAACCTTAAGTGGAGCCAAAATTTAAGCACACCCCAATGCTCATCTAGTCCACCTAATAGGTTCAACCCTCCAAACACCGGGAACCCCACTAGTCTTGAGGCAATTGCATCTAGATTCATGTCATCTCAAGAAACTCGATTAACTAAGCTTGAAGCCGATTTTAAGCGACGACAAGGCGATATGACAAACAAGCTTGATGCCCTCTTAAAAGCCTTTAATGATCGGGAAATTGGAGCACTCCCAAGTGATACTATAAGGAACCCAAAAGTGAGCTCGATTTCATCGACTTCATGTTCTTGTTCACCATGGGAGAGTGCGCACCCATGCCCCTCACACCCAATGGTTCACTCGGTAAATGCTATCAACAAGGGTTCCAAGCAATCCAAAATGAGATACCAAGGCCCCGCACCATTGGTAGAACCTACAATTGAGAAAACTGTCAACCAAGAACCCAAACCTAATCTAGAGGAGGAATACAAGGAACTCCATCAAGAAAAACCGGTTCTTGAAGTCTTAGCTCATGCACCTTATTATAATGCTTTAAAAGAAAAATATGAGCTAGAACTTAAACTTGGAAAACATGGGTCCGCTTTTGTGCGAAATAATTTACCTAAGAAGTTTGACAATCCCGGGCTATTTACTCTTCCGTGTAGGCTTGGAACTTCCAAACCTCTCGATGCTCTAGCCGACTTATGATCATGCATCTATCTTGTTCCGTTGTCCCTCCATAGAAGCCTTAACTTAGGTAAGATAGAACCAACGGAAATGATCTTAGGTCTAGCGGACGGTAGTATTGCATATCCGGTAGGGATAATAAAAGACATGGTAGTACACGTAGGAGAGTTGACTCTTTTGGCGGATTTCCATGTGCTAGACATGAATAAGGACCCGACATGCCCATTGCTAGTAGGAAGAGGATTCTTAGCTACCGCTAGTGCCATCATTGATTATAAGATGTCCAAAATAGTGGTAGGAGAAGGGAGTGCTTGGTCAATTTACGATGTCAAAAGGCATACTTACTACAAAGAAGAGGAAATCCCCCATGAGATTAGGTTGGATAGAGCGCCATCTAGATACGGACCTTGGATTGATAAGAATTTCATAGGTCTCCAACGACCTTTTTACCTAGATGAAGCCTTTGCTAGTAAAGCAACTTTCCATGAAAAAGAAATGGCTAGGGACATGGAAGTGAACCCGTTCGAGGACGCCTTAGTATTTAGGAAGATGACCGAGTTCCTAGGAAGCTTGCCCGTCAACCTTGTCATAGATAAGTGGAAAGTTGAGAGCGATAAGCCTAAACATAAGTGGGATTGGGATAGACCGCCTAGTGATGGTATAGGAGAGTGGCACATTAGGATAACAATCTATGACCCCGATGGAGAGAAATTTGAAAAGGCATATCGAACCAAACGTACTACTAGGAACTTAAACGATAATTTTGATCCTTATGACATTCTATAAGATAGGCTTACTTACATCGGTACGTAAGGGTACGACTTCGAGTCTAGCTACAGGACTCATAAATAAAGAAAAGCGCTTCGTGGGAGGCAACCCATGCTTAATTGTTTGCTTGTTTGTGTCGTGTATCTTTTATTGATTGTTTATTCTCATGTTTAAATTTGTAAAAATGATTTATTTTGTCTTTAACCTTGTCTTAATTACATATAAAGGTATTTTACATAAGGGATAAGTGTAGGGAGGATTACACACGTTTTCAAATTAGACGTAAACATGAGAATTTCAATTAATTAAAAGATATACATGTGTGTTTGTTCGAGTCAAATGCTTGTATCGAGTCATAATGGATGTTTTGCAGGAAATTTTTCCAGATTCTAAAGATAAAAATTTTCCAGAATTTTTTCCAGAAAATCGCAGACCAGTTTCTGTCAGGATAACCTGACGGCCTCAGGATCGCAACCTGACGGCGTCAGGAAGGAGCAGAAACAACTGATTACTTTTTCTCGTTTTCTGAGCTACTTATAAATTTTTGGAATTTTCCAGGTCTTAATTTTCCAGAAAATCTGTAAACATCCATTCCACAAGCATTATATCCTAGTTTAGTAGAGTCCTATATATATTGTTACCGCCAATTTTACGCGAAGGTTTCGTTTGTTTTCTTCAAGTGTGCAGGTTTAATTTACCAAGAAGAAGATACATAAGATGAGAAGGAGCTTTTCACGCAAACATTCTTCTTTAAGAAAGATGTAACCACCACTTTACACGGATCCTACCGAGCTAATCAGGGGAGTATTAGTTTATTTCGTCTTTTATTACCTTTTGTTATCATAACTTTGATACTTTCGGGGAACATTGGGGACAATGTTCAGTTTAAGTGTAGGGAGGGAAAATAAAACGGGAACTTTGAAACTATGCTTATCCTTGATTATTTGCTTTGTCCAATTCCATTTGTGTAATAAACCATGAGAAATATCGGTTAGGGTAATTTTGGCACCAAATTTAAATTTTTTCATGACATGTAGGAGTGGGCCATTAGTCTTAATAAAGCGTCTCATGGATAGGAAATTATATGACTAGCACAAAAACCCTTTACCACTTAAATTCCACCCAAAAATGTGAGGATCGCCCTTAGATTTGTAGGAATTAAAGCATTCATCTTTAATGCTTAGAGTGTGAACCGGTAGTATAATAGATTCTAGAACTTGTTTTGTGATGCATCCCGAGATCGCTAGTAAGACTACACTTGTGTAGTTAGGAATAACTAAATGATAAGAGGCATTAGGATAACCCTTGTTTGATACCCGTAATATAATTACTTCTTCCACATCGGTTAAGTAATTCCCCCACACCCTTGCATTGTACTCATCTTTAGTACTTGATACCCCTAGTTAACCCCCCAGAGCCTATCCTTTTCGCGGTTCTCGTGATGTTTCGGTTTTCGGAAATATCAATGAAGAGCATTGTTTACAATCCACCCCCAAATGTACACCCAAATCGCCTTAGCCTACCTTGTATGCACTCACTTTTAGTGCATTATTGTTATCACACTTAACCCTTAGTTTAATTATCTTGTTGCTTGCATAAGTTGCTAAGTCGAGTCATATCCTTTGTACACAGTTTTGGGACGATTGAAACTCATGGAAAAAGTTAAATTTTATGAGATGACGGGAAGGGAACGTTAAATTTAAATTCCCTTTATTTGCATAATAATGTACTCCAAGTGTTTTGATCTTTTCAATTCGGGTCAAATTAGTGTTAGAATAATAAAAACTCAAGTGTAGGGATGTGCCTATAAATCCCTATCATTTTGATGCTATCGTAGAGGATGGTAGAGTAAAAGTGTATAAAAAAATAAAAATAAAAAAATCGAAAAAAATAGAAAAAAAGAGAAAAAGAAAAAAAAAATAGAGTGTTGAAAAAAAAAAGAAGAAAAAAACATACGAGCTACCATCCTACATCTATCTTTAAATTTATGTTTATTTATTTCAATTTATCTAGAGTTTAGAGTGTCGAGTCTTGGCTTAGCAACTCCATTCTTCGCATGCTTGTAACATAAAGATTTTTGACTTGCCACAACTAAATCGCCTATCCCACCAAACCCTTTGTTTCCCTACCATAAGCCTAACATTACAACCCTTTAAAAGTCCTCTTGGATAATCTTTCCTAGGTGCTTACGCCAAAGCGATGGAGGTTTGATCTAGTCTCAAGCCTATGGTAATCTATGTACTAGGACCGGTTAATGAGTGTTTATCTTCCATTTCCAACTTGTTATATTTCATATACACCCGAGAGATATGAGTATCCAAACACCCCATGTGAGGTGCTAGTATGTAATTTCCGTGCTTGTTATGACTTTTGCGGGGCTTATATGTGTTGTGAATCGTTCTAAACTAATGCTTTAAGATCCCTGGCTTATAAATCAATTGGCTAAAAGCACATTTGCTTAAGGACAAGCAAATACCAAGTGTAGGGATATTTGATAAGGTTTTAAAATGTACCTTTTTGAGGGGTCGTTTAAGCCCTTATTTGATCACTTTTATATCCGTTATTACTTAATATCGTTCATTTTCACTTTTTAGGTATCTTAAAGGCAAATTGTTGGAATGACACTTATTCGGACGAAAAGGCATGAATATTGATAACGCTACACGCGTCGTTCGGGGTCAAAGGAACTTCCTTTTCTTCGAGCAAATTTTATAACACCCTAGGCAGTGAACCTAATCGTTGTAGTGTAGTATTAGGGTAAGCCACGGGTATTGATATCGTTCTCTAGGGGAATAGTGTTGTTAGGCTGAAGTGTATGTCGATTTAAGTCTAAAGGTGAGGGATGATTATTTTTGTATTTTTATATTTTATGAAATGGAAAGGTACGAATTTCGGGGTTTGGATTTGGGGGTTGGTATTTCTACCGATTACTCTACTTATCTAATTAACTAAGCTAAGGGTAGTCTATGTCTATTGTTGTGTGCTCGTATGATGATTTAAAGATGTGTTCACTTAGGTTTTATTACTCCTTAATTATCTCCTATTGATGGTTGAATTGTCACGTCCTTATTCTTAATCGCATTGTGTGTCTAAAGTCGTAGGGTATGCGTTTATCCCTAACTCTTTGAACTTACCAAAGGGTCTCGTCTACAAAAACCTCTAGGGCTTATAAACTCTAACTCTAAGGCACTCTTTGGGTGGTTTAGCCTACACCTACTCTAAGTGCTATAGTCTAAGGTTCACAAAGATTAATCAAGCATTAATTACACAACGAATGACCTATCGCATTACTAGATCATTAACAATTAAGATAAGAGACAACCAATCAATATTCAATAATTAAGTTTCATATTCCCTAAGCAAACACACAAGTAAATTAGCCGGACATGGAGAACATGCAAGCATACACACAATCAATCAAACATAGGATAGACATAATGATAAATTGAATATATGGATTAAGATATAATCAACAAACCATTACAAGATGTTTTTAGAGTGATTGAAACCTTCAAAGTTGCTGGAAAAACACCTATCTAAACCCTGGAATCGGAGTTAGGGTTTAGAGCCTACAAAAAGTGAAGTTATAATGTTCTATTTATAGGCAGATTTTCTGTCGGCAAAAGGTGACGGCGTCACACTTATAGAGTGACGGCGTCATGACCATTTTTTCACCAAACTGTAGATTTTCTCGTTCCGGTCGCGTGGGCTTTTGAATCACCTAAATCCGAGTTCGTATGCAAAAGTTATGGCCAAAATCGTATCAGCTACTTGGCGCGCATGTTGCAGCTTGTGACGGCGTCACCTTATGATTTGTGACGCCGTCGGGTCGCCGTCATTAGGGTTTCGTCTTGGCCACGTTAGTCTTGCGACGTCGTCACCTTGTGCTTGTGACACCGCCCTCTTCAGCTTATGACGCCGTCTGGATCAAATTTAGGCCGTCTGAGTTGCGACGGCCTACTCTTTTAAAGCTTGACACCGTCACTTGAAAATAAGAAATTTGGCTTCTGTGCCATCACAAAATGCTCCGACGGCGTCGCAGTTAAGCAGTGACGTCGTCACCTTGTATTTCAGCAGCTTGAGTGTCTCGATTCTTGACTTTGGCCATTTTCTTCGTATATCCGCGCCTTTTCGTCCAAATAAGTGCCATTACAGCAATTTGCCTTCAAGAGACCTAAAAAGTGAAAAGGAACGATATTAAGTAATAACGGATACAAAAGTGATCAAATAAGGGCTTAAACGACCCCTCAAAAAGGTACATTTTAAAACCTTATCAAATATCCCTACACTTGGTATTTGCTTGTCCTCAAGCAAATGTGCTTTTAGCCAATTAATTTATAAGTTAGGGGTCATGAAGCATTGGTTTAAAACAGTCCACAACACATATAAGCCCCGCAAAAGTCATAACAAGCACGGAAATTACATACTAGCACCTCACATGGGGTGTTTGGATACTCACATCTCTCTCGGGTGTATATGAAATATAACAAGTTGGAAATGGAAGATAAACACTCATTAACCGGTCCTAGTACATAGATTACCATAGGCTTGAGAATAGATCAAACCTCCATCACTTTGGCGTAAGCACCTAGGAAAGACTATCAAAGAGGTCTTTAAAGGGTTGTAATGTTAGGCTTACGGTAGGGAAACAAAGGGTTTGGTGGGATAGGCTATTTAGTGGTGGCAAGTCAAAAATCTCTTATGTTACAAGCATACGAAGAATGGCGTTGCTAAGCCAAGACTCGACACTCTAAACTCTAGATAACTGAAACAAACAAACATAAATTTAAAGGATAGATGTAGGATGGTAGCCCCCTTTTTTTTTACACTATATTTTTTTTTCTTTTCTCTTTTTCTATTTTTTTTTCGATTTTTTTTTCCTTACACTTTTACTCTACCATCCTCTACGGTAACATCAAAATGATAGGGATTTATAGGCACATCCCTACACTTGAGTTTTTATTACTCTAACACTAATTTGACCCGAATTGAAAAGATCAAAATACTTGGGGTACGTTATTATGCAAATAAGGGAATTTAACGTTCCCTTCCAGTCATTTCATAAACTTTAACTTTTTCCCATGAGTCCCAATCGTCCCAAAACTGTGTACAAAGGATATGACTCGACTTAGCAACTCATGCAAGCAACTAGATAATTGAACTAAGGGTTTAGGGTGATAACAATAATGCACTAAAAGTGAGTGCATACAAGGTAGGCTAAGGCGATTTGGGTGTATATTTGGGGGTGGGTGTAAACAATGCTCTTTATTGATATTCTGGAAAAACCGAAACATCACGAGAACCGCGAAAAGGATAGGCTCTGAGGGTTTAACTAGGGGTATCGTGTACTAAAGATGAGTACAACGCAAAGGGTGTGGGGGAATTACTCAACCGATGTGGAAGAAGTAATTATATTACGGGTATCAAACAAGGGTTATCCTAATGCCTCTTATCATTTAGTTATTCCTAACTGTTAATACAAATAAGCCGTAAAAACGTTTATTTATATTTTACGATCTTCTAATGTTTTGTCGATAACAAAAGTAAGATCATTTTAAGGAAACAAATAAAATACGTAAATGGTTTGAACTAATAGTTTTCTAACACACTTACGCTTTCACATAAAACACTAAAACAAGTATAAGTGATTTTATGATTTAGATACATATGTACAAACAACTCGTGTTTACATATTGGGTTAAACATATACTTAAACTAAGTATACTAAAATGGGTAAAAACTAAGTGTATGCTAAATTGGGTAAGTACAAGTATATACTAAATGGGTAAATATTAGCAAATGGTTTTTGACCCATGGTTTTATATATACCACTTAACCAAGTTCATTGTATCCTTAAGATACATTGTATCTAGAAAGAAAACCATGGATCAACCCATAACCCATGACCCATAACCAAAAATACCCATGGGCAAAGAGGAGCGGACCACGGATCCCTAGCTTTGTGCTAGCCGGATCCCTTGTGGTAGGGATCCGGGGGATCCGAGGAAACAATAGGATTTTTCCTCTATAAATAGTGAGCCATTTCTTCATTGTATCTCACCCCTCTCCAACATACTTTCTCCCCTGAGTTAAATCTCACTAACTTTAGATCCAAGAGATCTATGTTTGTAGTTTTGTCTTTGTGTGATCTTTTAGGTTCCTCTTAAAGGCAAGATCACCACCTTTGAAGTCGAGCAAGCTCAAGTCCATGAGTTGCCATGCTTCCTCATCATCAAGGCTATTGAAGTCCTCTTGTTGATGATCCCGTTCTTTCTTCAAAGAAGTGTAGTGTTGAAGACATTAGTGAAAGATGTCTCAAGCGTCAAGACGAAGATATTAGTGAAAGGTATCTATCGTCTATAGGATAAGCACTTGTGGTAGGTGCTTAGAAGTCAAGACAAGAAACATTAGTGAAAGGTGCTTAGAAGTGAAGACACAAGACATTAGTGATAGGTGTCTTGTAGATCTAATCAAAGGCATTAGTGAAAGGTGCCTTAGATGTACATTCGATATGGTTTGTTTCGATGTACTAGATAGACTAGCATTAGATCCAAGGATATTGATGTCCTTGATGATGTTGTAAAGGAGTAGATCTCCTTTGGGATTAGTCGTTGGTGTAGTGTGGTAGTAGTTCCTCCATTGCAATGGAACTAGGTGCTTAGCCTAGTACCTAATAAAGGGTAGGCGACGTTGTGAAGGTGTAGTTCACCTAAGGTGTGAAAGAACTCGGTGGTTAGCCTAGCACCGCATAAAGGGTAGGCGACGTTGTGTTAGGTGTGGTTCGCCTTGGTGTGAAAGAACTCGGTATTTAGCTTTGTACCGGAAAAAGGTTAAGCGACGTTGTGAAGGCTTCTCCGCCATAAGGAGATTGGTGTAGTGTTTACAAACTCTCGAGTAGGTGACTCGGGGAGTGGAGTAGGGCAAGGAAGGTGTCCTTGTAGCCGAACCACTATAAATACTCGCATTGTGGTTTTGTGCTTCTTACTCTTATCTTTTCATTACATATCTTTATATGCTTGTTTATCAATATCCAACACACACAACCAAATAGATTGACATAAGTCGATCTAAATAGTTTAAAAGGAAGTTTTAATTGGTAAAACTATTCAACCCCCCCTTCTAGTTTTCCACACTAACTACACAAGTGTAGTCTTACTAGCGATCTCGGAATGCATCACAAAACAAGTTCTAGAATCTAATATACTACCGGTTCACATTCTAAGCATTAAAGATGAATGCTTTAATTCCTACTAATCTAAGGGTGATCCTCACATTTTTGGGTGGAATTTAGGTGGTAAAGTGTTTTTTGTGCTAGTTGATGAGTGTCTAAATACTCATCATTTTTGTACAATCTAAACTGCAAAATCATTTGAAAACACTCAAAAATGCATCAAAATGATGAAAATATCACAAATCAGTGTTTTATGTGTTTTAAATGCAAAAATATCAAAATCAGATGAAAATCGTATCAAGTTTGCAAAATTGGCAGTTTTAGTTCCCCAAGTTTAAAAAGTTTTTTTTAAAAAAAAAAAAAAAAAAAAGTTTGATTCTGCTGAAATCAATGGTTTCTGCTGAAACCTAATTTTTTCTGCTGAGTCAATAGTTTCTGCTGAAGTTATAATGCACTGATGGTTTCTGCTGAAGGCTTACGTTTCAGCAGATAATTCCACTAAATAATATCTGGTCCTTAAATAAATATCTGGTCAATACCAGTCAAACCAAACTTCCTGTTTTCCCTCTCCCTCACACACTGAAACTTACCACTGCTCAAAACCACCACCACTTGGCTTCCACCTCACCTCTAGCCCCATGCCTATTTCACAGTTTGTCCCTTCCACCTCCACATCCACCCAAAATTCCTTAATTGCAAAAACCTGCTCAAGACTTTTGGCTCCAAAAGGCAAAATCAAGGGTTGGGATCGTTTTGACTAAATCAAGGGTCAAGAATGATGAGAGAAGACTTTGTGAGAGCTATAAAAGAGAAAGAAGACAGAAGAAATAGGTGTCACAGTTTTAGACCATTTTCGTAGTGTAAATTTAATTTCTGCTTTAAGTTTCACGTAAAAGTTTGCTGGGTTTTGTAATTTCTGTATTGTACAAGTGAATTTAGTTATAATTGAGGTGTTTTCAATAGTCAATTCCATGTTTCCTGCTTATCTAGTTTTCCCGCCAAAAGTGTTCTTGCTTAATTTTAATGGTATAATCTGAAATAGTTGTTAAAATAAGCTCTTATGAGCTTATTGAAGTTAATTAAAGAAGTATTAAGAGGTTCCTAAGGTTCTAATCTCATTTTGAAGAAAAGTCAACAAAAGTCAAACTGGGTCAACGAAAGTCAACTGTGTCGAGTTACTGTTCATGTGCTTATTTACTGCTTAATTTGAAATTTCTCAGCTTGTTTAGTCTAATTAGAGATTATTGCTTTTAATTTAATGCATTTTAGTTGTTTAATTCAGTTTTTTGCTTAAAATCAAGAAAAAAGCCTAATATAGTCATTTTCTAGTTCAGCTTATTTAGTGCTTATTTGTCCTTGAAATCTGTTTATTTAGCAGTTTTATAACTTATTTAGTCTTAGGGAATCTAGATATGTAGCTTAATTTAGTTAAAACTGCCTTAAATTGCAAATTTAGAACTTAAAGGAGTGTTTGGATTTAAGCCTAAACCTGTGTTCAAGTCTGCAATTTGGGTTAAAATTGGCTTAGGTAGCATGCATTAGGTTAGTTTAGTATAGTTTAGACATAAAATTTATAAGTCATTTGCAAAAAAGTCAAAAATCCATTCCAAATCCTATACTGCTGAAAGTCAAAATTTCATAAGAAACCCATTTTTGAATAAACTTGCGAATTTCATGTAGGACTTAATATTAGGATTGAAGACTTGTGCTTTTGGGATATTAAAGTTCAGCTGCTCAACTTAATTAGAAAAATATTAGTTTATCTCTACTTAGCTTATTAACTGCTTATTTACTAGCTTCTTTTAAGCCCTTTTTCACAAAACCTTTCTTTTTGCTTATTCCTTATTTCTGCTTATTCAGTGTGTTTTTCTTGTTGTTGTTGCTTATTCTAAGTCCCCATAACTGATTTATAGCTTATTCAACCTTTGGTTCAGTAGTGGTAGCTTTTTATTAGCTTATGCAAGCTTAATAGCTCATTTTGACCCATTTTAAGGTCTGTTAAGCAAATAAGCTCACAACAAGCTTATCTTTGAGTTCCACAAAATGTGTCTTCACAAAAGTTGCTTATTTTCAGTAGTGAAATAGTTTTGTAAAAGAAAATTCAAGAAAAACCAAAAATAAAAATAGCTAGTTAGGGCCGTTTGGCGTGTTGAGACTTGAAAACTGGTCTCAAGCTTTTTTTTTGTAGCTTGTGCTTTTTAGGTTCTAATCAGTTGCATTGGCTCATTTTAGGTTAGATTTAGGTTGTAGTAGCTTATGGTAGATTTTGGATAGCTTATAGCTTATTTATTAGCTTATTCAAACTGCTTATTTGCCCAATTCAGCTTATTAGTAGGCTTATCTAACTTTTTATATTTTTCCCAGGCTTAGAATAATATTTTAGATTTTCCTGTAAAGTTTCATAATTTTTACTATTCATTTGTTATTTTTCTTAATTTTAATTAGTTTAATATAGTTTTTAATTAATAATAATTAAATAAATAGTAATAAAAATAATTTTCTTTTTCCAATAATTTTCTTTTAATTTTAGGATTCCAAAAATGTCATTTTCATATTTTTAGGTCTTTTATTTCTTAGATCTCATTTTTACTTTTGTACGTTTACGTAGTTTTTAAACGTACGTCTTTACGTTTGTCTTATCTGATTGTTGTGTTTTCCAATTCTGTACCCAATTCTATTCCAATCAATCAGTAGTGTAGTTATTCATCAAAACCTTTACTGATCACTATCCTTAGTGATCACTCTATCATCTGAGTTAGTTTTGACACACCATTGAGTCTCCGTGGGACTTAACGACCCGGGAATTCATTGTATTCTCTGATCTTCATTGCATTTGTGCTTAAGCTGTTTTAAGTCTGTTACGGTTGGCCATTCACAAGTGGCTAGCTTGTGTGATTAGACTTGACGGTTTAGCACAGATCAAATTTTTGGCGCCGCTGCCGGGGAGGCTTTAGCGTGTGTTAAACCTTTTTCAGACCCATTCTTGCACATATACCATCTTTTGTAAAAATTTTTTTGTAAAGTTATCAAAAATCCAAAAAGTTCATTAACACTTTTTCTGAAAGTGTTAACAACACCAAAAATATTTTCATTCTTTGTTTTTGCAATATGTTTTTCAAAAATCCAAAAAAATCCATCTTTACCCTCTCACATCTTTTGATTCTACATTTCTTACCCTCTAAAACCATTTGATTCTTTCTATGTCTCATCCTCACCAATTTGGTTGTGAATGGTGTGGGGGACCTCAAAATGGTGGAAATTGCCCCGGTTGTGGCATTGTGAATCCGGGAAACGGGTTTGTATATGACCAAAATCCCTACAATGAAACAACTAATTTCCTCAACCAACCCCCGCACTATGAGATGGAGACATATTCTTGTGAGTATTGTGGAGGTCCTCACCCGAGTTTTGAGTGTCAAACGGGGAACACGCTTGTCTATGAGCATAATCCTTGTAACAATTATGACTACTCTTATCATGACCAACCTCCACAGTACCAAACGATTCAAACACAACCTCTGCAAATTCCTCATGAACTTCTCGAAAATTGTCTAGATATACTCAAAGATTTAAAAGAATTGGTTAAAGAAGAGTCTCGTCAGAAAACGTATGCTGAAGAACAAGCAGCTAGAGTAAGTTCTCAATATTGGAAACCTCTCGTGTACGACTATGATGACGACGACGACGATGATTTTGATGAGGAATCTACGACTCCGAGTGGCAATCCCACTCCCGTTTCTGAGCCTTTCATTTCCGACTCTTCCCTTTCACTCACGCCGGTTGAGAGAAGTGAATTCCTTTTGGAAGAGGTCGATGATCCTATTTCTTTGAAATTTTTTGATCCCGAGGACTCTCTCACCATGGGGGATAAGCATCTCAGCACTATTCCGGAAACGGAATCGTCTAATGTTGAGAATCTTATCCCGATCCCAAGTGAGTCTGAGGAAATTCTTGACCATGAGTGTGATGTGTTTTCTCCTCTTACAAATGATCTTGTTGAGACTTTCTCAGATTTTGACAGTGATTATAGTGATGCCAATTCTTTATATTCTAAAGACATAGAATTTATTGATGCATCACTTCCACATTCCGAGATCGTCAACTTAGAAGAGGATGTTGACCATGTTGTTTCCACAACAGTTAATACGACTATCACTAATCCCTTATTCGAATTCGATTCTGAATTTACTATAAATTCAGTTAATCCAATCTTTGATAGTGATGAGTCTGACACGGAGACTATAATGGACGAGGTGCATATTTATAGCCCACAAAGTACCGCACATGTCCCACCTCCGTATACTCTTTACGAGGAGTTCTCCAGTGAACTCACTCATATCATATCTCCGCTGGAGTATGATTGCTTGGATGGCAAAAATCATGATCGGGGGGAGAGAATCTCAATTTGCATAGTTATGACAAATCTTCCCACCCTCCCAACCGAGATGCCTTCCAACCCAAAGAGCTCAACAAATAAAATCCAAATAAGTGCAACTGCACTTAATCCCGAGGAAGAAGATCTAGTCATGATTGTTATCATGATTTTCCTTCTTTTCTTCACCTACTCGGTGACTTCCTCTCTTCTTCACTCCTTCGGGAATGAGGACACTATTTTTGATCCCGGCATTTTCATTTATCATTTTTGAGCCGGTTCTATCTATATCTCATCGGAGTGGAACTTTCAACACATTCAATGTTTATACAAACATCTTGAATGAAAGTCCGATGGAGATTGTTTCTTCCACTTTGCTTCCCCATGAACAAATTAATGCGGGGTCGAGTCAAGCTAGCGACTCGGAAATCAAAAACAGTAGCACACACCATATGGGTTTTCACCCATATTTCTGACTTCTTACCCCTTTCTACCACCTTTGTAAAACCTGAAAATTTAAAATCCGAATAAAGACTAAAATACCCTTGGAACTAAAAATTATAAAATACGTAAAATATATTTCTAACACTTAAAGAGATTAAAAGATTAACTTGCGAATATTTAAAAACCTAACTAATATATGTTACGTAATTGATTTTGGTACGACGAAGAGTTAAAGTTTCGTAAATGATTTGGGCCGTGATTGTTTGTGTTCGTGAGCCTAGGGCCGAAGCCCATGATGGTGGCGTGGTGATGGTGTTCGGTTGGACCCAAACCCAAACCCAATTACTTTCCTAGTTAAACTCAAATGCTACAACTATATATACCATACATAATCATAAGTTTGGAACCCTAGTTTTATTTGTTCTCTTTTTCTTTTCTTCCTTTGTTCGGCCGAGACTCCCAAACACACCCTTGGTGTTGATTTTGCTCAACCAAGTTAAGGTATATCGTTTAATTGTCTTCCTTTAACGTACCTTACTTGTTTATGTCAAGTTATATTTGTTTCGTCGCGTTTTCTTTCTTTTCTTTTGTGGCCGAGAGGTGTGAACCGAAACAAAACAAACCCTAACTAATTTAACCTAGTAACTAATTAAGAGTTGGATACGTAAGATGTAATATTGAATCGGGTTATGTTTGTGTCGTTTTAATGAAGGCCGAAACATATATATTAGGACCGAAACATGTTTAACTTTCGAATAAGGTGTATAAGCTTAATGACTTGAATATGTGAAGTAAGAATATGAGCTAAGACTAGTGTTGAACTCTAATAACCGAAACATGTATATGAGATTTGAAGATGCATTACTTAAGTAAAGGTTATGTTAATATAAACCCTAATTTGATATGTTAATTAATAAGTTATGATAAACCCTAATAGAGTAAATGCGTAATTAATACGAGTAATAAGTAACTTATATGTCACATAAAATCATAAACATGTACGTTGAAACATAAAAAGGAAAGATTATTTTGTGACGTGTTAGGTTAAGTAACTAGTCATTAAAAGACGTAACATGTTAGTACATATACATTAATGAGACATTAAAGAATGAGAAACCCTAACGTTAACAAAAGACACATAAACCCTAATTTACGATATTAATATTAAAACATTTAAGTCTCATTTAAGTATGGAAACCCTAAAATATAAAAGGATCATTGTGACGATTTTCGGAATCATTAATAATATATACGACATTAATGTATATAGGTTCTGTGAAGAAGGAGTAATTCTTTGCTTCCCTGTTTCGACTTTTGATCTTTTGCTTTCGAATAAGGTACGGATATTCTGACCTTTTCAGTAAAGGTTTCGTATGAAGTTTCTTTTCGTTTTCATATTAGGATTTCCTAAACCTTTGCTATGAACCCTAATGTGTCTATTTGAGTGGTTGTTTATCTGAACTTTGATTTTTTGAATCATAAACCATTTGATTTTGAACTATATGATATGAAGAATTTGATTTTGAAAACATGATTTAAAACATTTGATAAAATATGATCTATGTCAGTTATGACATTCTTATTTGAACTCTGATAGTATGACACCCGAGCCAATTTTAACTAGTCATGGGGGTTCCATGTCCGTGTCAGCAAATGCACTTCTGACATGACTCTAGGGCAGTAGAGTGATGTTCTGCCACGTCCCTTATCTGTTATCTGTATGAGCTCAATTTGAATTATATTATGAATATCTGTCTGTGGGGCGTATGGATGCATCTTAGATCTGTTATATGCCATATATTATCTGTTATATGTTATTTGTTATCTGATGATTGATGCTGCGTGCATGCACGTCCTTCATAACTCTGGTAGGTCTCCCCTACAAATATGTTGCCTTATGTGATTATGATATGTTTCTGATATGGCATATGTTCTGGGCTTCGAGGTAGTTAGCTATAAAACTTATTCTGATATTCTGAACTATCTTTTGAAAAGACTATGATTTCACTATCTTTCTTTTACTTTGTTTCGTATTCGATATTCGTTTCGTATTCTTTTTGCTTGTATATCTGTTCACTGGGCTTTTGAAGCTCAGCCGCACTTTTCTTTTCTTCCGCGGCAGGTATCTAAGCATTGGAGCTGGGTATTGCTTTGGGATGAGTGCTGAGTGGACTTACCTTAGAGATTTTAGCTTTGATCTTATGATGCCATTTAGACTTTATGCTTTAGACATTTCTTTTGGAGTTTATTTTCCGCTGGGACCTATGTATTGAAGTCTTTTGACTTGGATTATTTCCATATTTATGTTAAAGATTTCTTTTGGTTTATATGTTTGCTTGATATGACACCATTACTTGTGATTCCTTTACCCTTGTGGGGTCAGGGCATTACAATTTATGGCATCAGAGCCCAGGTTTACGACTTGTAGTCAGGACCTGTGACATATGGAGCCTAGGTTTCGAGACCTTAAAGTTTAGGATTTGACCTGTGAGGATTTGGGTAGACTTTAGGATTCCTTCGTACTTCCATTTCGTATCTCACCTTTGTTCATTTTGCTAATCGTTTAGATGGTTCGAACTCGTACTACTGGTGGCGCGGATGGAGACGATGATGCTGTTAACATGGATGCTGCGATTGCGAATGCTCTCAACTCTCTTTTCCCTGGTTTGACTACACCTGAGATGATGGAACAGGTGATCAACAATATTCGGAATCGGACTGGTGAACCTTCGGGAAGCGGTGGAGGTGCTCAACCCGTCGGCATTCATACTTGGCTCGAGCGTTTCGGTAAGCTGAAGCCTCTTTCGTTTAGCACTGCTGCTACTCCTACTGAGGCCGAGGACTGGATCACTCATATTGAGAAGCTGTTTGAAGTACTGGGTTGTGGAGATGGATTTAAGACTCGTTTGGCTTCATTCAAATTGGAAGGAGATGCTTTGAGTTGGTGGAAAGCATTGAAACAAGCAAGAGGAGGTGACGCTTTTGCTGTGACTTGTACTTGGACTGAGTTTCGGACTATTTTCTATAACCGTTACTTCCCTGATGCTGAGCAGCAAAGGTATGAGAGGGATTATCAGGCGATCTACCAGTTTGATCATGAGAACTCTAACGAGTACATGAGTAGGTTTATGAGGTTGGTGAGTTTTGTTGGAGTGATTGCTGGAGATGGTAGGCGTCAAGCTAAGCACTTCAAGTGGGGACTGAAGAAGTGGGTGTTAGACCGATTGCTTAATATTGAGTATGAGAATGTGTCGGCCTGCAATGACGCAGCTCGCAACATTGAGATCTTTCATGAGGTTTCGGGTTCTAACAAGCGTAATCGCGATGGTGATCGGATTCAAGGTAGGACTCAAGGTAATGACTATAAGGGAAACTCTGGTAGGAGTTATGATTCGAGAGGTCATGTGGATAGGAGTTATGATCAGCGGGGTCAGTCGGGAAGGAATGTTGACACTGGACGTTCTGAGATGAGGGGTCAAGATAATAGAAATGCTGGTAGGAATGGAAGTGATCGTCAGAACCAAGGTAACAATAACCAGCGTTATAACAGGGATCAGCCAGCTCGAGGATCGAATCAGGGTCGTGCTTCAGGATCTTATAATCAGCAGAGGACAGCTGAAGTTTTG
Source organism: Chrysanthemum seticuspe (assembly GCA_019973895.1). Classification (NCBI taxonomy): domain Eukaryota; kingdom Viridiplantae; phylum Streptophyta; class Magnoliopsida; order Asterales; family Asteraceae; genus Chrysanthemum; species Chrysanthemum seticuspe. Next base: position 239,228,358 of record BPTQ01000009.1, read on the forward strand.
CCACCCCCACCTATTTGTACTACTTGTGGAAAGGCTCATCCAGGGCAGTGTTTCAAGGCCACTGGTGGATGTTTTGGTTGTGGTTCCACTACTCACAAGATTAAAGATTGTCCTAAGAAGAATCCGACAGTTCCTGGAAACTACATCAAGCCGCCGACTACTACTGGACGTGTTTATGCTACTACTCGTAACCAGGCGGAGCGCACTTCAGGTACCATTACGGGCACTCTTTTCATTGATGATTTTGCTGTCTTCGTTTTATTTGATACTGGCGCCACACACTCCATTATATCTATCACATCTGCTAAGAAACTTAATATGAAGCCCAAACCGTTAACAAATCACTTATCGATTTCGACGCCTATGAAAAATCATGTGATCATTGATCGTAAATATGTTAAGTGTCCTCTTCGTTTTGATGATCGTATTCGCTTTGCAAATCTGTATCCTCTCAATATGGTCGACTTTGATATCATTCTAGGCATGGATTGGTTGGCTTACCATAGAGCTTCAATCGACTGCCATGCTAGAACGGTGATCTTTGGAGACGTAAAACATCCTGAATTCGTTTATCATGGTTCTCAACCCCTTAAATCTGTTAAGCTCATTTCCGCTATGAAGGCACGGATCATGATTGCTCATGGGTGCCAAGGTTTTCTAGCATCTGTTAAGGACACATCTTTGGAGAGTCCTAACATTGATAGTCTTTCGGTTGTTTGCGAATTTGCTGACGTTTTTCCGGATGAACTCCCTGGACTTCCCCCAGCTCGAGAAGTTGAGTTTAGCATTGAGTTAATTCCTGGTGCTGAACCGATTTCGAAGGCTCCGTATCGTATGGCACCTGTAGAACTGAAGGAGTTGAAGGAACAGCTGCAAGAGATGATAGAAAGTGGATTTATTCGCCCTAGTGTTTCTCCATGGGGTGCACCTGTCTTGTTTGTGAAGAAGAAGGATGGAAGCATGCGCCTATGTATCGACTATCGTGAACTCAATCGTATTACTATTCGTAACCGTTATCCTTTGCCGCGTATAGATGATTTGTTTGATCAACTGCAAGGAGCTAAGTTCTTTTCGAAGATTGACCTGAGGTCTGGCTACCATCAGTTACGTGTGAGGGAGCAAGATGTTCCTAAGACCGCGTTTCGTACCAGATATGGTCATTACGAATTTCTCGTTATGCCTTTTGGTTTGACCAATGCGCCTGCTGTGTTTATGGACCTGATGAATCGTGTTTTCCATGAGTTTCTCGACAAGTTCGTGATTGTTTTCATCGACGATATTTTAGTTTACTCTAAATCTGAAGAAGAGCATGAAGAACATCTCCGTATAGTTTTGGAGATTTTGAGGAAGAAGAAGTTGTACGCCAAATTTTCGAAGTGCGAATTTTGGTTGAGACAAGTTGCTTTCCTTGGTCATATCGTATCAGCTGATGGTATAACCATGGATCCGTCTAAAGTTGAGGCTATCACTAAATGGCGAAGACCTACGACAGTAACTGAGGTCAGGAGTTTTCTTGGACTTGCTGGTTACTATAGACGTTTTGTTGAAGGTTTCTCTCGCTTAGCTCTACCCCTAACCCAACTGATGAGAAAAGGTGAAAAGTTTGTATGGACGGATGAACGAGAGAAGAGTTTTGAAGAATTGAAACGGAGATTGGTGTCGGCTCCTATTTTGACTCTTCCAACTGGTTCAGGAGGATATCAAATCTACAGCGATGCATCTAAGAAAGGATTAGGCTGTGTTTTGATGCAACATGGGAAGGTAATAGCTTATGCTTCGAGGCAGCTAAAACCTTATGAGGAGAATTACCCAACTCATGATCTTGAGTTAGCTGCGGTGGTGTTTGCGTTGAAGATTTGGAGACATTACTTGTATGGAGAGACGTGTGATATATTTACTGATCATAAGAGTCTCAAGTATATTTTCACTCAGAAGGAACTTAATATGAGACAAAGAAGATGGTTAGAACTTCTTAAGGATTATGACACCAACATTCAGTACCATCCAGGTAAGGCTAACGTAGTTGCTGACGCACTTAGCCGGAAATCAGGCATTCTTGCGAGTATCAAGATTGAACCTAGGATTTTGCGTGATTTAGAGAGTTTGGATGTTGAGTTGAGTGTACGAGGTTTTGATGGATACTGGGCTAGTATGAAGGTGGAGTCGAACCTTATACTGCAAATTAAAGAAGCTCAGAAAGATGACGGCGAGCTGTGGGCCGTAGCGCAAAATGTTGAAGAAGGTAAGCAGACGGAGTTTAAGGTTGATAATGACGGTATTGTATGGTATGGAGATAGGCTTTGTGTTCCCAATGATCAGATACTTCGTGAGAAAGTTATGACTGAAGCTCATAGTTCTCCTTTCACTATTCATCCTGGTTCTACCAAGATGTATAAGGATTTGAAGCAGTACTTTTGGTGGAACGGTATGAAGCAAGATGTGGCGACGTTTGTGTCGAAGTGTATGATTTGTCAGCAGGTTAAGATTGAACATCAGAGGGCTAGTGGATTGTTACAGCCATTAGAGATTCCAACATGGAAGTGGGATAAGATATCTATGGATTTTGTGACTGGATTACCTCTTACTAGGAAGAAGCGTGATGCGATTTGGGTGGTTGTTGATCGGCTAACCAAATCTGCTCATTTCTTGCCAATCAGGAAGGATTATGGTATTGGTAAATTGGCGGAGATTTTTCAGCAAGAGATCGTTAGACTTCATGGTACTCCGACATCTATTGTGTCCGATAGAGATCCGCGTTTTACTTCTCGTTTCTGGAAGGGTTTGCAGAAAGCTTGGGGTACTCGACTTAACTTTAGTACGGCATTTCATCCTCAAACAGATGGTCAGTCAGAGAGGACTATACAGACCTTAGAGGATATGCTAAGGGCTTGTGCTTTAGAATGGACTGGCAGTTGGGACGAATATTTATGTTTTGTAGAGTTTGCTTATAACAATAGTTGGCATGCTAGCATTAAGGCGGCACCATTTGAACTTCTTTATGGAAGGAAATGTAGAGCACCTATTTGTTGGGATGAAGTAGGTGAGCGTTTGATTGAAGGACCGGAAATGATCGAGATCACTAATGAGAAAGTAGCTGTGGCTAGAGAGAAATTGAAGGAAGCTAGGTCTCGTCAGAAAAGTTATGCTGATAAGCATCGTCGTGATTTAGAATTTCGGGTTGGAGATCGTGTGTTTTTGAAAGTTTTGCCGTTTAGAGGTGTGAAACGTTTTGGAATCAAGGGCAAGCTTAGTCCTCGATTTATTGGACCATTTGAGATTCTGGAACGTATAGGAGAAGTTTCGTATCGTTTAGCACTTCCGCCTCAATTATCGCATGTTCATGACGTTTTTCATGTATCACTCCTAAAGGGATACAACTATCATCCGTTACACGTTGCTTCTTATCCGTTTGATCAAATTCAATCCGATATGTCTTTATCTGAAGAACCAGAAGCTATTCTGGAAAGACAAGAAAGAGTTATGAGGAATAAAGTTATTCCATTCGTTAAGATCCTTTGGAGGAATCATCCTGAACGTGAGGCTACTTGGGAAACCGAGGAGTCGATGCGTGCAAGTTATCCTCATTTCTTTGAATAGTTTGGTATGTTCTCATTTCTTTTCGTTTTCGTTTCCTTATTCATTTCGTTTCATTCAATTTTCGAGGACGAAAATTTTTCTTTAGAGGGGAAGAATTGTAAATCCTGAAAATTTAAAATCCGAATAAAGACTAAAATACCCTTGGAACTAAAAATTATAAAATACGTAAAATATATTTCTAACACTTAAAGAGATTAAAAGATTAACTTGCGAATATTTAAAAACCTAACTAATATATGTTACATAATTGATTTTGGTACGACGAAGAGTTAAAGTTTCGTAAATGATTTGGGCCGTGATTGTTTGTGTTCGTGAGCCTAGGGCCGAAGCCCATGATGGTGGCGTGGTGATGGTGTTCGGTTGGACCCAAACCCAAACCCAATTACTTTCCTAGTTAAACTCAAATGCTACAACTATATATACCATACATAATCATAAGTTTGGAACCCTAGTTTTATTTGTTCTCTTTTTCTTTTCTTCCTTTGTTCGGCCGAACACACCCTTGGTGTTGATTTTGCTCAACCAAGTTAAGGTATATCGTTTAATTGTCTTCCTTTAACGTACCTTACTTGTTTATGTCAAGTTATATTTGTTTCGTCGCGTTTTCTTTCTTTTCTTTTGTGGCCGAGAGGTGTGAACCGAAACAAAACAAACCCTAACTAATTTAACCTAGTAACTAATTAAGAGTTGGATACGTAAGATGTAATATTGAATCGGGTTATGTTTGTGTCGTTTTAATGAAGGCCGAAACATATATATTAGGACCGAAACATGTTTAACTTTCGAATAAGGTGTATAAGCTTAATGACTTGAATATGTGAAGTAAGAATATGAGCTAAGACTAGTGTTGAACTCTAATAACCGAAACATGTATATGAGATTTGAAGATGCATTATTTAAGTAAAGGTTATGTTAATATAAACCCTAATTTGATATGTTAATTAATAAGTTATGATAAACCCTAATAGAGTAAATGCGTAATTAATACGAGTAATAAGTAACTTATATGTCACATAAAATCATAAACATGTACGTTGAAACATAAAAAGGAAAGATTATTTTGTGACGTGTTAGGTTAAGTAACTAGTCATTAAAAGACGTAACATGTTAGTACATATACATTAATGAGACATTAAAGAATGAGAAACCCTAACGTTAACAAAAGACACATAAACCCTAATTTACGATATTAATATTAAAACATTTAAGTCTCATTTAAGTATGGAAACCCTAAAATATAAAAGGATCATTGTGACGATTTTCGGAATCATTAATAATATATACGACATTAATGTATATAGGTTCTGTGAAGAAGGAGTAATTCTTTGCTTCCCTGTTTCGACTTTTGATCTTTTGCTTTCGAATAAGGTACGGATATTCTGACCTTTTCAGTAAAGGTTTCGTATGAAGTTTCTTTTCGTTTTCATATTAGGATTTCCTAAACCTTTGCTATGAACCCTAATGTGTCTATTTGAGCGGTTGTTTATCTGAACTTTGATTTTTTGAATCATAAACCATTTGATTTTGAACTATATGATATGAAGACTTTGATTTTGAAAACATGATTTAAAACATTTGATAAAATATGATCTATGTCAGTTATGACATTCTTATTTGAACTCTGATAGTATGACACCCGAGCCAATTTTAACTAGTCATGGGGGTTCCATGTCCGTGTCAGCAAATGCACTTCTGACATGACTCTAGGGCAGTAGAGTGATGTTCTGCCACGTCCCTTATCTGTTATCTGTATGAGCTCAATTTGAATTATATTATGAATATCTGTCTGTGGGGCGTATGGATGCATCTTAGATCTGTTATATGCCATATATTATCTGTTATATGTTATTTGTTATCTGATGATTGATGCTGCGTGCATGCACGTCCTTCATAACTCTGGTAGGTCTCCCCTACAAATATGTTGCCTTATGTGATTATGATATGTTTCTGATATGGCATATGTTCTGGGCTTCGAGGTAGTTAGCTATAAAACTTATTCTGATATTCTGAACTATCTTTTGAAAAGACTATGATTTCACTATCTTTCTTTTACTTTGTTTCGTATTCGATATTCGTTTCGTATTCTTTTTGCTTGTATATCTGTTCACTGGGCTTTTGAAGCTCAGCCGCACTTTTCTTTTCTTCCGCGGCAGGTATCTAAGCATTGGAGCTGGGTATTGCTTTGGGATGAGTGCTGAGTGGACTTACCTTAGAGATTTTAGCTTTGATCTTATGATGCCATTTAGACTTTATGCTTTAGACATTTCTTTTGGAGTTTATTTTCCGCTGGGACCTATGTATTGAAGTCTTTTGACTTGGATTATTTCCATATTTATGTTAAAGATTTCTTTTGGTTTATATGTTTGCTTGATATGACACCATTACTTGTGATTCCTTTACCCTTGTGGGGTCAGGGCATTACAATTTATGGCATCAGAGCCCAGGTTTACGACTTGTAGTCAGGACCTGTGACATATGGAGCCTAGGTTTCGAGACCTTAAAGTTTAGGATTTGACCTGTGAGGATTTGGGTAGACTTTAGGATTCCTTCGTACTTCCATTTCGTATCTCACCTTTGTTCATTTTGCTAATCGTTTAGATGGTTCGAACTCGTACTACTGGTGGCGCGGATGGAGACGATGATGCTGTTAACATGGATGCTGCGATTGCGAATGCTCTCAACTCTCTTTTCCCTGGTTTGACTACACCTGAGATGATGGAACAGGTGATCAACAATATTCGGAATCGGACTGGTGAACCTTCGGGAAGCGGTGGAGGTGCTCAACCCGTCGGCATTCATACTTGGCTCGAGCGTTTCGGTAAGCTGAAGCCTCTTTCGTTTAGCACTGCTGCTACTCCTACTGAGGCCGAGGACTGGATCACTCATATTGAGAAGCTGTTTGAAGTACTGGGTTGTGGAGATGGATTTAAGACTCGTTTGGCTTCATTCAAATTGGAAGGAGATGCTTTGAGTTGGTGGAAAGCATTGAAACAAGCAAGAGGAGGTGACGCTTTTGCTGTGACTTGTACTTGGACTGAGTTTCGGACTATTTTCTATAACCGTTACTTCCCTGATGCTGAGCAGCAAAGGTATGAGAGGGATTATCAGGCGATCTACCAGTTTGATCATGAGAACTCTAACGAGTACATGAGTAGGTTTATGAGGTTGGTGAGTTTTGTTGGAGTGATTGCTGGAGATGGTAGGCGTCAAGCTAAGCACTTCAAGTGGGGACTGAAGAAGTGGGTGTTAGACCGATTGCTTAATATTGAGTATGAGAATGTGTCGGCCTGCAATGACGCAGCTCGCAACATTGAGATCTTTCATGAGGTTTCGGGTTCTAACAAGCGTAATCGCGATGGTGATCGGATTCAAGGTAGGACTCAAGGTAATGACTATAAGGGAAACTCTGGTAGGAGTTATGATTCGAGAGGTCATGTGGATAGGAGTTATGATCAGCGGGGTCAGTCGGGAAGGAATGTTGACACTGGACGTTCTGAGATGAGGGGTCAAGATAATAGAAATGCTGGTAGGAATGGAAGTGATCGTCAGAACCAAGGTAACAATAACCAGCGTTATAACAGGGATCAGCCAGCTCGAGGATCGAATCAGGGTCGTGCTTCAGGATCTTATAATCAGCAGAGGACAGCTGAAGTTTTGCCACCCCCACCTATTTGTACTACTTGTGGAAAGGCTCATCCAGGGCAGTGTTTCAAGGCCACTGGTGGATGTTTTGGTTGTGGTTCCACTACTCACAAGATTAAAGATTGTCCTAAGAAGAATCCGACAGTTCCTGGAAACTACATCAAGCCGCCGACTACTACTGGACGTGTTTATGGAAACTACATCTATGTCAGTTATGACATTCTTATTTGAACTCTGATAGTATGACACCCGAGCCAATTTTAACTAGTCATGGGGGTTCCATGTCCGTGTCAGCAAATGCACTTCTGACATGACTCTAGGGCAGTAGAGTGATGTTCTGTCACGTCCCTTATCTGTTATCTGTATGAGCTCAATTTGAATTATATTATGAATATCTGTCTGTGGGGCGTATGGATGCATCCTAGATCTGTTATATGCCATATATTATCTGTTATATTGAGGGCAATATTCATTTCTAAGTGTGGGGGGGAATTCTCACGAATTTTATCATATAATTATACCGCCTAATTCCCCCGTTTTTGGCCAAATTTTTTTTTTGGAGTAAGTGTTTTACACTTACTCAATTGGTTATCAGTCCGCCATGTCTAATAAACAGAAGGATTGGCTAATCCAGGAGCAAACGGCTCTTGGTAAAGATATCTCAAATCCGTTGACGGCTTGCAATTTGCCCAAAATTGTATGGTATTCAGCTCACCATATCCTTAAGAGTGAAGAGTTGGCTAGCCCGCAAGTTTATGGCTTGTGGTAAAGGCAATGGAAAAACCATAATTGGTAATCAGCTCACCAAAGATAATATTGATAATTTATCTAAGAGTTGGCTAGTCCAGAAGCAAACGGCTTCTGGTAAAGACAAATCAAATCCGTTTACAGCTTATGATTTGCTCAAAATCATTTGGTTATCATTGTACCAAGGTTCTTACTTGAATCAAAACAATTGGCTACTCCAGAAGTAATGGCTTTTGGTAAAGAGTTTTTAAAATCCATTAAAGTTCTAAAATATTGCTAGGGACTAGCAATATCTTAGTGTGGAGGATTGATGAGTGTCTAAATACTCATCATTTTTGTACAATCTAAACTGCAAAATCATCTGAAAACACTCAAAAATGCATCAAAATGATGAAAATATCACAAATAAGTGTTTTATGTGTTTTAAATGCAAAAATATCAAAATCAGATGAAAATCGTATCAAGTTTGCAAAATTGGCAGTTTTAGTTCCCCAAGTTTAAAAAGTTTTTTAAAAAAAAAAAAAAAAAAAAAAAAAAAAAAAGGTTTGATACTGCTGAAATCAATGGTTTCTGCTGAAACCTAATTTTTTCTGCTGAGTCAATAGTTTATGCTGAAGTTATAATGCACTGATGGTTTCTGCTGAAGGCTTACGTTTCAGCAGATAATTCCACTAAATAATATCTGGTCCTTAAATAAATATCTGGTCAATACCAGTCAAACCAAACTTCCTGTTTTCCCTCTCCCTCACACACTGAAACTTACCACTGCTCAAAACCACCACCACTTGGCTTCCACCTCACCTCTAGCCCATGCCTATTTCACAGTTTGTCCCTTCCACCTCCACATCCACCCAAAATTCCTTAATTGCAAAAACCTGCTCAAGACTTTTGGCTCCAAAAAGCAAAATCAAGGGTTGGGATCGTTTTGACTAAATCAAGGGTCAAGAATGATGAGAGAAGACTTTGTGAGAGCTATAAAAGAGAAAGAAGACAGAAGAAATAGGTGTCACAGTTTTAGACCATTTTCGTAGTGTAAATTTAATTTCTGCTTTAAGTTTCACGTAAAAGTTTGCTGGGTTTTGTAATTTCTGTATTGTACAAGTGAATTTAGTTATAATTGAGGTGTTTTCAATAGTCAATTCCATGTTTCCTGCTTATCTAGTTTTCCCGCCAAAAGTGTTCTTGCTTAATTTTAATGGTATAATCTGAAATAGTTGTTAAAATAAGCTCTTATGAGCTTATTGAAGTTAATTAAAGAAGTATTAAGAGGTTCCTAAGGTTCTAATCTCATTTTGAAGAAAAGTCAACAAAAGTCAAACTGGGTCAACGAAAGTCAACTGTGTCGAGTTACTGTTCATGTGCTTATTTACTGCTTAATTTGAAATTTCTCAGCTTGTTTAGTCTAATTAGAGATTATTGCTTTTAATTTAATGCATTTTAGTTGTTTAATTCAGTTTTTTGCTTAAAATCAAGAAAAAAGCCTAATATAGTCATTTTCTAGTTCAGCTTATTTAGTGCTTATTTGTCCTTGAAATCTGTTTATTTAGCAGTTTTATAACTTATTTAGTCTTAGGGAATCTAGATATGTAGCTTAATTTAGTTAAAACTGCCTTAAATTGCAAATTTAGAACTTAAAGGAGTGTTTGGATTTAAGCCTAAACCTGTGTTCAAGTCTGCAATTTGGGTTAAAATTGGCTTAGGTAGCATGCATTAGGTTAGTTTAGTATAGTTTAGACATAAAATTTATAAGTCATTTGCAAAAAAGTCAAAAATCCATTCCAAATCCTATACTGCTGAAAGTCAAAATTTCATAAGAAACCCATTTTTGAATAAACTTGCGAATTTCATGTAGGACTTAATATTAGGATTGAAGACTTGTGCTTTTGGGATATTAAAGTTCAGCTGCTCAACTTAATTAGAAAAATATTAGTTTATCTCTACTTAGCTTATTAACTGCTTATTTACTAGCTTCTTTTAAGCCCTTTTTCACAAAACCTTCCTTTTTGCTTATTCCTTATTTCTGCTTATTCAGTGTGTTTTTCTTGTTGTTGTTGCTTATTCTAAGTCCCCATAACTGATTAATAGCTTATTCAACATTTGGTTCAGTAGTGGTAGCTTTTTATTAGCTTATGCAAGCTTAATAGCTCATTTTGACCCATTTTAAGGTCTGTTAAGCAAATAAGCTCACAACAAGCTTATCTTTGAGTTTCACAAAATGTGTCTTCACAAAAGTTGCTTATTTTCAGTAGTGAAATAGTTTTGTAAAAGAAAATTCAAGAAAAACCAAAAATAAAAATAGCTAGTTAGAGCCGTTTGGCGTGTTGAGACTTGAAAACTGGTCTCAAGCTTTTTTTCTGTAGCTTGTGCTTTTTAGGTTCTAATCAGTTGCATTTGCTCATTTTAGGTTAGATTTAGGCTGTAGTAGCTTATGGTAGATTTTGGATAGCTTATAGCTTATTTATTAGCTTATTCAAACTGCTTATTTGCCCAATTCAGCTTATTAGTAGGCTTATCTAACTTTTTATATTTTTCCCAGGCTTAGAATAATATTTTAGATTTTCCTGTAAAGTTTCATAATTTTTACTATTCATTTGTTATTTTTCTTAATTTTAATTAGTTTAATATAGTTTTTAATTAATAATAATTAAATAAATAGTAATAAAAATAATTTTCTTTTTCCAATAATTTTCTTTTAATTTTAGGATTCCAAAAATGTCATTTTCATATTTTTAGGTCTTTTATTTCTTAGATCTCATTTTTACTTTTGTACGTTTACGTAGTTTTTAAACGTACGTCTTTACGTTTGTCTTATCTGATTGTTGTGTTTTCCAATTCTGTACCCAATTCTATTCCAATCAATCAGTAGTGTAGTTATTCATCAAAACCTTTACTGATCACTATCCTTAGTGATCACTCTATCATCTGAGTTAGTTTTGACACACCATTGAGTCTCCGTGGGACTTAACGACCCGGGAATTCATTGTATTCTCTGATCTTCATTGCATTTGTGCTTAAGCTGTTTTAAGTCTGTTACGGTTGGCCATTCACAAGTGGCCAGCTTGTGTGATTAGACTTGACGGTTTAGCACAGATCACTAGTCATGTAACTTCCTATCCGTGAGACGCTTTTGTTAAGACTAATGGCCCACTCCTATATGTCATGAAAAATTTTCAATTTGGTGCCAAAATTACCCTAACCGACATTTTCTCATGGTTTATTACACAAATGCAATTGGACAAAGCTTGGTGGGTATGAGAATAAACAATCAATAAAAGATATACGACACACAATTAAAAATGAAAAACAAATACACATGGGTTGCCTCCCAAGAAGCGCTTGTTTTTGTTCGAGTCACGAGCTTGACTCTACCCTTATTTAACGGATAAAAGGGAGGTTTTCCCTACACTTAAGTTTAAGTGCGGGTGATAGTAGCGATACACACCCTTAGGGTGGAAATTTGCTACGTGAGGAGAGGGTGATGGGTGATTTATATGCTCAAAGGAGTGTGCTCCATTCATTATAACCTTACCTAAGTCTATTGGTGTAGCGGGTGAATCAAATCTCTCTCCTAAAAATGGATCATCTTCTATCAACTTCAAAAGATTCTTAGTTAAGGATCCATCTTGACCCAATAAACCCGGTTTAAACCCATAGTGTTTCTTGTTATCAACCATGAATGGGTGATATAAGTGTGTAAGGTCATGGGTTACTCCTATATTAGCTTCCACTCTACATGGCCTAGAGTCTACCACCTTTATCAAGCAACTACCTGGACTATCTATTTTGATGGGTGGATTGGGGCCTAATTCAATTCCAAGATTCACATCTAAAGATGGAAAATTGGGTAAGGTTTTTGGTTGAGGCTCCGGTTCATCAAAATTAGGAACTTCCCTAGGACTAAAAGAGAGGTCATGACAACAAGCATCTAAACCTACTTTCTCTAGTGGCGTTTGGTCCAAAGGTTTTACAATTGGGGTTCCTATAGTCTCTTCTACTTCTCTCGGTTAAGTTATAGGCAATGTGTGTTCCTCAAGTGATGGTAGGGCTTGTGGGCTTGAAGCTTCCACCTCATTCTCCATTATATCTAGATCCCCTAAATGTTTATCATGTGTTTTAGTATGATCTAACCAAATACACTCCTAAGCATCTCAAATCCTTCTTTGGCCATTTCAAATTCTTGGTCCGATTCATAAGAATTGTTCTCAGAAACTTGACCACTATGTTCTATTTGCCTAAAGGATTCCTCACGTGTTTCATATGTTTTGAAATCTATCCCACACATGCAACTAGGTATTTTAGCTTCAACCATCTCACAATCTTGTTCGGGTTTAGGTTCCATGTTCTTAAAAACTAGGTCTTTTTGATCATGATGCCTAAGGTTAGATAAATCCTCCTTATCCATTTCCTCAAGTTGTGACAACTGACGGTTTATACTTAGGAGGCTTTTCTCAAAAAATTTCCAGAGGGTCTCACTAAAAGAAGTTGATTCTAACAATGATCGTTGAATAGAAGCCACACAAGCACAAAATTTATCAAACCCATCCCACCTTACACCCGTCTCCTTTTGGATATCTCTAAGTTTACTCACAAATTCATTAGAACAATAAAAACGAATCCAATCTGCGAAATTCAATTGTTCCTCATTTGTTAATGATTCAAATGCAATTTCACTTGCCATAGCGACAAATGAAAAGGGTTTTACGAACACAAACACAAAGAAGGGGGATAGACTACAAGGAAGCTAATAAAAAGAAAAAATCTCACTTGATAGGAATCTTGTGAGTAGACCTAAACAAGATATAAATCAAGCCTAAACAATAACTATTCCCCGGCAGCGTTGCCAAAAACTTGATAACGCTACACGCGTCGTTCGGGGTCAAAGGAACTTCCTTTTCTTCGAGCAAGTTTTATAACACCCTAGGCAGTGAACCTAATCGTTGTAGTGTAGTATTAGGGTAAGCCACGGGTATTGATATCGTTCTCTAGGGGAATAGTGTCGTTAGGCTGAAGTGTATGTCAATTTAAGTCTAAAGGTGAGGGATGATTATTTTTGTATTTTTATATTTTATGAAATGGAAAGGTACGAATTTCGGGGTTTGGATTTGGGGGTTGGTATTTCTACCGATTACTCTACTTATCTAATTAACTAAGCTAAGGGTAGTCTATGTCTATTGTTGTGTGCTCGTATGATGATTTAAAGATGTGTTCACTTAGGTTTTATTACTCCTTAATTATCTCCTATTGATGGTTGAATTGTCACGTCCTTATTCTTAATCGCGTTGTGTGTCTAAAGTCGTAGGGTATGCGTTTATCCCTAACTCTTTGAACTTACCAAAGGGTCTCGTCTACAAAAACCTCTAGGGATTATAAACTTTAACTCTAAGGCACTCTTTGGGTGGTTTAGCCTACACCTACTCTAAGTGCTATAGTCTAAGGTTCACAAAGATTAATCAAGCATTAATTACACAACGAATGACCTATCGCATTACTAGATCATTAACAATTAAGATAAGAGACAACAAATCAATATTCAATAATTAAGTTTCATATTCCCTAAGCAAACACACAAGTAAATTAGCCGGACATGGAGAACATGCAAGCATACACACAATCAATCAAACATAGGATAGACATAATGATAAATTGAATATATGGATTAAGATATAATCAACCAACCATTACAAGATGTTTTTAGAGTGATTGAAACCTTCAAAGTTGCTGGAAAAACACCTATCTAAACCCTGGAATCGGAGTTAGGGTTTAGAGCCTATAAAAAGTGAAGTTATAATGTTCTATTTATAGGCAGATTTTCTGTCGGCAAAGGGTGACGGCGTCACACTTATAGAGTGACGGAGGCACGACCATTTTTTCACCAAACTGTAGATTTTCTCGTTCCGGTCGCGTGGGCTTTTGAATCACCTAAATCCGAGTTCGTATGCAAAAGTTATGGCCAAAACCGTATCAGCTACTTGGCGCGCATGTTGCAGCTTGTGACGGCGTCACCTTATGATTTGTGACGCCGTCGGGTCGCCGTCATTAGGGTTTTGTCTTGGCCACGTTAGTCTTGCGACGGCGTCACCTTGTACTTGTGACGCCGTCCTCTTCAGCTTATGACGCCGTCTGGATCAAATCTAGGCCGTCTGAGTTGCGACGGCCTACTCTTTTAAAGCTTGACACCGTCACTTGAAAATAAGAAATTTGGCTTCTGTGCCGTCACAAAATGCTCCGACGGCGTCGCAGTTAAGCAGTGACGCCGTCACCTTGTATTTCAGCAGCTTGAGTGTCTCGATTCTTGACTTTGGCCATTTTCTTCGTATATCCGCGCCTTTTCGTCCAAATAAGTGCCATTACAGCAATTTGCCTTCAAGAGACCTAAAAAGTGAAAAGGAACGATATTAAGTAATAACGGATACAAAAGTGATCAAATAAGGGCTTAAACGAACCCCTAAAAAAGGTACATTTTAAAACCTTATCAAATATACGAAGAAATGGCCAAAGTCAAGAATCGAGACACTCAGGCTGCTGGAACTAAAGGCGACGGCGTCAGGTTCAACAAGTGACGGCGTCAGGTACAACTAGAGACGCCGTCGGACAAATTTTGTGACGACTCAGTAGCCAAATTGCTCATTTACAAGTGACGGCTTCAGGTTTTAAAAGAGTATGGCGTCGCAGCTCAGACGGCCTAGATTTGATCCAGACGACGTCAGAGACTGAAGAGGACGGCGTCACAAGCATAAGGTGACACCGTCGCAATGTTAACGTGGCCAAGATGAAACCCTAATAACGGCGACCTGACGGCGTCACAAATTAAAGGGTGACGCCGTCGCATTTGTAAACTTATATATAGAATCCGAATTTTTTAGTTTTCAGAGTGTAGTCTTTTGGAGTAAAAACCTAAACCGAACCAAGGCTGTCTTGTATAGTATTTTAGGGTTCCATACCTAATCTTACATCAAGATAAGTGTTTTACTTCATTAATTTAATTATGTCTTCCTTTGATTGTGTGTATGCTTGCATGTTTCCCATGTCCGGCTAATTTACTTGGGTGTTTGCTTAGGTAATATGAAACTTAGTTATTGAATATTGATTGGTTGTCTCTTATCTTAATTGTGATTGACCTAGTATTGCGATAGGTCATTCGTTGTGCTAATAATGCTTGATTAATCTTTGTTGAACCTTAGTTTATAATCACTTAGAGTAATTGTAGGCTATACATCCAAAGAATACCTTATAGTTAAAGTTTATAAATCATAGAGATTTTGTAGTCATTAACCTTTGGTAGCTTCAAAGAGTTAGGGATAAACGCATACCCTACGACCTTAGAAACACAACGCAATTAAGAATAAGGACGTGACAATTCAACCACCAATAGGAGATAACTAGGGAGTAATAAAGCCTAAGCAAATACATTTTTAACTATCATACGAGCACACAACAATAGACATAGACTACCCTCACCTTAGTTTAGATAATTAGATAAGTAGAAGTAATCAGTAGAAATACCAACCCCCAAATCCAAACCCCGAGATTCGTACCTTTCTATTTCCTAAAAAACATAAAAAAGATAAAAAATAATCTTCCTCAACCCCAACCTTAGCGTATTAACTTCTCACTAGCATTCCTATTCCTCTAGAGAACGATATCAATTCCCGTGGCTTACCCTATTACTACACTACAACGGTTAGGTTCACTGCCTAGGGTGTTGAAAAACTTGCTCGACGAAAAGGAAGTTCCTTTGACCCCGAACGCCCTGTGTAAGCGTATCACCATTCTCTTAATCATATAATATGCAAGGTTGAAGCGAGTCTCGGTCACAAGGAAATAAATCATAAAGCTCAAGCACGCATTAGGGTGATCCTTGTTCCCTCCCAAGCAAAGCACATTCTCCCTTACTACGACTTCCCATTTCTTATACAACGGGAACATCTCGGAAAGCTCCATTTGAAATGGATCCCTATAGATCACTTTGGAATTTCTAGTGACCCTCGATGGGGATGACCTTTCCATGAACACGGTATCCCTTACCGTGGTTGCTTCCGGGATTCTCATGTGGTAGACTTCATGATGATCTACCATGTTGTGTAGCTCCGCCAAAGACCATTCATTGGAATACATGCAAACTCCTTGATATGGAACACGTAGTATTCTTCCAAATTCTACAAGTGAAAGGGTGTACTCATGCTCATTTATGATGAAGACAATTGAGATGGTCCCGTTCTCATTCCTAACTATTCTCATTGTTTTGTAGAATTCAAGCACGAACACCGGGCAAATTTGCTCGTTTATGTCCAAAAGACAATCAATGCCAATTGTTTCAAAAACTTCTCGGATGTTGGTGTTAGCAAGGAATGATGGTTCTACCACACGACCTTCATGAAAAAGTCTCTTTTCGAGCAACTTGAAAGCTTTCCTATCCTCCGGGCTAAGTCCATCCTTTCGATGATACATTGGGATGTAGTGGGCGGTATCATGATAATCTTGTTGGCGGTTACTAGGCATGATTGTTCCTATACATCAAAACCACAATGCGGTGTTAATTTTGAATAGTAGCCTAAAGGGTTTGATCACAATTTTTCTCAAAACATCTTCATTGAATTCAAAAAATGAGTTTAATTTGTATTAACAATGTTAATTCTTTGATTTAGATTATCTTAGAAAACAATGTGGTAACAAATTATGACAAACCCATTTGAACCCAATTTCTAAAGATGAAAATTGTAATCCTAGGAATCAAGGAATAGAAATAACAATGTAATGAAGATTAAACTTATACAAGAGATTGTTTTGCTTGAAGGAAATGATCAATTTGCTCCTGTGAACAGTAACTAAGTTTTCATTCGTGAGTCTTTGATAGGGGAAAGTGATAGTGGAACTTCCACAGTGATCATTTCTAACTTATGTTGTCTTCTGTTGCACGGATCCCTTGCATTAGGGATCTGGCTAGTTCAAACACAGGGATCCGGTATAACAGCAAAAGTTCAGCTTAAGTATTCTTTGATAATTTTGGTTTGGGAGTTCTAAATTGCCTAGGGTTGATGTTTAAGCTCTATAACATGTGGTTTGGGGTTTTGACGGTTTAATACTAATCCTATTTGACGAGGTTCCCTTTTTATGAATAAATCATAATTCTTTGGGAGGTTTTTCAAAAATTATGATAAAATCTCATTTTATCATAATATAAGAAATTTCACATGGATACTTATTGACATAGATGAAATGTCAATAGTCCTTTTGTGAGGAATAATGATCAAGGCTCTCGAATAGCCGAGACATCATTATTACTAGTTTGTAGTGTTGTCTATACAAATCAACGAAGAATACTATTCTTGATGATGATTTCAATATAGATAACTACTTTAGTGATTACTAAGAAAGTGTAAACAGACTACTAAGACTTTAATAAAAAAATATTTGTAATTTATTAAAGATCATACATTTGCTAAATATTCTTTTTAAGGAAAGAAATATTTAGAGAAATTCTTTGTGATCTTCTAAGGATCCCCAAATCCATGTATGGGGAACACTTTGCTAAATATTCCTTTTACGAAAAGAAGTATTTAGAGAATTTCTTCATGATCTTCTTGGTATGCCCAAATCCAAGTATGGAAAAATAAAATAAATAAGTCTGAGATAAACGTAACTTTTCGGGCCAAGAAATCGTGATCGAACTCCATATGATAAGATGCTAAGCAAACGCTATCATAAGCGCGTAAGATCAATCGATTTCTCTTTCAACCGAACATGTCCAATCTGTGGAAAACTAGAAGGGGGGGGGGGTTTGAATAGTTTTACCAATTAAAAACTTCGTTTTAAAATATTTAGATCGACTTATGTCAATCTATTTGGATGTGTATGTTGGACATTGATAGATAGATATATAAATGTGTAATGAAAGATAAAGAGTAAGAAGCAAATAACCACGACACGATTATTTATAGTGGTTCGGCTACAAGGACACCTTCCTTGCCCTACTCCACTCTCCGAGTCACCTACTCGAGAGTTCGTAATCACTACACGACACCAACTCCTTATGGCGGAGAAGCCTTCACAACGTCGCCTACTCTTTTTCCGGTACTAGGCTATCCACCGGGTTCTTCCACCAGGTAGAACCACACCTATCACAATATCGCCTACCCTTTATCCGGTACTAGGCTAAGTACCGAGTTCCATTACGATGGAGGAACTACTACCCAACACTACACAACACCTAACCCCAAAGGAGACCAACTCCTTATTACAACACCATCAAGGATATCAATATACTTGGATACAACCTATCTCTATTTGTATATCGATGCACCTCATCGAGTATACAACCTTGGCATCCTTCACTAATGCCACTTGACTTGACTTTTAGGCATCTTTCACTAATGCCCTTGACACAGACGTTTGGCACCTTTCACTAATGCCTTCGTCTTGACTCCTTTAGCATTCTTCACTAATGCTTATGACACGGACGTTTAGCACCTTTCACTAATGCTTTCGTCTTGACTCTTTCGGCATCCTTCACTAATGCCTTGGACACAACACTTCTATTGAGGGAGAAAGAAGTATCAACAAGAGAACCTCAGTAGTCTTGATGATAACGAAGTATGGCAACTCATGGACTTGAGCTTGCTCGACTTCAAGAGGTGGTGATCTCGCCTTTAAGAGAAACCTAGAGAATCATACAAAAACAAAAGACAAACTATATAGAGAGATCCTTAGGATCTAAGGTTAGAAGGTTACAATACTTGGGGAAAGTATGTGTGGGAGTGGCAACCCAAAAGGAAGAAAGGGCTCACTATTTATAGAAGAAATTTAGCTACTGCTCCACGGATCCCTCACTTGAGGGATCCGTCCAGTGTAATACTGGGGATCCGTGGGACGCTCCCTTTTTCCCATGGTTTTTGGGCCATGGGTTATGGGTTATGAATCAAGGGTATCCAAGTAGATACAATATATCTACAAGATGCAATGCATCTAGTCCATGGGTTATGGGTTAAAACCATGGGTCATGGATAATATCCATATATGACTTAAGCATGATGTCATGCAATGGGTTATGGGTCATGCTCCATGGGTATGTGTCGTGAACTTTGGGTTATAACCAACTACATTCAATGTATTTGGTCAATGGGTCATGTAACGCCCCGACCCGACAAGGGTAAAGGAATCACAAATAATGGTGTCATATCAAAGCAAACACAAATATCCAAATGAAGTCTTAACATAAATGCGGAAATAATTCAAGTCAACATGACTTCAATACATAGGTCCCAAAGGAAAATAAGCTCCAATAAAATATCAGAAATAGTAAAGTCTTAAATGGCATCATAAGATCAAAGCTAAATATCTCTAAGGTAAGTCCACTCAGCACTCATCCCAAAGCAAAACCCAACTCTAATGCTTAGATACCTGCCGTGGAAGAAAAGAAATGCGGCTGAGCTTCAAAAGCTCAGTGAACAGATATAAAAGCAAAGCGAATACGAAACGATATCGGATACAAAATATAGTGAACGAAAGATAGTAAAATCATAATCATTTTCAGAGTATAAATCAGAATTATCGAATAAATTTTATAGTTAACTACCACGAGCCCAGAAACAAATATCAGATCATAATCATATTCACATAAGGCAACATTTGTAGGGGAGACCTACCAGAGTTATGAAGGACGTGCATGCACGCAACATCAATCATCAGATAACATATAACATATAACAGATAACAGATAACAGATGTAGGATGCATCCATACGCCCCACAGACAGATATTGGTCATATAATATAACTTGAGCTCATAACAGATAACAGATAAGGGACGTGGCAGAACATCACTCTACTGCCCTAGAGTCACGTCAGAGGTGCATCACTGACACGGACATGGAACCCCCATGACAAGTGAAATATTTGGCTCGGGTGTCAAACTATCTTAGGTCAAATCAGAATGTCATTACTGACACAGATCATACTTTATCCGAAGATTAATCATATTTTCAAAATCAGAGTTTTCATATCATATAGTTCAAAATCAGATGTTTTATAATTCAGAAATCAGAGTTCAAATAAGCAACAGCTCAAACAAACAGAATGGGGTTCATAGCAAAGGCTTAGGAAACCCTAATATAAAAGCTAACGAAAAGAAAACGTTATAAGGAACCTTTACTGAAAAGGTCAGAATATCTGTACCTTATTCCAAAGCAAATGACCAAAAAGCAGAAATACGGAAAGCAAAGGATTACTCCTTCTTCACAGAACCTATACACATTAACGGTCGTACATGTTATTTATGATTCCATAATTGTCGAAATGATCTTTTAATATTTGGTGTTCATACTTAGTGTATTCAGTGATCTTATTACTTTAGAGATTTATGATTAAATGAGACTTAAGTGTTTTATAACCAATATTATAGATTAGGGTTCATTATGTCATTTATTAAAGTGTAGGGTTAAATGTGAAAATAGTTTAAAAGTCATAACTCACACATGAAATAACGAATTAATACCCTTAGCTTCAAACCCTAATCGACTCTCATTTATGTTCTATGGTTTTCTCATTCTTTTAATATCACATTAATGCGCAATTACTTTACATGTTACGTCTTTTAATGACTCATTACTTTGACCTAGTACGTAATGAAAACAACCTTTCTTTTTATGCTTCACCATGCACGCACTCACACATGCAAATACTTACTCATACTCAAATCGACTCACACAACTCATTAACTCTTGTTCATTTACTCAACACCTTCATGACTTAACCATACGTTACTCATATACATGTTATACGTCAACTTTTATATCCATGCACGTTTATGATTTCATGTGACAACCAAAAGTTACTTATTATCCGGATTAGATACACATCGACACACACATGCACTATAGCTTCGAATAGATATGACCACGTACTATGTTTACACATCAACAAGTTCACTTGACTCACAACACACGCGCATGTACACGGTTCACAATTCACTTAGGTTCGGTTCACACATCACTTAGGGTTTAGGTTTTACATGATCTTTACTTATCAAACACACGTTCAAAACCCTCACATGGTTCGGCTTATATGTTTTACGCAAACCCTACTCTTCTACGTATCTTACTTATTCACGTTTGCATGTTTTACCTTGTCCGATTCATGATCTATGTGGTTCGGTTTATAGTGGCTCGACATAGTTAAGATCCGATTCATACAATACATATTACATTACATGTTCTCAAATTTTAATAAGGTCCGATTCATATTTATTTGTTTCGGTTTCATAAGGTTCGGCCAAAAACACAAATTTCGACTAAAAACAAAACATGATACAATAACTAATAACGTAAGTGTATCAAGATAAGACGAGAAGAACATGTTATACCTTAGCTTGCTCACGTTGGGACTAAACTCGCGACACCAAGGGTGTTAGGGCTTCGGCCAAATGAAAAAGAAAAAGGAAGAGGCAAAACTAGGGTTTCCAAATTGTGTTAATGTGTTGTATTTATAGTTAGCATAAATTGGTTCTAGGGCTTTTGAGGTGTGTGGGCTTCGGCTTGATCCAACCGAACAAAACAAACACTCGCCCATATGGGCTCTCGGTTTGAGTCCAAGCTAACAAACCACACGGCCCAACTTGGTTCACCATTAAACGAAAACAAGGCCCAAACGAATGGCCCAACTAATTACGCGAGACGTTTAACTTTCGTCGTACAATGTCGATCACATATACATATTCGTTAAGTTTTAATTATTCGTAAGTTAGGTTTTAATTTCGTTGAATGAATATAAATGTATTTTACGTATTTAATAAATTTCGATTTCAAGGGTATTTTAGTCTTTATTCATGTTTTAGATTTTCAGGTTTTACAACTCTTCCCCTCTAAAAGAAGAATTTTCGTCCTCGAAAATTGAAATGAAACGAAACGAAAACGAAACGAGAACATACCAAACTATTCAAAGAAATGAGGATAACTAGCTCGCATCGACTCCTCGGTTTCCCAAGTAGCCTCACGCTCCGGGTGATTTTCCAAAGAATCTTAACGAACGGAATGACTTTATTTCTCATGACTCTTTCTTGCCTTTCTAAAATAGCTTCCGGTTCTTTAGATAAAGACATATCGGACTGAATTTGATCAAACGGATAAGAAGCAACGTGTAACGGATGATAGTTGTATCCCCTTAGGAGAGATACATGGAAAACATCATGAACATGCGATAACTGAGGCGGAAGTGCTAACCGATACGAAACTTCTCCTATACGTTCCAGAATTTCAAACGGACCGATGAATCGAGGACTGAGCTTGCCCTTGATTCCAAAACGTTTCACACCTCTAAACGGCGAGACTTTCAAAAATACACGATCTCCAACCCGAAATTCTAAATCACGACGATGCTTGTCGGCATAACTTTTCTGACGAGACCTAGCCTCCTTCAATTTTTCTCTAGCAACAGCTACTTTCTCATTAGTGATCTCAATCATTTCTGGACCTTCAATTAAGCGTTCACCTACTTCATCCCAACAAGTAGGTGCTCTACATTTCCTCCCATAAAGAAGTTCAAACGGTGCTGCCTTAATGCTAGCATGCCAACTGTTGTTGTATGCAAACTCTACTAAACACAAATATTCATCCCAGCTGCCCGTCCATTCTAAAGCACAAGCCCTTAGCATGTCCTCTAAGGTCTGAATAGTCCTCTCTGACTGACCATCTGTTTGAGGATGAAATGCTGTACTGAAATTAAGTCGAGTACCCCAAGCTTTTTGCAAACCTTTCCAGAAACGGGAAGTAAAACGCGGATCTCTGTCGGACACAATCGATGCCGGAGTACCATGAAGTCTAACTATCTCTTGCTGAAAAATTTCCGCCAATCTACCAATACCATAATCTTTTCTAATTGGTAAGAAATGAGCAGATTTGGTTAGTCGATCAACAACTACCCAAATCGCATCATGCTTCTTCCGAGTAAGGGGTAACCCAGTCACAAAATCCATAGATATCTTATCCCACTTCCATGTTGGAATATCCAATGGCTGTAATAGTCCACTAGCCCTTTGATGTTCAATCTTAACCTGCTGACAAATCATACACTTCGACACAAACGTCGCCACATCTTGCTTCATGCCATTCCACCAGAAGTACTGTTTCAAATCCCTATACATCTTGGTAGAACCAGGATGGATAGTGAAAGGAGAACTATGAGCTTCAGTCATAACTTTCTCGCGAAGTACCGGATCATTGGGAACACAAAGCCTATCTTCATACCATACAATTCCGTCATCATCAACCTTAAACTCCGTCTGCTTACCTTCTTCAACATTTTGCGCCACGGCCCACAGCTCACCATCATCTTTCTGAGCTTCTTTAATTTGCAGTATAAGGTTCGACTCCACCTTCATACTAGCCCAGTATCCATCAAAACCTTGTACGCACAACTCAACATCCAAACTCTCTAAGTCACGAATAATCCTAGGTTCAATCTTAATACTTGCAAGAATGCCTGATTTCCGGCTAAGTGCGTCAGCAACTACATTAGCCTTACTTGGATGGTACTGAATGTTGGTGTCATAATCCTTAAGAAGTTCTAACCATCTTCTTTGTCTCATGTTAAGTTCCTTCTGAGTGAAAATATACTTGAGACTCTTATGGTCAGTGAAAATATCACACGTCTCTCCATACAAGTAATGCCTCCAGATCTTCAACGCGAACACCACTGCAGCTAACTCAAGGTCATGAGTTGGGTAATTCTCCTCATAAGGTTTTAGTTGCCTTGAAGCATAAGCTATTACCTTTCCATGTTGCATCAAAACACAGCCCAATCCTTTCTTAGATGCATCATTATAAATTTGAAATCCTCCAGAACCAGATGGAAGAGTCAAAATAGGAGCGGACACCAATCTCCGTTGCAACTTTTCAAAACTCTCTTCTCGTTCATCCGTCGATATAAACTTTTCACCTTTCCTCATCAGTTGGGTTAGGGGTAGAGCTAAGCGAGAGAAACCTTCAACAAAACGTCGGTAGTAACCAGCAAGTCCTAGAAAAATCCTAACCTCAGTCACTGTCATAGGTCTTGGCCATTTAGTGATAGCCTCAACCTTAGACGGATCCATGATGATACCATCATCAGATACAATATGACCAAGGAAAGCGACTTGTCTTAACCAAAACTCGCACTTCGAAAATTTGGCGTACAACTTCTTCTTCCTCAGAATCTCCAAAACTATCCGGAGATGTTGCTCGTGCTCTTCTTCAGACTTGGAGTAAACTAAAATTTCGTCGATGAAAACGATAACGAACTTGTCGAGGAACTCATGGAAAACACGATTCATTAGGTCCATAAACACAGCAGGCGCATTTGTCAAACCAAAAGGCATAACGAGGAATTCATAATGACCATATCTGGTACGAAACGCGGTCTTAGGAACATCTTGCTCCCTCACACGTAGCTGGTGATAACCAGATCTCAGATCAATCTTAGAAAAGAACTTCGCTCCTTGCAGTTGATCAAACAAATCATCAATACGTGGCAGAGGATAACGGTTTCGAATGGTAATACGGTTGAGTTCACGGTAGTCGATACATAGACGCATGCTTCCATCCTTCTTCTTCACAAACAAAACAGGTGCACCCCATGGAGAAACACTGGGTCGAATAAATCCATTTTCTATCATCTCTTGTAGCTGCTCCTTCAACTCCTTCAGTTCTACAGGTGCCATACGATACGGAGCTTTCGAAATCGGTTCAGCACCAGGAATTAACTCAATGCTAAACTCAACTTCTCTAGCTGGGGGAAGACCGGGAAGTTCATCGGGAAAAACGTCGGTGAATTCACAAACAACAGAAAGATTTTCAATGTTAGGACTCTCCAAAGATGTGCCCTTAACAGATGCCAGAAAACCTTGGCACCCATGAGCAATCATGGTCCGTGCCTTCATAGCAGAAATGAGCTTAACAGATTTGAGGGGTTGAGAACCATAATAAACGAATTCAGGATGTTTTATGTCTCCAAAGATCACAGTTCTAGCATAGCAGTCAATGGAAGCTCTATGATAAGCCAACCAATCCATGCCTAGAATGATATCAAAGTCGACCATATCGAGAGGATACAGATTTGCAGAGCGAATACGATCATCAAAACGAAGAGGGCACTTAACGTATTTATGATCAATGATCATGTGGTTTTTCATAGGCGTAGAAATCGATAAGTGATTTGTTAGTGGTTTGGGCTTCATATTAAGTTTCTTAGCAAATGTGACAGATATAATGGAGTGTGTGGCACCGGTATCAAATAAAGCGAAGACAGAATAATCATCAATGAAAAGAGTGCCCGTAATGGTACCTGAAGTGCGCTCCGCCTGATTCCGAGTAGTAGCATAAACACGTCCAGTAGTAGGTGGCGGCTTGATGTAGTTTCCAGGAATCACCGGGTTCTTCTTAGGGCAATCCTTGCTCTTGTGAGTAGTGGAACCACAAGAGAAACATCCACCAGTGGCCTTGAAACACGGTCCCGGATGAGCCTTTCCACAAGTAGTACAGATAGGTGGGGGAGGCAAAACCTCAGCTGTCCTTTGCTGACCAGAAGATCCTGAAGCACGACCCTGATATGATCCTCGAGTTGACTGATCCTTGTTGTAAAGCTGGTTATTGTTACCTTGATTCTGACGATCATTTCCATTCCTACCAGCAGCTCTGCTATCCTGACTCCTCGCCTCAAGGCGCCTAGAGTCCACATTCCTTCCTGATTGACCCCGCTGATCATAACTCCTATCCGCTTGACCCCTTGAATCATAACTCCTGCTGGAATTTCCCTTATAATCATTACTATGAGTCCTACCTTGAATCCGATCACCATCGCGGTTACGCTTGTTGGAACCCGAAACCTCATGAAAGATCTCAATGTTACGAGCTGCGTCATTGCAGGCCGACACATCCTCATACTCAATATTAAGCAGTCGGTCCAACACCCACTTCTTCAGTCCCCACTTGAAGTGCTTAGCTTGGCGCCTACCATCTCCAGCAATCGTTCCCACAAAACTTACCAGCCTCATAAACCTACCCATGTACTCATTGGAGTTCTCATGATCAAACTGGTAAATCGCCTGATAATCCCTCTCATACCTTTGCTGCTCAGCATCAGGGAAGTAACGGTTATAGAAGATAGTACGAAATTCAGTCCAGGTACAAGTAATAGCAAAAGCATCTCCTCCTCTTGCCTGTTTGAGTGCCTTCCACCAATTCAATGCATCACCTTCCAATTTAAATGCAGCTAAGCGAGTCTTAAACTCATCTCCGCAACCCAGTACTTCAAACAGCTTCTCAATATGAGTGATCCAGTCCTCGGCCTCAGTGGGAGTAGCAGCAGTGCTAAAAGAAAGAGGCTTGAGCTTACCGAAACGCTCGAGCCAAGTGTGAATGCCGGTGGGTTGATTACCTCAACCACTACCCGAAGCACCAGTCTGATTACGAATGTTGTTGATCACCTGTGTCATCATCTCAGGTGTAGTAAGACCAGGGAAAAGAGTGTTGAGAGCATTAGCAATCGCAGCATCCATGTTAGGAGCATCATCGTCCCCTTCCGAGTTACCGTTACGACGAGTTTGAACCATCTGAACGATAATCAAATGATTAGCAAAATGAACAAAGGTGAGATACGAAATGGAAGTTCGCAGAAGGAAACCTAAAGTCTACCCAATCCTCACAGGTCATAGCCTAAGCTCTAAGGGTCTCAAAACCTAGGCTCTGATACCATAAATTGTAACGCCCCGACCGGACAAGGGTAAAGGAATCACAAATAATGGTGTCATATCAAAGAAAACACAAATATCCAAAAGAAGTCTTAACATAAATGCGGAAATAATTCAAGTCAACATGACTTCAATACATAGGTCCCAAAGGAAAATAAACTCCAATAAAATATCAGAAATAGTAAAGTCTTAAATGGCATCATAAGATCAAAGCTAAATATCTCTAAGGTAAGTCCACTCAGCACTCATCCCAAAGCAAAACCCGGCTCCAATGCTTAGATACCTGCCGCGGAAGAAAAGAAATGCGGCTGAGCTTCAAAAGCTCAGTGAACAGATATAAAAGCAAAGCGAATACGAAACGATATCGGATACAAAATATAGTGAACGAAAGATAGTAAAATCATAATCATTTTCAGAGTATAAATCAGAATTATCGAATAAATTTATAGTTAACTACCACGAGCCCAGAAACAAATATCAGATCATAATCATATTCACATAAGGCAACATTTGTAGGGGAGACCTACCAGAGTTATGAAGGACGTGCATGCACGCATCATCAATCATCAGATAACATATAACATATAACAGATAACAGATAACAGATCTAGGATGCATCCATACGCCCCACAGACAGATATTGGTCATATAATATAACTTGAGCTCATAACAGATAACAGATAAGGGACGTGGCAGAACATCACTCTACTGCCCTAGAGTCACGTCAGAGGTGCATCACTGACACGGACATGGAACCCCCATGACTAGTGAAATATTTGGCTCGGGTGTCAAACTATCTTAGGTCAAATCAGAATGTCATTACTGACACAGATCATACTTTATCCGAAGATTAATCATATTTTCAAAATCAGAGTTTTCATATCATATAGTTCAAAATCAGATGTTTTATAATTCAGAAATCAGAGTTCAAATAAGCAACATCTCAAACAAACAGAATGGGGTTCATAGCAAAGGCTTAGGAAACCCTAATATAAAAGCTAACGAAAAGAAAACGTTATAAGGAACCTTTACTGAAAAGGTCAGAATATTTGTACCTTATTCCAAAGCAAATGACCAAAAAGCAGAAATACGGAAAGCAAAGGATTACTCCTTCTTCACAGAACCTATACACATTAACGGTCGTACATGTTATTTATGATTCCATAATTGTCGAAATGATCTTTTAATATTTGGTGTTCATACTTAGTGTATTCAGTGATCTTATTACTTTAGAGATTTATGATTAAATGAGACTTAAGTGTTTTATAACCAATATTATAGATTAGGGTTCATTATGTCATTTATTAAAGTGTAGGGTTAAATGTGAAAATAGTTTAAAAGTCATAACTCACACATGAAATAACGAATTAATACCCTTAGCTTCAAACCCTAATCGACTCTCATTTATGTTCTAGGGTTTTCTCATTCTTTTAATATCACATTAATGCGCAATTACTTTACATGTTACGTCTTTTAATGACTCATTACTTTGACCTAGTACGTAATGAAAACAACCTTTCTTTTTATGCTTCACCATGCACGCACTCACACATGCAAATACTTACTCATACTCAAATCGACTCACACAACTCATTAACTCTTGTTCATTTACTCAACACCTTCATGACTTAACCATACGTTACTCATATACATGTTATACGTCAACTTTTATATCCATGCACGTTTATGATTTCATGTGACAACCAAAAGTTACTTATTATCCGGATTAGATACACATCGACACATACATGCACTATAGCTTCGAATAGATATGACCACGTACTATGTTTACACATCAACAAGTTCACTTGACTCACAACACACGCGCATGTACACGGTTCACAATTCACTTAGGTTCGGTTCACACATCACTTAGGGTTTAGGTTTTACATGATCTTTACTTATCAAACACACGTTCAAAACCCTTACATGGTTCGGCTTATATGTTTTACGCAAACCCTACTCTTCTACGTATCTTACTTATTCACGTTTGCATGTTTTACCTTGTCCGATTCATGATCTATGTGGTTCGATTTATAGTGGCTCGACATAGTTAAGATCCGATTCATACAATACATATTACATTACATGTTTCAAATTTTAATAAGGTCCGATTCATATTTATTTGTTTCGGTTTCATAAGGTTCGGCCAAAAACACAAATTTCGACTAAAAACAAAACATGATACAATAACTAATAACGTAAGTGTATCAAGATAAGACGAGAAGAACATGTTATACCTTAGCTTGCTCACGTTGGGACTAAACTCGCGACACCAAGGGTGTTAGGGCTTCGGCCGAATGAAAAAGAAAAAGGAAGAGGCAAAACTAGGGTTTCCAAATTGTGTTAATGTGTTGTATTTATAGTTAGCATAAATTGGTTCTAGGGCTTTTGAGGTGTGTGGGCTTCGGCTTGATCCAACCGAACAAAACAAACACTCGCCCATATGGGCTCTCGGTTTGAGTCCAAGCTAACAAACCACACGGCCCAACTTGGTTCACCATTAAACGAAAACAAGGCCCAAACGAATGGCCCAACTAATTACGCGAGACGTTTAACTTTCGTCGTACAATGTCGATCACATATACATATTCGTTAAGTTTTAATTATTCGTAAGTTAGGTTTTAATTTCGTTGAATGAATATAAATGTATTTTACGTATTTAATAAATTTCGATTTCAAGGGTATTTTAGTCTTTATTCATGTTTTAGATTTTCAGGTTTTACAGGTCAAGTACTTAAGTTTCTACTCATTTATATTTACCCATTATAATACATACTTGTTATGTATATATTTACCCAATATGTAAACACTAGTTGTTGTACATATGTATTAATAAATCATAAAATCACTTATACTCTTTTTAGTGTTTTATGTGAAAATGTAAGTGTGTTAGAAAACTATTGGCTCAAACCATTTACGTATTTTTATTTGTTTCGTTAAAATGATTTTACGTTTGTTATCGACAAAACATTAGAAGATAGTAAAATATAAATAAAAGTTTTTACGGTTTATTTGTATTAACACAATCCAAAGAGTGTAAGGTGATGATCCAACCAATCCATCCTCCAAGAGCTTATTAAATCTGCAAAAATAAATTAAACTACAAAAACGTGTAAAATTCTAAAACTCACTTTCGTAGGCATCACGGTTGCATTTAGCGTATGCAATAAGCCTTTAAACCCCTCGGTGGCCCAAGTGGACGAGTTGTAGTCTCGTGAGGGTTTTCAGTGAACACACCCACAAAGTTCAAAACACTTTTATTTTTAAAAACATGTACTTATTTATTTACAATGTACTAAAAATTAACAAAATTTATAATGCAAAAACCAAATTTAAGTAGAATAAAAGAAATGATGCTCTTGCAAAAACAAAAAGACATTTAAACTTGTTCTATCTAAACACAAACACACAAGAACAAAATACTATTTTATTTATTTATTTATTTATTATTATTATTATTATTTTTTACGATTGGTCCAACCAACCGGTAAGGGGATCTAACCGATCGGTTGGGATGAACCAAAATGAGACCCACCTTCCAGCCGAATCGGTTACGGCCAATGACCGATCAGTTGGAAGAGATTTTCTAATTTTTTAGTTTGTTTTTTAATTTACAAAAACAAGTTTTATTTCAAACCTTTTATTGATAAAATAAAACAAGAACGAAGAAGGTTACGAACACAAAAATAAACACAACTAAATAAAACACATAAACACATTTTCACTAGAAGAATACCAAAAACAAAATACGACACTTAAAACAAATAAAAGCACGATCATAGAAAAACGACAATCACATAGATGCAAGCAAACATAATTAGTCACGTAACACAAATCAAACAAGATAATCTTATTTAAAATTAATACGAAACTAATCTAAACAAGAATAACACAAACAAAAAGAAACAAAAACATTCAAGAGATCATATAACATATAAAACATAAAACTCACGAAACAAGAAACACAAAATAATAATAAAAAATTGGGACAGAACACTACAACCGGATCGGCTGCCTGTGCAGGCCGATCGGTTCATGTTGTTTTATTGAGTACGAGGCTTCCAGCCGATCGGCTGGAGTTCCAGCCGGGTGGTTGGTTGATTCGAGATGGTTTTGGTGGTTTTTTTCCGCAAATATTTTCGAGCAGACTTAGAAAGCAATCATTGAAATGAGTATTTTTAGAACACATGAAACGAAATCCCAACATCAAAAACTTGATTTTGATGCCAAGATCATTTAAGCAATTATGAGAAATTAGAGATTTTTCAAAAGAAAACGCAAAGGAGCAATTAAGCAAACATCATGAGAAAACATCAAGAGCAATGAAACATTCTTTAGCACCAAACATGTAAACATAAAAACCCTGAGAAAATCCTCAAAGCCACTTCAGCAAAGAAACAATCATTCATGAGCTAGAGCAATATATCATTCTGTGGAAAACTAGAAGGGGGGGTTGAATAGTTTTACCAATTAAAACTTCGTTTTAAACTATTTAGATTGACTTATGTCAATCTATTTGGGTGTGTGTGTTGGATGTTTGATAAACAAGCATATAAAGATAAGTAATGAAAAGATAAGGGTAAGAAGCACAAAACCACAACACGAGTATTTATAGTGGTTCGACTACAAGGACACCTTCCTTGCCCTACTCCACTCCCCGAGTCACCTACTCGAGAGTTCGTAAACACTACACCAATCTCCTTATGGCAGAGAAGCCTTCACAACGTCGCCTACCCTTTTTCCGGTGCTAGGCTAACCACCGGGTTCTTTCACTCCAAGGTGAACCACACCTTCACAACGTCGCCTACCCTTTATTAGGTACTAGGCTAAGCACCTAGTTCCATTGCAATGGAGGAACTACTACCACACTACACCAACGACTAATCCCTAAGGAGATCTACTCCTTTACAACATCATCAAGGATATCAATATCCTTGGATCTAATACTAGTCTATCTTGTACATCGAAACACACCATATCGAATGTACATCTAAGGCACCTTTCACTAATGCCTTTGACTAGATCTACAAGACACCTTTCACTAATGTCTTGTGTCTTCACTTCTAAGCACCTTTCACTAATGCTTCTTTGTCTTGACTTCTAAGCACCTTTCACTAATGCTTCTTGTCTTGACTTCTAAGCACCTACCACAAGTGCTTATCCTATAGACGATAGATACCCTTCACTAATATCTTCGTCTTGACACTTGAGACATCTTTCACTAATGTCTTCAACACTACACTTCTTAGAAGAAAGAAAGAGATCATAAACAAGAGGACTTCAATAGCCTTAATGATGAGGAAGCATGGCAACTCATGGACTTGAGCTTGCTCGACTTCAAAGGTGGTGATCTTGCCTTTAAGAGGAACCTAGAAGATCACACAAAAACAAAACTACAAACATAGATCTCTTGGATCTAAGGTTAGTAAGATTTAACTCAGGGGAGAAAGTGTGTTAGAAAGGGATTGAAAGGGATGAGAAACAATGAAGAAATGGCTCACTATTTATAGAGGAAAAACCTCTACTGTTCCCCGGATCCCACGGATCCCTACCACAAGGGATCCGGCTAGCACAAATCTAGGGATCCGTGGTACGCTCCTCTTTGCCCATGGGTATTTTTGGTTATGGGTCATGGGTCATGGGTTGATCCATAGTTTTCTTTCTAGATACAATGTATCTTAAGGATACAATGAACTTGGTTAAGTGGTATAAATAAAACCATGGGTTATGGGTCAAAACCATTTGCTAGTTTTTACCTATTTAGTATATACTTGTTTTTACCCATTTTAGTATATACTTGTTTTTACCCATTTTAGTGTATACTTAGTTAAGTATATGTTATCCCAATATGTAAACAATAGTTGTTATACATATGTATATCTAAAGCATAAAATCACTTGTACTTGTTTTAGTGTTTTATGTGAAAGCGTAAGTGTGTTAGAAAACTATTAGTTCAAACCATTTACGTATTTTATTTATTTCATTAAAATGATCTTACTTTTGTTATCGACAAAACATTAGAAGATCGTAAAATATAAATAAACGTTTTTACGGCTTATTTGTATTAACAATCTCCCCCTTTTTGTTAATGACAAAACATAAGATTTATTTAAGGAAAAGCTAAAATTCATAAGAGTTTGAATTTGTAGTTTTTACTTTCTTCTCCCCATTTTTGTCGAAACAAAAAGAGCTTTGAAAGAAAGCAACACTTTGTTTTTAAGAAAAATGTGTGAAAAATAGAAAAGAAATAAGAAATAAAAAGCAAGTAACGGGAAAGGATCTCGTCGTTACTCCCCCTTGACGAGTCCATCCCTAAGTAAGGGCGTCAAGAAAGTAATGCTAATCTAGTTCATTTGCAAATTTTTGCAAAAGATTACGTCTATGTGACCGGTGTGCTCCCCCTAGATGATTGCAATTTTGCAACGGGAAGTCATGAGATATAAATCTAAGATTGCAAGTAATTTTGCAATGTATTGTTTTGACACCAAGCTCCCCTTAGCTTTAGGGTGTCAAATTCTTCATGTGTTAATTGAATAACTACAAAACAAAGGTTAGAAAACAAGTATAATTCACAATTTCCTGCAAATGTGGTCCAAGTTAGTAGGAAAATAGTTTCCTGTATCACGGATCCCACGGTTCCCTCCTAGTAGGGATCCGTCTAGGCAATTCTGAGGGATCCGTTTGGCTGATGAATAAAATCAGCAAATGGTGGTATAACAAGAAATGTTAATACCAAAATGAAATAAGGATTATATCAAATACTCATATACTCAGAAATATAGCAAGTAGCATGTAATTTCATTTAATAAAACAAGACTTATGATATACATGACTCTAAAAATAAGAAAATAGACAATACATGACTAGGAATTTCTAGACCAACTAACGCTTGATACTAGGACACCACTAAAATTCTTCTAGCTCAAGTTTTGTTTAGGTTTGATCTCGTCGAAACGTTCGAGGAGATGATAGAACATGAAACGTTGGTCTTCTCGTACTTCATGTATCAAACTTTCAACATGTTGACAATGATAGCAATCTTTGTCATGGCTAGGTAGTGGTGGTGGATGAAATGAAATGGCTTGATGCGAAGGATCAAGTGAAGCGGCTTGTGGAGCTTCAAACGATGAAGGGATTGGTGGAGGTGCATTTGAGAATGCCTCGACCAAGAATGATGGTGGTGGTAAAGAAGTGTCAACTTTCATATGGTCGGGTGGTTGACTTTGATGATTTCTCATAATCCAAATAGGATTATATGATGGAGACGGCGAAAAGGAAGCCGGAGCAAGTGTTGACTTAACACCTTGATTTTGAACCATTATTCCTCCTAATGAGGAGAATGTTGTCGGCGGAAGCGGATGAGACGGCCTAGGAGGCAAGTCCTCTAAATTGTAGAGGTGTGGTGATGATAGTGGTGAAGTAAATGAAATAGCTCTAGGAACCAATGGTGATGGTTTAGTGGAGATGATATTGTTTGGCTTAGGAGGTATGGTGGTGTTTGGCATAGGTAGTTTTGTGGGTACTATCCTTTTAGGAATTGGTTTGATTAGATGATGAAGGATTCTATCATTTTTTGGCTTGACCGGAGATGATTCGGTTGAAGAGATTTCGTGTACAACACGAACCTTTTTCATGGGTGGTTCTTTGGTGGATACGTTACTACTTGGGGTTTTCCTCATGATGAGATGATTTCAAGAGGTTGCAAGAGCTGAAAGTTAGGATGAGATTGATGACTATGGAGGTCCTAACAAGATGGTTTATAAAGCAAGAGAATTGGCAAGTGCATTCAAGCCTTAAGCCACTAGGATTCATTGGAATGTGATGATTAACATGCACAAGAGTCAACTTCAGAGTTTACACTGATCTAGGAACTCATTTAAGATGAGATGGAGTGTTTGAGTTAGGAAGATGAGTTGAAGTGATTGTTTTAGCAAGATTTGACCTAAACTGTCATCCGGATCCCACGGTTCCCTCCACAGAGGGATCCGTCTAGGCTAATCCTAGGGATCCGGCTCTCAGTAGCTATGAAAGAGTGGAAATGATGTTTCTAAGATCTAAGACCTATATCATCTTGAGTGTTTCAGTCCTCCTATGCGTTTTAAATGAAGGGGTGCTTAAGTACTTGAAGGTGGTGAGTGATGTAGCTAATGATTGTCTTTTATGGAAATATTCGGAACTTTCATGAGTACCAATGAATGAGCAAGGATGACATTAAAGATGAGAGTGTCAATTGAAGCTAAATGATCCTAGAGATCAGGTTGTGACTTAGGATTGTGTTTTGGAAAATATCCTAAAGGTTTTGAGATGAGAAAACTAGGATTTGATCAACTTTGATCAATTTAGAGGTGAGGATGATTTATGATCAACTTTGCCATAATCGAAAGATTTCTTAAGACTCGATGTGAGGGATCAAGTAGAAAAATGAAGTGTGAGTTTGAGAGCGGAAGAGTAATGGATTAAAAATGAAACGATAGATCTACAAGCATCTTAGAGTGTGATCTAGGTGAGTTATGAGTAGGAAGAATCTACCTATCTTGATAAGGATTTAATTTTTTCCTTACGATACTATGTTTAACTTAGTGTGAGATTTTCTAAGGATGTGTTTGAAATACAATGCTTGCAATTGCATTTTCTGTTTCCCGGATCCCACGGTTCCCTAAAGATAAGGATCCGTCTAGTACAACATTTGGGATCCGTCCATCTGCTAGGCAGAACCTTTACTAAAGGTATGCAATGATCTTGACAATGCATTATATTCCAAGATTAGTTAAAGGAGTTCTAAAACTAAGATATCAAATGTAAGATGTTTTATTTCATGAAGGAAATAGGATTACATTGATAAAGCACGAGTAGAGTAGAATTGATCCTATTTGAAATACTACTAAATTCCTTGAGTGTTTTCGCTAGAAGGATCATTATGTGATTGATGAGTGTTGGTGGAGTCAAGAATGAAGAAAGTCTTCATGAGAGATATGTTTAGCGGTTCCATCATCTTGTTCACAAGTACGTACAACGGACTTTGAAATTGAGGATGGAAGTACATAACATTATGATAGAGGCGTGTCAAGAACATTCCATAAGGGATGAGTTTATTCTTGGAGCCTTGAAGATTTGAAATTCGCCTTGTGAAGAAGTAGGCGAGATTGTATGGTTGTTGTGTTAGCAAACAGTACAACATGTGAGCACAACAAGCGGGAAGAATTTCTCGATTTCCCCTAAGACTCCAAACATTTTCACGTAGGATGAGTGCAAGAGGCTTGTACTCTTCTCGGATATCCCTTGTAAAGATAATGTTTGGATCGGAGTAATATGGTCGAGGTTTGCATATTATGCGATTTAAATCTTCCGGAGAGGGTATGTGTGAACAATAGGGACTATTCTCTTCACGAGAGTTGAAGAGAGAATCAGGAGACCAATCTTCAGTGAAGGCACATTGTCCATGATTTGGAATCCGGAGGATGTGAGCAAAATGCCCAAGGGTTAGAGTGAACTTTTGGTTTTTGATATAAAACCAAAGGGATAGAGAGCGATCCTCGTTACGAACGAGTTCGACTTGACGAAAGAATTCCATTATGAACCTTGGACATATCTTCTCGTTGATTTCAAGAAGACATTCTAGTCCTATGGCTCGGAAGGAGGTATTGATACCTTCTTAGAATTGTAGAGAGGTGTCTACAATACGTCCTTCGTGGAAGTGACGGTTTTCGAGATTATTGAACCCACGGACATGATTGCCAGGTGTGTTGGGCTCAAGGGAGATGTTAGGGGTGTAGACGCTAGTGAGTGAAAAATCAAACTCATATTCATGCGTCATAATTGAACCTATAGAAATGATAAGTTAATGAAAGAACATGTTTGTGATCAACCTATGATAATCTAATGTTTTTACTAGATTTTATTAACAATGGTATTTAACACTTTAACTCACTCAATGTTTTGATTTTCTAGTGGATTTTTAGTCTTGTATGAAAACTATTTTCCAGTAATACGGATCCCCCGGTTCCTTTACAAAAGGGATCCGGCTAGTATATCTTCCGGGATCCGTGGATCTGTAGTAGCAAAAACAGATTTGATAAAAACAAAGGTTTTACAGTTTTTATACCACGAAATATGTTTTATCCTACATTTTCTTTTAGCATGCATACATGACTTCTAATGTATCATGAAAGAATATAAAACATATAAATCAAAAGAAGTGACAAACACATTATGATAACAATAACCTAGATAAACTAGATCATTAATAATATTGCATTTCAATACTAAGGATGATACAAAGGATTGGGTATATAACCCCAATATAGATTAACAACACAAAGTAAATGTCTCCGTATGTGAACTTCATCATAGGGAACACAAGTGCGATGAGTGTTAGAGCGATGAGCACGAGTGCGATGTAAACCATGTTGATGATGGATCTTCTTGGTTTCGATTGAGATAGAATGAGGAGGAAGATGAAGTTTTTGAATAAGAGGAATTTTTTGAAATTGGAAGATTTGAAAAAATGAGGGTTTGATGAGATGGTCGACGGTGGGAGTATTTATGGGGAAGGAGGAATTTTGAGATTTGTGTTTTGTTTTATTAGAAGATATGATTTTTGGATTAAGTGAGATAAAACACAATTATTATAAACCATGATTTCTAGACGGAGGAGTGACACATATGTGAGAAAAAGCTTCCTAATGAAGCTACATGTAAAACATGTGTTGTAAGATATAACTTTTCACATACACATCAAACCATAACACAAGGTGGCGAATAAGATGGAATTCTAGAGAGAGAAAGTTAGAGGTTTAGGGAACTTAGTGAGAGAAAGTGAAAGATATTATTATGAGCTCCAACTCTCTACCTTGGAAGGTAGAGAGTATTTATAGTCTTACATAATTCGCCACACTACGGGCTGTGGATC
>BPTQ01000009.1:239266069-239284754 GCA_019973895.1 Chrysanthemum seticuspe
TCATCAATGGAGGTGCTGTGGATTGGAAGAGCAAGAAACAGACAACACTTGCAATGTCTGCTACAGAAAGTGAGTACATAGCGGCGTCTGAGGCTGCCATGGAAGCTGTTTGGATAAGGAAGTTTGTTTCGGGGCTTGGTGTTATGCCGTCGATTGAAAATCCTATTAAAGTATATTGTGACAATTCCGCTGCAATAACTTTTGCCCATGAACCTGGAGTCATGAAGGGCACCAGACACTATCCTAGACAATATCACTATGTTCGAGAACAAGTCGAGATAGGTGAAATTGAGTTGCTCAAAGTTCACACAGATGATAACCTAGCAGATCCGTTAACGAAGGCATTACCGGGTGAAAAACTTAATCATTTGTCTGATAAGTTTGGACTTCGTTTAGCTAGTAGTTTCATGCCCATCTGTGACTAAGTATTTTAGATAAAAGGATATTGTAAACATTATTATTGAAATGAAATAAAGTATTTTGTTATGTTTATTATTCATTTATTATGATGTTATCCTATATTTGCATGTTTAAATCCTTGAATAACTTAAGTTATTCTAAATAGTCCATTGTCAATCAATAACATGGGAATGCTATTGAATTAAGACAAATCTGAGTATTAGTTAGAATATACTTGAAAGTATATTGATGCGTAGCATGACTAATTTCAGATGATATTCAATGAATTAAGTATAGGAAATATCCCACCCGCATGATAATACTTTATGGATCTTTGTCTTTAAGTGTATCATGAATGTTTATCCTCTGACTTGAGATACCAGAGATATGTCATGGATGTAGTGCATTTTTGTGAAGCAATCTAACGCTATACGTAACTGGTAGTTATAAGGGTTGTTTTCAGAAGTGTTGCGAAATTTATGAATCCTGCTTGTAGTCGAAATGGGATTTGTTTCCTTCAAATTTATTTTGAAGTATAATACTACTGGGCCCCTCGTAGGGTTGTTAAGATGTTTGCATTGCCATGCCCAAGGTCTTCTGGAATATGTTCAGAAGAATTGGTAATCTTGATCAATCACATAAAGCGAGAAACATAATAGTTAATTAAGAAATGAGTGAGATCCATATTCTTATTAACATGGTATTAGAAACAAAAGGATGAATATGATGATGAATCATCAAACTTGGTTTTTCTCCAGAAAACCATACACGAGTTGTACCGGAGGCATTGGCGTGTTGCTAGACGCTAACCAATGTCATTTCACGTTTTGTAAACATATCCAAGTGGGAGCTGTTGGAAATGTATATATTTACAAACATGTGAATGTCCGGATTCGAACTCGTGACCACGGGATTGCACACATTAGCGAATGAAAACTAAAGTTAATAATTAATGTTTATGTTTACGATTAATTATTGCACATTAAGTCCGGTTAACGATCGTTAAGTATTTAACGGAAAAATGACTAACGACCGTTAAATGAAAAGAGAAGGACTGGTAATGGAAAATCTTGAAAGTGAAAAGTTATGGGTTTTTCCTTGGGCTTTCTTCATGGCCGGCCAAGGGGGCTTCCCAAGCCCTAATCCATAACTTGTTCCCAAAGTTTTCTATCTACTATATAAACAAGGCTAGGTTCTAGGGTTTTTCATAACTTTGTGCATTGAATTAACCCTAGATCTCTCCTCTCCTCTCTCTAGTCCCTATTCGGCCGAACACCCCTTGTAAGGGAGTTTGGTTTCATTTTTCTTAAACGAGGACTTGTGTTAGATCTAACAATCGCTTGATTCGTTGGTTAATTCGTGTGTTCAAGAACGTGGTAGTAAGACACTATTCTTACACCATATTGGTTTGAGTTGTAGAACGGTAAGGGACAACTCTTCAAACCACTTCTTTGTTTTGCTCAAGGGATCTGACATTCGCAAGAGGTACGTTACGCATACTTTCGGTTAATTATTTATTTGTTATGATCTTTAGTCTTCCGTTGTGTACTCTTGATGTCTACATGTTTTATTGTATGTCATGTATTATAAACTCAACAATACTATGACATACTATGGCTGAGTCTTAACAGTAGCTTCAAGCTGAGATACTTCGCTGTTAAATTTTTACATCGCGGACGTAACTGACACCCATAACATTGTATACCTGCACCAATTTCCGAAAATTAACATCAAATCACACAGCTTGTAAACAGTCTCACGTCCAAGGCTAAAAGAAAGCAACTATAAGGTGTGCGAAGCTGAAGTATAAGTTAGATAATAATGATAATACCTGGGCAAGATCCTGGTCATCTCCATCTCGTTTATTGATAGCTTGAAGCAACTACTTTATAGCAGCTGGACAGAATTTCCTCGTTAACGTCACTGCGCATTACAACTTTACAGTATCGAATCCGAGTCTCCACTATGCAGGTTCACCAATTGCTTCCCTCTTCGCAATACAAAATTACCTTATGCAATATAACACACACAAAAAATTAAAAAGATACCTACCTAGGCTGTGGAAGAAAGAATGAGAGGCTAAATATTATTAAGTGGAGATGTATACCTTGCATGCTTAACTTCTTCAAAACACCATAACAAAAAAAAAAGAAAAAAAGTCACGTTCATTAGAGGATATGGCTATGAAAAAGATTATATTAGGGTTTTCAGTAACTATCACGTACACAGGTCTGCAAAGAGTTGCATGCCGCTCCATCCATGTATGGTTGCCCACATGAACTTCATTGTCCTCATAACATGTTTACAAATTGATCAAGGGACATGGATAGTTGCAGAGATTTCTCTGGTACATAGTCTTTGATATGTTTAGGAAAAAGCTGCAAAGGAAACAAAGATTTATCATTAGGGTTTTGAGAAAAAGGATTAAAACTGAATTTTATCTTTTTAAATCCGGCTTCCGATTAATTGTATTTGGATTATCCGTAATAACTAATTGTA
This sequence comes from Chrysanthemum seticuspe, assembly GCA_019973895.1. Classification (NCBI taxonomy): domain Eukaryota; kingdom Viridiplantae; phylum Streptophyta; class Magnoliopsida; order Asterales; family Asteraceae; genus Chrysanthemum; species Chrysanthemum seticuspe. The sequence goes on from BPTQ01000009.1 coordinate 239,268,968, forward strand.
TTTAAAGAAAAGATATGCATGATAAGTTTTATATTTAAATTTCTAAACTTGGGTTTAAAGATTTGAACTTGCAAAATATAATCCAAAAAGTGTGTTGGTCTAGTGGTTATCATGTTTGGTAATGTTATAAATGACTCAAGTTCGATCCTTCCTACTGAATTTTTTGAACTAATAAATTCCGGATTTTAAGTCCTCAAAACATTGTTGTGGCATGCTTTGCTTGCTTAGGTGGCATTTTAATGATGACATGGAAATATGACATGTCATTATGGGATGCCAAGTGGCATTATGACGTGGCATGCCTCCTCTTATATATAATGTGTATATATATATATATATATATATATATATATATATATATATATATATACACTAGTGTCAAAACCCGTCCGATGGACGGGTATGACTTGTGGGTTTTATTTTTAGGATTTAGTAGAACAAATATATACTAAAAAGTAATTAAAAGTTAAATGAAACGGTTAATATCTATAATTGATGTTACCATAATCTATAAAACGGCTAAAGCAGGTAAGTATTTTAATTTTTGGTTTTAATTTTTGGTTTTAATTTTTAGGGTTAAGTTGAACAATTATATATTAAAAAGTAATTAAAAGTTAAATGAAACGGTTAAGAACTATAATTGATGTTATCATAATCCATAAAACGGCTAAAAGCAGGTAAGTACTATGATTTGTTGTTTTTATTTTTATGATTTAGTAGAACAAATATATACTAAAAAGTTATTAAAAGTTAAATTAAACGATTAAGAACTATAATTGATGTTTACATAATCTATAAAATGGCTAAAAGGAGGTAGATACTTTCTAACATTTTGTTCTAAACAATATTAATCATGAACATTTTTTACATTTGATAATATTATTAACATTTATTATTATTATTTTGTTTTTGTTAATTATGTTTATTTACTTATTGTATATAGGTGCTTCCAGCTAATTTTTTTTTAATCAAATTTAGATGATGTTGACGAATTTGAAATATCTGTGAATGGATTTATGGTTTGGTTTGATGTTCGTTGTGATGAGAATATGTATGACTTGTGATTATTCTTTTATTGTATTGCGTTACATTTAGACAAAATTGTCCATCTATAATATCCTCAATAATTTATGAGCTTATTTGTGGTTGGGCTTTGTTTACTTGTGGACAATGTATGACATGTATTAGTTCTTTTTAACAAAAACCACGGCCATAAGGATGACTTCGATGAAATTTTAGTTTTGATCCTAATAAGTACGGATGTGACCGTGAGAATAATAACCTCGACTATGTCCCAACCTCGTGACTTACTTTTAGGACTATGGTTGTGTGTAGCATTTATTTTACGAAATGTCATAGATTATGTAAAACTAAAATGATGATTTGTCATGGCAATTCTATGATATCAAGTTTTTATCTCTAACTTACGATCAATCGATCATGAGTTTCACGAGTTTAACGTGTTGAGTAGGTTTAGTGAAAAGTAATAACCGTGCTCACGTAGCGAGTATCATATTTACCAACTCAAAACCAACCAAAAAATGATGAGTGGCCAAAAAGAAAATGAGGGATATCTAGGTTTAGATTAAGTGGTAATTAAACTTGGAGTTTAACTAAAACGAAGCAATATATACACATTTTGTTAGGTGCATATTCGATCTATCAAATCCTTGAAGAAGAGTCGCTTACGTTACAAAAATAATAAAAGTGTACTTAGACTATAAGGCACATAGCATATGCGGCTAGTCTCAACTCTTAGTTTCGTAGTCTTGAAACTCAACCTACCTCTTTTAGCTATTTCATTTGCAATATATTTAACCATTTCAAAGGTAATATTTCACAAAATATTTGGAACTTTTGTCCCAAAATATAGAATTACTAAGTTTCACATGAACTCCTAACTTTCCAGTCTGTAATATTTGTAGGTATCCACAAATCCAGATAATAACTAAACCAAATGATTAAGATGGTCATCAAGAAACCAATATAGCTAGCAGAAACTGGACTATCTCCTAATTGAAGAAATTTTTTAATGGATGACGTCGAAAGCTGCATAGGTTTTCTCAAAGCATGCAGTCAGTCCTTGTTGGCATTCTTCTAAAGAAATTGAGCAGAACAGGAGGCAGCTTGCGTTGGAACAACGGGTGTCTTAACACATATAAGCCGGTCAGAAATACCACAATCTTAAGAGATGTGACAAACAGAACAATAGCCACAATCAAACAGAAAATCACAAACAGCCCTGTAGCTCGGGGGTGTCTCGAGCTGAGTAAATATTGAAGTCTCTCACACTGTATTGCTACATCGCCAAGAACAGTCTGAATCCTACCAGAAATACTCCTCAAACGATCATATCTCATCCTTAGGATATCAGCAGGACGAGAAGTTGGAAATGTGTCGAATTCTTCATCAAGTTCATCGGGGAGTGCGTTATCTGCACAGGAGATACGAGTATCCATATAGGGTGGGTTCTTTGGTCTCCATCTGTAGCACAATAATCCATATAAAAAGAGACATAGGAAAATAATGGGCAGAATTATCTGGGGATACAAGACCAGATACACAAAACAGATACAGATGAACATGGTTGTCATGGGATTCTTCCGGTTACATATCTCATCAAACCATTTACCAACTGCGATCAAACCACCCAAAGCGTCCATGATTCTGAAGAAATTAGCTTTACTTATTTGCATACTCCACATGTGTGATCCCGTATCAAGCATAAACTCCACAACCTCTTTTCTCAAAGGTGGTTCAACCCGGTGGTTCATTTTTCTGTCCTTGATGAGGTATTTGGCCATATTTTGGCTTGTGATGGATCAACATGTCTTTGCTGAAGTTGTGAACGATGTTGCAGTTCAGTAAAAAATTGATGCTTGAGAAGAATTTCATCAAGCCTGTAATTGGACCTCACGTCATCATTGCGTGATCTCCCACACCCATCTAACATCTGATTTTGAATAACTGTTCAAGCATCATTTGCTGATGAGATTGTTGGTCCTTTAGTAGCATTTGCACAATATATGGTATTAATTCCAGTAACTCGTAACTAAAAGCCAGCAAATTAGACTGAGTAACCTCTATTTTCTCTATTAACAAATGACAAAAGGTCATCAACTGAACAATCAACGATCATCCACATGGTCTGCTTCAACCTCAAAGCTCTGAAAATCCAATTATTTTAAATTTTTTAGAAATGAATAGCTTATCAGATCTGTTAATTTATATTATATTATTAAGAATTAATATCTTATTTTGTAGACGTTTGAGAATGTTTTATGCATTTAAAGATAAAACATCACCTGATTTGATCCATTAATAAGTAGACAGACCTATAAGCATATAATGAGACCAACTTTTGGCTAACATTGCTTGTTCCACAGAACCCACATCAACCACTTGCCCATTAGTATTTGTATCATTTCCTCCACAACCGGATATGTCTACAGAGCCATTAGCATTCCCCTATCCTGCACACAAAACCCCAATTGAAAATTCATTAGAAGATGAAGAGTATAAACAAAAACGAAGGAATAATGAGAGAATATATACATGTGCTTTAATTGCAGCTTCATAATCCTTTGGTTAAGCTCATTACTTTTCTACTGCTTCAAACTTACCATAGTGGATTCTTTCAGAGAGAGCCAACAAATTTAAGATTGCATTTTTTGCCTTTTAGGGCCATCGGCTATTCAAGCGTATCTCCATACAAATGAAGCTCGGGTGGCCTACATGAAAAAGATCAAAATATGCTAACTTTAAGAATGAAAGTAGATGGTATTAGTATATATACTAAAAAGTAATTAAAAGTTAAATGAAACGGTTAAGATCTATAATTGATGTTACCATAATCCATAAACGGCTAAAAGCAGGTAAGATTTTGATTTTTGATTTTTATTTTTAGGATTTAGTTGAACAACTATATACTAAAAAGTAATTAAAAGGTATAGAGAGTTATAGATAACAGAAGAAAAATATATGAAAACTAAAAGAACGACATGTATATCGACGTTGGATTATGCCACCAAAAGTAATATAACGGCATGGCTAAAAGATGGTGCTCGGCTGATAGTTGCTGGAACTCTATTCTGAATGCATACATCCTCGTAGTTACCTAACTCATTTGTTATCAAGAACAACTGACTTCAATTTGTCACTCGATTTCTTCACCACATGTTCCAAATTTTTCAATAGTTGAAGAACATTTCATGGAGATGGAAACCTGATATATTTACTTTTACTGCTACAAAAGAATGCGTCACCTAATGTTTTTATTATAAGGTCTCTATTACAATAAGGAAAAAGTGCCAGATAACACATCTCTATTGAGCTAAAATGATGAAGTTCTAGAAACATGAGAAATAAGAGCATACTTTTTAAAAAGTACATTTCTTAGTTTCGTGCAGAAGATATGTAGTAGTAGGACTGTCTGGTTAAAGTTACTCATCATCTCAATCTTGGTTTTTTTTCAAACTTGCATATATAATGCAAAAGACGTGTTTGGAATAAGGGATTGTTTGGGTAAACTTACAAATAAACCAAGTCTTTTGCCAAAAAACCATCTTAAAAGCATCACTCGCTCCATTTCGTTTTCAAACTCTTCCTGCGTACGACGGTTATATATTTTACAAATTTCCTCTTTAAAGCTTGACCGATGAGGTTGACCACTCCCAGCTTTCCGTGTCTTTGACCTGGTAATCTTAGAAGGTTGCGTCTGTGTTGGGATTGATTGGCGGCGCTAGTAATAACAGGGGCTGCTTGTCCATAGCCTGGTAATCAACACATCAGTAAATGTATTTGTGTCGGTAAACCTTATATCAAATGTTGAAAAAGAGTTTATAGAGTTTCGAATTTTGAAACTAACTCGCTTGTTCATCTATAGTTTCTGAGTATCACTAAGCTTTTTTTTTTTTTTTTTTTTTTTTTTACCATCTAGCCCACTAACTCAATAAAGAATAGGAATCCCAAGGGGAGATCAATGGTACAATAAATTATGAAAAGACTCTTTATAAGATATCGAGTTATTTTTCTCAAATGTGTAGCTTAAAAAACATACCTAAAGATAGGATCAGCAACTTCGTAAGAGACAACCACTATATATAATAGTTGTTCAAAATGTTTTAAAAAAAACAATGGGTCTTAGTTCAAAACATATAACATAATAGACAACCACTAATGTGAGGGGCCTCAAGACTTGCATATTACTTGTTTAGAAAACCACTTGCATATTAATTTGGTGATTGCACACTCCTGTACAATGTTTAATATGTCTTATAATAGTCGAAGACCTAAAGCAATAAGCAAAGTTTTTAAGCATATAGAGAGTTAAAGATAACGGAAGAAAAAAAATATGAAAACTAAAAGAATGACATGTATATCAACGTTGGATTATGCCACCAAATGTAATATGACGGCATGGTTAAAAGATGGTTCACAAGTCAGTTATAGACATCAGACACTTATTTGTTTAATCACTCTTTTGATTAAATCATCATCATCATACTAAAAATAAACACATATTGAATTATTATGATGTTCATATAAATATCGTCATTCACAGGGACAAAGCCATGTTGAAGGTGGGATGGGCCATGGCCAACCCAAATCTTTTACCAAATACATATAGTATGTGTATATTATAATGTATATTTAGCCTATTAATTACTTCGCTAAATTACTTTTGACCCATCTTACCCGTCCATCCAAATTAGTATAGAAGGCATTCGATTGAAAATTCGTAGTTAGCTGGACAACATCTAACTTGTTTTTTGTTCAACCCTGCTTATTTTTATATTAGAAAGCATCCATTATATTGGTTATGTTCTTACTTTTAGAGTAAAACAATTACTTATTTTTCATTACCATTTCTTAGTTTTAAACTGATTATTTTTGTTTATAAGTGTCACAATTCTCAATTTTCGGTCATTTCTCAAACTCTATATTCATCATTTCATATCGGTTCATTCATGATTTTGCATTTCACCTTAAACGCGTAAATTTCATATTAAATAAACGTTATCGCGTAAGTTATTATTTTGAACATTTAATCCGATACTTCCAAAAACTATCCCGACATATTTTTATACTTACATTTAGTTATAAAAACAATATTTGAGTTTACCTAGTGTTTTAAATTTATTTTGTATATAAATCGTTAAATTTATATCATTACGACACTTTTCTTAAAAACTACACGATAATTATTTTATCACTCAAATTTTACAAGAAATGTATTTTTACAATTTTTATGATCTCATTATACTTTACTTTGATCCATTAAAGTTTATTTTAGTCAACACTATTCTAATTACTCAAATGTATATACAATTGTACAAGTTATTCTTACCTATACATTTTATTTACACACTTTACATTATATACAATATACTTAATAAAAAAAAAAATATATATCTTTGAGATACATCCCCCCCAAAACCGGCCATGGGGGGGGGGGGGAGGGTTTGCATTTATTGAAGTTGGTAACTTTTCTTGATTATATATAGATCTATACTTCACCAAAAATTCACACTTCATTCACCTCAATTATTTCACAAGTTAGTAAAGTCTTGTTTTCTCTCTTGTCTTCCTCTTCAAAACCGGTTCTACATAGGAGCTAGAAGGGATCATCCAAAATTTTCAAGATCAAGTATAAACACAATCTAGTTACACTCTTATTAAAGGTTTTGAAATAAAAACCTAGGGTGTTTAGGTTAATCCTTGTTCTAATCACCTCATCATAGTAGCTTGTAAGCATATCACTTTCATTTTACATCTTTCATTTTCATTTCATATTTATTTCTTCATATTTTGTGCAAGCATGCAAGACTTATTGTTGTTTATACCATTTTTACATTGATTTTTAGAGATTATTACATATAAGTCATCCTATAATTTATCCCTTGTTATATATTGGTCTTGATGATGTTTAGGAACCCATGACACCCTAAGAAGGTGTATGGTAGGATTAGAATAGCTTTGGAGTTGTTTTGAAGGGATTGGAATAGGTTTAGTACGAGAAAAACTATTTTCGACAAGTATAAAAAGTGGTCTGATCTTATTTTGTTTTTCTGGAAAATCCGACAGTAGACATGAGTTTTTGGCCTAGATATTTAGAAAATATACTTTAAAACGAATCCGTGGCCGCTTGAACGGATTAAAACGGAGTTATAACGAAGAAGTTATGAATTTTTCAAGTTTGACGACGAAATATATATTTTCTGAAAATTTCAGCAAGGTGTTTTTGTTTTGTACGAGTCAAAAACGAGTCTTAAGCTTCACAAATTATTTCAACTTATCAAAAATATATTAGTATACTTTGATACGAAGCTAAGGACGTATAATACGTAGAAAACGGATTTGAAACGACTAAGATATACACGTTTTCACAAAAATTGCCGTAACTATATTTTTAGAAAAACTATATTATTTTTACGAGACAAGTGTTACGGTAAACCAAAACGACCATGTTGAAGGCTGTTTTTAACTATGACGTAGAACTTTTTGTAACGAGATGTCTTCTAATAAAATCGAGATCACCAAGCATATTTTTCAAAACGACCAACCGTTTGTATAGCGGAGTTGTAATAAATTATTTATGGTTGCTTAAACTTTGCCGAAACTCACTTTTTACACAACATTTGGACAAAATCACCATATTTAACCTCTATTATCTTTATGTTCGAGACCTCTATGACGAAAACTCCTGTACTAAAACTTCTAGATTTTGATACAAGCTTTCCAAAACCGTCGAGTTCGTTTCCTAACGTTCGACGTACACCATTTTACGACTAGTTTTTCAAAGCTATTTTTGTCACTTTCATGAAATTTCCGACGACATTATTTTACGACGAAAAGTGATAATTTCACGATAAATCATTACGAAACTATTGTAGGATGACATTTTGACGTAAATACTTGTAAAGTAATTTAAGAATGGTCAAGACGTCAAAAGAGTATTTTTCGACGATAAGTATTATTTTCAAAACTCACAAATGGTATAATTAACATACGAAATGCATGCATAACATTACATCATAACTCATTACGTATCATATCATTCACAATAGGTCAAGGTTAAAGCATCACACTACATCTCGGTGTACTCACTCTTGTCATCATACCAATTCATCAAGTGAGTTTTCATAGCCCCACTTTCTATTAATTGTTTACAAACTTTTGGGGGAGATACATGCTCAAACTATTTTCATTTACTTTCACAAGTACTTTAAACTCTTACATGTTACTGTGAGTTCATACCCCGCTTATACTCGTTTAAATTCTTACAAACTAGTTGGGGGAGATATATGCTTAAATACTTGTTTTTACTCTTGCGAATACTCAAACCATTTATACAATTGTGTTACACTATACTTCTTTTACTCTTTGGACATTACGTGTGGTTTATTGCGATATGTGCCTTAATGTGCTAAACTTGTTTTCAATTATACTTCAACATACATACTTTAGCAATTGATTAACTCCTGCGGGAGCCGGCCAAATCATTTAAACTCTTTTGCCAAACAACATTACATATACTTTACACTTGATTGCGTTATATACTTGATTTCATATGCATATTTGGAACAAACATACAAGAATTAGTGGCTCCAAATTAAGTTGTTGGAAGGCTATTAATTTACAAACATACAAGAATTAGTGGCTCCAAATTAAGTTGTTGGAAGGCTATTAATTTACAAACATACAAGAATTAGTGGCTCCAAATTAAGTTGTTGGAAGGCTATTAATTTACAAACATACAAGAATTAGTGGCTCCAAATTAAGTTGTTGGAAGGCTATTAATTTACAAACATCCCAATATTTATATGTTGGAAGGCCATTTTTATGGATACATCCCAACACGTGTGTTGGAAGACCCTTGTGGTGACATTTATACTTTTAACTACTATGATACATGCATATATGATTGACATACTATTTTTAGCAGTGGGTTGTAAACACACAGGTTGCAAGTTTTGTATGGGCGGGACTTGGAACTGAGTGGATTTACGATGCCTTTGCTTTGTGAACTATTCTATATGACCAAAAACTTAGACTTTGCTGCATGAACGTTCTTTAAAGGCTTTACATTTCAATACAAACTCTATGAACTCACTCAGCCTTTGTGTTGACACTTTTTAGCATGTTTTATCTCAGGTATCTAAGGCATTCACTTCATGGCATGCTTATGGACATATCATAGAGTCGTGGTGACGACGCGTCTCACTTAGGTTTTATAAACTTTAAAACATCGTTTGGCTTGTAACAAACTTATTTCCGCACAAGTTGATTTTCATTTGAGACCAATACTTTGTAAACTCTGATTGTTTTAATAAATTAAACGATGTGTTTTCCAAACGACACTTTAGGTCGTTCGATATAACTGTAACTTTGATGCTATGACAGTCCTCCCCAAGGTATTCAATTCCGCTGCAAAACAGGTAATTTGGGGGTGTGACAGATTGGTATCATAGCCAGGTTATAGAGAACTAGGTTGCATCATTGACCCTAGACTATAACCACATCATCATAGCATCTCATCATATCATTATAAGTGCACATTCTTTATACATGCGGACTTATGACTCAACACCAAACATCATATGAGTCGATTAGTCCAAGCATTGCATAGTTACTCCTAAATTATACATAGCCTGATCACCTATGTCTAATTCAGGAAGAATCATGCAATGAAGGGAGTAGTAGTCTCATATGTGTAAGCAATTCCGTAATCAAGCCAAATTTTTAAAAGATTTTCTTCAAACCACTTGTTTCCAGTTTGATCCGAGCGACAGTTCTTGTTTGATGAGTTGCAAAGATCGAGCTAGAAACAAGTCGTTACCTAAACCGATTTAGCCTAATCGTATGACAGTTCTTGTTTGATGAGTTGTGGGATTAAGTAAAAATCGGTTACCAAAAAGTCTTTTAAAAATTTTGCTTGAGAATGGGAAAGCTTGTCTCATCGAGCCTAATCATAAGAAAGCATGTATTTAGGACGGGAATTTCTCACGATAGCACGGGAACGTATCTTGTGGGACAAGTAACTCATATGCATGAGCCTTGACATAATCATATAGACCATACACAAGCATAAACTTTTAGAACCCTTGTCGAGGTTCGGACCATAGTATCATCGATTGAATCACGAGGACGTGATTCTTCTGACATGGGAAGAATGTCACAATTCTCAATTTTCGGTCATTTCTCAAACTCTATATTCATCATTTCATATCGGTTCATTCATGATTTTGCATTTCACCTTAAACGCGTAAATTTCATATTAAATAAACGTTATCGCGTAAGTTATTATTTTGAACATTTAATCCGATACTTCCAAAAACTATCCCGACATATTTTTATACTTACATTTAGTTATAAAAACAATATTTGAGTTTACCTAGTGTTTTAAATTTATTTTGTATATAAATCGTTAAATTTATATCATTACGACACTTTTCTTAAAAACTACACGATAATTATTTTATCACTCAAATTTTACAAGAAATGTATTTTTACAATTTTTATGATCTCATTATACTTTACTTTGATCCATTAAAGTTTATTTTAGTCAACACTATTCTAATTACTCAAATGTATATACAATTGTACAAGTTATTCTTACCTATACATTTTATTTACACACTTTACATTATATACAATATACTTAATAAAAAAAAAAATATATATATCTTTGAGATACATCCCCCCCAAAACCGGCCATGGGGGGGGGGGGGGGGGAGGGTTTGCATTTATTGAAGTTGGTAACTTTTCTTGATTATATATAGATCTATACTTCACCAAAAATTCACACTTCATTCACCTCAATTATTTCACAAGTTAGTAAAGTCTTGTTTTCTCTCTTGTCTTCCTCTTCAAAACCGGTTCTACATAGGAGCTAGAAGGGATCATCCAAAATTTTCAAGATCAAGTATAAACACAATCTAGTTACACTCTTATTAAAGGTTTTGAAATAAAAACCTAGGGTGTTTAGGTTAATCCTTGTTCTAATCACCTCATCATAGTAGCTTGTAAGCATATCACTTTCATTTTACATCTTTCATTTTCATTTCATATTTATTTCTTCATATTTTGTGCAAGCATGCAAGACTTATTGTTGTTTATACCATTTTTACATTGATTTTTAGAGATTATTACATATAAGTCATCCTATAATTTATCCCTTGTTATATATTGGTCTTGATGATGTTTAGGAACCCATGACACCCTAAGAAGGTGTATGGTAGGATTAGAATAGCTTTGGAGTTGTTTTGAAGGGATTGGAATAGGTTTAGTACGAGAAAAACTATTTTCGACAAGTATAAAAAGTGGTCTGATCTTATTTTGTTTTTCTGGAAAATCCGACAGTAGACATGAGTTTTTGGCCTAGATATTTAGAAAATATACTTTAAAACGAATCCGTGGCCGCTTGAACGGATTAAAACGGAGTTATAACGAAGAAGTTATGAATTTTTCAAGTTTGACGACGAAATATATATTTTCTGAAAATTTCAGCAAGGTGTTTTTGTTTTGTACGAGTCAAAAACGAGTCTTAAGCTTCACAAATTATTTCAACTTATCAAAAATATATTATTATACTTTGATACGAAGCTAAGGACGTATAATACGTAGAAAACGGATTTGAAACGACTAAGATATACACGTTTTCACAAAAATTGCCGTAGCTATATTTTTAGAAAAACTATATTATTTTTACGAGACAAGTGTTACGGTAAACCAAAACGACCATGTTGAAGGCTGTTTTTAACTATGACGTAGAACTTTTTGTAACGAGATGTCTTCTAATAAAATCGAGATCACCAAGCATATTTTTCAAAACGACCAACCGTTTGTATAGCGGAGTTGTAATAAATTATTTATGGTTGCTTAAACTTTGCCGAAACTCACTTTTTACACAACATTTGGACAAAATCACCATATTTAACCTCTATTATCTTTATGTTCGAGACCTCTATGACGAAAACTCTTGTACTAAAACTTCTAGATTTTGATACAAGCTTTCCAAAACCGTCGAGTTCGTTTCCTAACGTTCGACGTACACCATTTTACGACTAGTTTTTCAAAGCTATTTTTGTCACTTTCTGTCACACCCCCAATTTACCTGTTTTGCAGCGGAATGGAATTCCTGGGGATTGACTGTCATAGCACCACATCACAGTTATATTGAACGACCTAAAGTGTCGTTTTAAAAACACATCGTTGGATATTTCATAAAAACATTCAAAGTACAACATTCGGTCCCAAAAGGTTTACAAAGTTTGCGGAAATACAAAATTATTACAAATCCGAACGATGTTTTTGAAATAAAGTACCATAATGTACATAATGTAAGTCGACGCCGCGACTCAAAATATAGGTCCCTAACCATGTCATGATGTGAATGCCTCAGTTACCTGAAAATACATTGCTAAAAAGGTCAACAATAATGTTGGTGAGAAATCATAGGTTTATGTAAATGTTTTATACGACTACACAAGTATAGATCAGGCATGACAATCAAGTCACGTAAAAATGTTACAATTGCTCTAAGTCCATGACACCGAAACTAGACAATTCATAATGTATGCCCCTGCAGAGTGTTTGCCAGACAACTCCGTAATGTTATAAAATGAAATGCATCCGTATGACTAGTTGGGATTCACCAACCCGGATGGAGGAGTCACCCTCGATAGATCTATCCACTCATCCTCGCTTCAAAATTAACGGTTCATGTTCAGGTAATGGGAATGGGGACTTTCAATTGGCAAATACGGTAACTTAAGCAATGTAATGAATTTAATGTACTTGGTATCGTAATAAAATGTTGTGCAATGTATTCTCCCCCGTAGGTTTGAAAATAATTAAATGTGTACAACGGGGCTATGAAAACTCACTTGGATAAACTGGATTAACGGCAAAAGTGAGTACACCGAGGTTTATAATGATGCGTCAACCGGGACCTATTATGAATGATATGATATGTCATGAGTTGCAATGTAATGTTATGATATGCATGCACTACGTATGTCATTTATACCATTTGCGGGTTTTGAAAATATTACTCGTCGACGAAAAATACTCTTTTGACGTCTTGACCCTTCAATAATGACTTTACATGTTTTTACGTCAAAATGTCATCCTACAATAGTTTTATAATGATTTTTGGTGAAATTACCACTTTTCGTCGCAAAACAATGTCGTCGAAATTTTATTGAAATTAACAAAAATGGCTCCGGAAAAGTAGCCGTAAAACGGTGTACGTCGATCGTTAGAGAACGAAACCGACGGTTTTGGAAAGTTTGTATCGATATCTAAAAGTTTCAGTTCAGGAGTTTTCGTCCAAAAGGTCTCGATCATAAAGATATTAAAGGTTAAAGATGGTGGTTTTTGCTAATTGTGTGCAGAAAATGTGTTTCGGCCAACTTTGAACATCCGTAAATAATTCACAAAAACTCCGCTTGACAAACAGCTTTTTGATTTGAAAAATATGGCCGATGAGCTTGATTTTACTAGTAGACACTTCGTTATAAAAAGTTTTGCATCATGGTTAAAAACTGCCGCAAACATAGCCCTTACAGCTAATAGAATACTTGTAACGTAAAAATAATATAGTTTTTCAGAAAATAATATTTACGGCAACTTTATGAAAACGGCCATATATTTGTCGTTTTAAATCCGTTTTCTACGTAAAATATGTCCTTAGCTTCGTATCGAAGTAAACTAATATATTCTTGAGAAGTCGAAATAATTTGTGAAGCTTAAGGCTCGTTTTTGACCCGAAATATGTAAAAACTGCTTGCTGTTTTTCAGAAAAAAAAATACGTTTCGTCGTCAAACTTCAAAAATTCACCACGGCTTCGTTATAACTCCGTTTTTGTCCGTTCAAAAAGCCACGGATTCGTTTTAAAGTATATTTTCTAATTATCAAGGCCAAAAGGTCGTACCATCAGTAGGTTTTTCCAGAAATTCGTTTTAAGGACAGAACACAAAATATAGTTTACGAAAATAGTTTTTCTCGGACAAAACCTATTCTAATCCCTTCAAATCAACTCCAAAGCTAATCTAATCCTACCATACACCTTCTTAGGGTGCCATGGGTTCCTAATCACCATCAAGACCAAAGATTACCATGGGAATAATTATAGGATGACTAAAAATATATATATAACTCAATAAATCAAGAAAAAATGGTATAAATCACAATACATGCATATGAGCTCCAAAAATGTAAAGAAACTTATGAAAATGAAGAGGAAACATAAAAATGGTGAAAACATGCTTACTAGTGCAAGTGAAGAGGTGCTAGTAACAAGGATAACCTAAATACTCTAGATTTTTATTTCAAAATCTAAGAAAGAGTATACACTAGATTGTTTATAATGCTTGATCTTGAGAAAATTTTGATCCCTTGGTGCTTCTTGTATGTGGCCGGTTAGGAGAGGAGAGAAACAAGGAGAGGATATTTTTTTTTCTAACACTTTTGAGAAATGAGATATATGAGAAAATTATTGAGATAATTAGCCTTATAAGTTAAAACATCACTAACCAACCTCATTAATGCAAACCCTCCCCCCTAGGTCGGCCAAGGGGGAGGAATGCATAGATATTTTACTTTTTTTTTTTTTTTTATAAACTTGTATAAATATAATTTGTAGTAATTTGGTAAGAAAATGTAATTAAACTTGTAGGAATTTGCAACTTGTAGGATAAATGGAAATTTTGGTACAAGTTAGTTTTTATTAGATCAAAATACAATGTAATGAGTTGATAAAAATTGTAAAAATACATTCCTTGTGAAATTTGAGTGATAAAAATAATTATCGTATAATTTTTAAGAAAAACGACGTAATAATTTAACTTTAACGATTTATGTACCAAATAAATTTGAAACACTAGGAAAACTAAAAATATAATTTTTATGAACTAAATATAAATTTAGAAATACCTCGGGATCATTTTTGAAAATAACGGATTAAATATACAAAATAAAACTCACGCGATAAAGATTATTAAATATAAAAATTACGCGTAAAATATGAAATGAAATGTTATGAATGAACTAATGAGATGTAAATGATGTCAATGAAATGTACGTGATGTTATGATCATGAATTCGCCGCTAAACCTTTAAGGTTACGCGAATTTGAAACAAGTAAACCAAGTTTACTAAAAATGTTGAAATAATGAGACATGAACTGTGTCGAGAAATGACCTGAAAGTACGGATTGTCACACCTCACATTCAAACTATTGGGAATCGAGTGCATGTCATGTTTGGCCTTAGGCATTGAGCATGGAATCAAGGGGTTAACTCTCTCACCTAATGTCTTTGGGCATATAGTGATCAAACATTCTAAGATTTCTTGAGATCGTTTGGCATATAAGCATGCATGTCCAATTGCATTATCATGAGGTTTCTCTAGCTTATCCTCTTCAACAATCTCACGCAGGCATTCTAAGCAATCCTTAAGGGATGAGAAATATGTTTGAATGGCAAGTTTGTTGTTCCTTAGGTGAGGGGGGACATATGTCACAGATAAAGTAGATTTATTACCAGAGGGAACCTTAGATACAACATTCTCCGCATTGATCATTGGCATTTTCCCTTTTACCTGACTCTTCAGATTCTCAATTTCCTTTTGCAATGAAGTTATTTGTTCGTTGTTTTTGTTACGAGTGACTTTAATTGATTCAAACAACTCATTGAAATGACGTTTAACCTTTTCATTCTCTTCAAGGAAACTTTCGTTTTCCTTTTGTAAAGCATTTACTAGGTTTTGAAGATGAAACGT